>OZ007563.1:40215080-40797165 GCA_963931875.1 Pollenia griseotomentosa | reverse complement strand
CTCATTAAATTTAATAAAAATTTGTCAATACGGGGGTTACTCTGTAATTTTGTATAAAAAAAAAATACTTTTCTTGAGTTTTGTTAATTTAAACTAGAATTGAAATTCCATATGCGTATCGGTATCGCAAATATTCGTGTCGACATATCGTATCGGCAAAAAGGCGTATCGTTACCTCCCTACTAAAAACTGTCAAGATACCCAACAAACACGAAGTCAAACCTTTGATATCAAATGACTTTATTTATATCAAATGACTTTATCATTTGACATCAAACACAATTCTCAAACGTTTTTCAATTGTTTGATTTTAACATTTGAATTCAAATTGATAATGATTTAAAAATAAACATTTGACATCAAATGTTTTATCGATTTGATATCAAATGTTAAATTCAAATCAAAACTAAACTTGGCAATACTAAAGAGAAAAAATAAATGTAAATATTAAAAATGACGATTAAAGTTAAATTTTTTTTTGTGGTTAAATGTGTTTTACAAGTGAACGATTTATTTATTTATTACTTAAGAATACAAATTTAAGAAAATTAAACGGGAAAGTGAAGAAATTATAAGTTGGTTGTATGTTCGCTGTGTTACAATCCTCAAAATAAATGGGAGCCAATTACTTCGTCTTTGCAAAAATAAGAGGAAGAAAAGAACATTATTTCATCTTTTAGCTATGTTGCCAAATGTTTATCTCACAGTTTATTTAAATTAATAATGAATTTAAATTAAAAAATAAAATATTTTTATTTATGTTCCACATTGTATTTTAATCCACATTTGAAAAACATTTGAGAATTACGTTTGAAAGCAAGTTGAAAATAAAGGAATTTTTTAATTTGATAATAATTTCCCCTTTTTGTTGAGAATGCTATGATTTTCAAATCATTATCAAACGTTTGTCGTTTGAGAAAACGTTTGATTTCAAATCATTTCCAATTTGAAATCAAACCTCGGTGTTTGTTGGGTTGTCTTGAAAAGTCTATTAATCATATTTTTACATCGAATCTTCAAAATTGTGTAAATAGCACCTGCTAAAGCCTATCCTAACCTATTCAGTTGTACGATTTGTCAATAAAATCGTGTGTGCTCATAAAGTATGATAGTGCGGCTAAAAATTTATTGAGTGACAGATTTTTTTGACAAGTCTGTCCGACTTGCAAATGCTTATGAAAATTTTCATAAAATGGTAGATTCCATGCGATCAAAGTTGCATTTTCTTGTAAAGTAGCTGTGTCATTTGAGTTTGCATTTTTTTGCGGAATAGAGTGGCACTGACTGCAGATTTTTCTTATGTCCGATAGAATTCCGTCAGATTTTCGTGTAAATCGTACGATTACGATTGTTTAGGATAGTGAATCAAAAAAAATCAAAAAATCTTAACTGGATCTTAAAAATGGGTTTTTGCAGAACGTGTTATTTCGAATCAACATAAACAATGGCTTTCTTCTTAATTACTGGGAATAAAAAGATTTTAAAATTTTGAACAACAAATGGAGGGTTTAGAGCTGAACTAAGCTAAGTCATAACATATAATACATAAATGTATTTCAAAACTGGTGCGACATTCTTAGCAACGTTCAACGTTCATTAACTCAAGCTGAAAATATTTTCGAATATTCTTTTTTGACCTGGTGCTCTTCAGCTGTGAGACCTCCAAATATGCTTCAGCGAGAAATTAGCAGTGAATCTAGGAAATCTCTAATAAGAATTAATTCTTTCTCTTTTCTGATTTTAATAAACTACGGTTGTAGTCGTCGGTCGTTGTTGTTGCGGTTATTCTCGTTATTATTGTTACTACTTTGTGGTGTTACAAACATAATTTAATGTGATTTGATCGATTGCTGTTTGTAACACGAAAATAAATATTAATGTTAAATTTCTATAAGATCTTTTAGATCGACGACATGGTAACTACTAGTTCTAAATAATAAAAAATAAAACTTAGAGATCATTGTCCTTATCAATTATGGTTTTATTATTATAATGCATTAAAGAATTTCTTTATGAATGCATTGCATACCAACCATTCTTCTATCTATCTACTGAATGTCCAACCATCTAATCGCTCGACCAAATAGCCAGCAATCCATCCATCCATCCAAAGTCAGACAAATATTTTTATTTTATTTTTGTTTATTGTAGTTGTTTTTACTATTGCCTATTTGATTTTTTATATTTATTTAGTTTGTTCTTTATTTAATGGGAATTTCGTTACTATTTATAACTATAAAATCCCTTCTATCCACCACATGGTTAGATACAGATAGATTGTCTCAGTTATGCGCATACTAAAGTGGGATTATAATATGTGTCTGGGAAAACGTACATACGTACATATATAAATATGCATGTCTGAATATTTATAACCAGGGAAAGTTTTTTTGTGCAAAAAAAAAAAAAAAATTAAATATGCAGGCATAAAAAAACATAAATTTGCTTACCAAACACTTAAGGGAAAAGTTTTGCTAATTTTTTCTAGTAAATTTTGGTTCTAAATTATAGAAAGGGATATTTTTGAAATTTAAATTTTGAATTTTAATACAGGTCAATAGAATATACCCCCCGGTAGGCTAGCTGGTAGTGAGTTAGTCTTATTTCGAATCAACAGCGCCGGGGCTGCGGGTTCGATTTGGATATGCCGAATTTTATATATCCTTAACCATGGTGCGAAAATAACAGAAAGTTATATCAATACCGTTCTTTAAATATAAATAACTCAACTTTGTGCCACGCCCACTTTTGTCGGATATTTTGTTTTGATAACCAAGATGCTTGTATCTAATTTGGAAATTTTGGCACCTGCCGTTCTCCAGACATACATAAAAATAAAAATAACAAGCAAGAGTGCTATATTCAGCTGTGCTGAATCTTATATGCCCTTCATTGTTCACAACTCAACTCATTTGAGTTGTAATTATTTTTGATGTTCTTGTTCACCACAATAAAGCAAAGTTGTAAATTATAATACAAAAATTACAAATCAACTTATTTGAGTTGTGAACCGTAATAGGGGGCTCTATTCACCAAAATGTTTTGTATCATGTATGTGTGTTTGTTTGTTTTCTTTAAGTATAGACAGTGTTGTCATACTGTAGATTTATCTTTTTTGGCGAGTTTTTAAGTAGCAAATAGAAACAAAAATTCCCAGTTTCTATTTGTTAAAATTATTTCGTTAAATAGATTAAATAATAAAGAAGAGTGATAACGAAAATAATATTGGCCATTATGGTAGTATATGTAAACAATTGTATACGGGGGAGGGAGAGAGGGACATCACATCGTTAAATCAACTTCTCTCCTCAAAAGGAGCCAGAATATATATACTTTATAGGGTCTCAAATCAATATTGTAGAAACTACAAACGGAATGACAAACTTATATATATGCATGCCCTTTTACCTTCGGTGAAGGGTATAAAAATAACAACTAAATATTGGTAATGAAGCAAAATTATACTATAGAACTTCTATTATCAGTCATTCCCTTCAAGATCAAGATCTAGTCGTAATGGTACAAAAACATGTTTTTTTTTATAATTGATTAAAAATTGCAAAATATCCAATTATCTGCAAATAAAGCCATTATCTAACAATCTTGAAAAGTATGCTAAACATATTTTTTAGCCTAAAAAAAGCTTAAAAAACTTGCCCTGTTTATAAAATTCTTAATTTTACTTTTTTGCATATTTATATATGTACATGCATATTCGTATGTGCATTTATATAGCGCTCTTGTCTATCTATTTTAATTTGCGTAAAAATAGGATTTATCGCCGGTCTGCTGAAGTTAATGTCTGGCGATAGTATTTTTGTACTTGTAAATTGAATTTTATTTACATTTTTGCACTCAAGATTAACGGATTTTAGTTGATTAAGTAAAAATTGTGATCTTTTCTCGGGGGAAAAACTTAAGTCGGTCAACAATGTGGATGCATGAAGGTTTTTATGTGGGTTTAATATAAAACTGTATAGAACTAATTCAGTACACATAAAGACACACATGTTAAATGTAATTGGTTCTAATTAAAGTATGGTATTTATGGGATTTTTTTTTCAACTAATTTTAAAATACATACACATCCATACATACATACATATGTATGTATGTAGTTTGATTTACTTTATAAGGAAAAAAATTCATTTATTTAAATTAAAATATTAAAATATTCGTATTACTTTTTAAGATAAACAAGACAATTTATCAATAAAGTTAATTTCATTTCGTAAAATATCTTTAGTATGTCATGTACGACCATACAAAATATAGGGAATAGTATTATTATTACTATTTTTAAATTTTTTATAACTAATTTTGAAGGTAATCTTTCGTAAATTAGTTTGAAAGCAATCTCATTGACTACTTTGGCACCGCTTTTTTATTCAATGAAAAGAACTACAAGAACAACCACTGCTTAGTAATTTACGGTGATCTTAAATTGCTAACAAATCCTTAGCTTGTAGTAAATTCAAAAAGTACCAGATGGGAAAAGTAGCAAAAACATCCTTCTTAAATGTTCTCATTCACTCAGAACTTAAAATTTAACATGATTTTATGTTTCTAGGTCCGATACTAATGGAAATTCAAGAAGTACCAGTTGAAGAACAAATAAGTACCAAAAAGTTCCTTCTTATAGATTCTAATTTACTCAGGATATTGCATGTTTTGTTTGATGGTCCAATATTAACGAAAATATATCGTCGCGTGTCTTCTTAAACCAAGGAAGTGCCATTTTTCGAAATTGACTTTTTTTGTTTTTATTGCCACCCGATTGCATTATTATTTTGAAAACTTTGTGCAAAAAAAAAAAAAAAAAAAATTAAAGCCATTTCGAAAACCTCGTAAGGGTTATAGAAAATGACATTTGCATGCAAAATAAAATTGTTTTTATATATAAAGTGGCAACTGTTAAGGTTTCACTAACAGTTTTTTTTTGAGATAAAAAAAATTTGTAAAGTTTCTGGCCAATTGAAGTATTTTTGGTCCGGCACCAGGCATTCAAAGTCAGTTACTTCGGTAAAAACGACACTTTTCGTCGAGTAACTCAAAAACTATATATGTTATACACCAATAATGTTCCTTGAGCCGCCATTATTTTAATAATAGGCAGATTTTTTCCTGCATGCCAAAGCTCTATCGCGATACATGGCTCCAGTACAAAAAACCGCTAACGCGTGCCCACAGGGGGTTAATTTCCAAGAACAACCCCAAATATTTTTAAGTAACCAACTTTTCCTTTAAATAATTCAAAGCTCTATCTCCCATACAAACCTTAACATGTAATAAAAAAATAAAATATGTCGAATATGAGTTGTTTCTGAAATTATCGAAAACGAAAATTTTCACTGTGCGATGATGCATAAAGCTCAAATTAGAAGTGACATAACCACAACCATACAAAACAGCTGTTTGAACCAACCTTATGGGCAACACTGTATTTGATTATAGGTTTGATTATATAACCATTGTTACGCCTATAGCATTATTTTAATGTCACGTCTAAATGGACCCTAAATCATAAGTTTTTTTAAGTTTAACTTAAGCACTATGCGTTGTCAGTAAGAAGGAAACTAATATATAAAGTCATATTTTAAAAGACTCTGCGGCATATATCCGGCTGATTTTTAGAATAGCATTCGTTATGTTTTTATATTATCAGTCTATGTTTAAACGAGATCCATTTATTTCCAAAGATATTTTTATTAAAAAAATAATTTAAAGTTATTGACCGCAGAAGCTATAAAGAAAAATGCTTGTTACATAAAAATAATCGTTAGTTTATACTATAGCTTTTTCGTCGCAACAATGTTTCCTTTAAAAAGTATTTAATTGCTTCTCTAATTCCTCTCATTCTAAGATCAATGGAATTTTGATGAATAGAAAATCTTACTAGTGTCAATGAACTATAAAAATTGTAAAATCGTTATTGTTGTTGTTCGCTAATATGTTGTAGAAAAGAAA
Source organism: Pollenia griseotomentosa (assembly GCA_963931875.1). Lineage (NCBI taxonomy): Eukaryota > Metazoa > Arthropoda > Insecta > Diptera > Polleniidae > Pollenia > Pollenia griseotomentosa. Next base: position 40,791,198 of record OZ007563.1, on the reverse strand, counting down.
CAAACAACAACTAATTGCGGTTAAAGCAATGATCTGAAGTCAAGATAAAGGTTTTGCAGCATCAAATTAATACCTAATGCCAACAACAAGAAACTTGTAGTGCAAAATAACCCAACATGATTATTTGTTTTTTTTCTCTGATTTTTAAATAGAATGAATTAAAAAAATGCCAGCAAGTTCTCGTGCATAAGTTGTTGTAGTGGTCTTTCTTGTGTTATTGTAAAAAACTTATAGTAGAAAATGTTTTCATCATCATAAATTTAGATTATGTGTCATTGCTATGTTGTTGACGTTGTTCCTTATAGTACAATACAAATCAAGCACCAACTTACTGACCATTACTGTTGCGTTGCTGCTTAAAAATTACGATTATAACATACCACATAATGCGGCAACAAACAATGGGGAGATATATAAAAAATATTGAAATAATTTGTTTTTTCAAAATTCGTGTTAAGGTAGCACTGTTTTTAGCTGTCATAAGTGCAGTAAATCCTTTAATTTTATGTAGATCTTATTACAAAATTAAGGCATTTACCACTAATCTGTTTTGCCTGTTACAAACGAACAATAATTTACAATTGTAGATCTTTCACGCAACATTATTTGTATTCGACCTTTAATGATCACGACAATTTCTCTTATTTAAAACACGTTTTAAAACAGTTTTTTTTCGGATAAATGCTCTACATTTTTGTAAACAAAATGTATGATGCTGATACAAAATTTACACATTCAGTCTTATTGCAGTTCTCGTTCTCGTTAACGACTAACCCTTTTTTTGTAGTCGATTAATGAACTTAGTCGTTAACGAGATCGAAAACCTTTTTAAGGCTGATTGACTAATTTAATTTCGTATAGAATCTTAATATAACGAAATTTATCTCTGATCATTGCATTGCAACGATCGAAGACCTAACGTTCAGTCAGTTGCATTAGATAAATGTTAATCATGTTACAAAAAAATTAGGAATTGATACATAAACTCCATTAAGTTTGTTTGCTGTTAATAGTCACACAAACAACAAACCACTCAAAAATTCTCTTACTTTCTAAGATTTGCGATGAAAATGAACGCAAATGATTTTATATTCGGCTATGACGAATCTTATATACCCTCCACCATGGTTCGATAAGAACAGAAAGTTGTATAATATAAAACATAGTTAAATCCGTCAAATTTTATTAAATTTTAAAAAAGTTTAAATGCAATTTTTTGTTAAAAGATGCAAAAAATTTTGTAATATAGGACCTTCCAATGTTAAAGCAAAATGCATTTTGCTCTTGTCTATTACAATAGAAAGATAAGTCTATTTAAAAAAAAAAAAAATGAGTTGCGCCGTTTTTATATTAAGCCATCGATATGTAAATAATCTTCTTTAGATATAAATAAATAAATATACATTGTATCAGTCCAAGGGTTGCGGGTTCGATTCCCGCCAGAACCTCTGGTTGGTTTCACTACAATGGGCTGAAGGTCTACGTTATATTGCTCAGTTAATTAAGTTAGAATAAAATTTGTAGTTGTATTTTTAGCTCTTATTAAATATGTAAATAAATAAAAATATATTGTACCTCGCATTAAATATTTGCATGGGAAATGACACGCCTACTTCACCAATTCCGCCCAGGTTTTGTCGGATATTATGTATTGATTACCTAGATGCTTAAATCTAATTTGACAACTTTTGGTCTTTTCCTTCTGCAGATAAGCAGATGGACAAATGGACATCATTAAAATAACTTCGCTGTACTTGTATATATTTGTTATGTGTAAAAACGCAAAAAATTTATAAAAAAAAACAACTTATACCTTGTTACTTTCGGTGATGGGTACAACAACCACATACGATTTTATGAAAAAAAAAAAAAAAAAAAAAAAATAGAAGCCGTCGTGGTTTGCTGATCATATCTCAAGCATTCTGGTTGAATTTCAATAGCAAACTTTAACGATGTATATGTGACATAAATGTATAACAACCTAGTCCCCATCATGTCTGGGGTCTTCGGAAAACCCATTTCAACATACACTCGTACTGACGGACATCGTTAATTCAACTTCGCTAAGATCAACACTGTAGAATTAAAAGCGGAATGACAAACTTATATATACCCTTTTACCTTCGGGGAAGGGTATAAGTAACAAATATCGTTTGAAAATATTTGTCACAAGCCGTACTCGAATATGTACATTAGGGTAATAACTTTTTTTTTTTTACAAAATTGCTTTATTACAACACGCTATGGGCAATTGGCAATGCTGTACTGATAATAAAGATAATTTTTATATTTTTACATTACCCCCTAATAAACATAATTTAATAAAACTTGTCCGCAAAATAACGTCATAATATCGCTATAATGAAATTAAAAAAAAAACATCTAAATACTTTTCAATTAAATGTCATTTTTAATACCTAAAAGAAAAACTAAAATTCAAAACTGCATCGCGTTAAGTGCGTGAACATTTCTAACTATCGCGAAAAAGTTATATGCATATCATTTCTCAAAATTGTTGCATCTTCTATACGTAGGCTTGCCAAATAGAAATCCGCAAAAAGCTTTACATTCAAAAGAAAAAGCTTGATTGTTTTTAAGTTTGCTATTTTTACAATACTGGGACCTGATTCTGGCAGTCGTGATCGAGTACTTTCTCGAATCAAAAGCAATTTAATATCTAATTATTTCGGTCAATTCGGAATGAATCGGAATTAGTTTTTCGGTGTTGTAAAGCATAAATTTGAGTTTCACAATACTAAAAAAATAATTTCTATTCGTTCAGTATCGACCTAAATAAAATTGCTTTCGAATCGAGAAAGTACTCGATCACGACTGCCAGAATTAGGCCCCTAATGAAATACGTAGCGAAGCTGATTTAACGATGTCCGTCTATCCGTCCGTTGGTTTGTCTGTCCGTGTGTATGCTGAAATGGGGTTTTTAAAGAAGATATTTATATCGCGCATAGTCCGGAATTGAAATTCGGCCAGATCGGTGTGCAAATAGCTGAGATATAAGAAACAAAATATAAATGGTAGTGAAAATAAAGCTGTTGTGCTAGGATTTTCAAATATCTAAATAAATAAATAAAAATAAAAAATAACAAAATCGTTCTATAAATAAACTAGTTATAGAAAAAAAACTACATTATTCTACCAGAAAGCATGGTTTTCGTACAGTTACGTCCATTCTAACTGAGATAGGAGAACTTTATTTTGCTCGGATGTTTCGTAAAATATATCTAAATCCGAAATTGATTTCTAAAGCTAAAATTAAAACAGAAAATTAATTAATTATGTAAGAAATGAAAAACAAATAAGACTCTGACAATCATTCTGCTTTATATTCTGCAACTATTCTTTAGGACACAAATTCTCATAGTTCTTTCCGACAATTCATTTTAACTGCAGGCGAAATATAAATATCACATTTACAATGGTAACTTTTTCTAGAGTTTTATTGACAATTTAATGGAAACTGCCGATTGAAAAAGCTTGACAATAAAGTCAAATCAAGCCCGCCTGGCAACCCTATCTATACGGCATGCGATGGAGAATTTGATATTTGCAAAAAAATGCAAAAAGTTATGAACCTAATGTAATGTTTAGTTGTATTTCTTTGAATCTTAAAATTGTTTTGTTTTTTTTTGTGATATTATTACAAAACAAAACAAATAATGAACACTCTATAAATATTTAAATAATCCACAATAGAGAAAAAAGTAACAAATATTTAAACATTATTTTTTCAAGTGATAAGAAAAAAAGTAGTATTATAATTTTTTTTTAGATTCTCTCAATTAAAATGTAATTTTTGATAGCAAAATCATTCTAATTTTAATTTTTTATTATAAATATAAAGAACTGATCGATTTTCGTTTACCAAATTAGGCGAAAAATTTGTTTTTGTATATTTTTGTAAACAGAGAACTATTTTGTCTCTCTCTTAAGCTCACGTATTTTAATGTTTATAATGCAATATTTTAAATGAATTTTTTCTAACAAAACTATAATTTTGAGTTTTCTTCTTATTTTTCGTAAGTAGAGACAAACATTTGCTTTTAAGTGATCAATCAATTATTAATTTCAGTGCATTATTATGGGAGATATTTGTTACCGACAACAAAACCTTTTAAAAATAAAATATTAACAGACATTTTATTGAATTTAATTTACAACTAGACCCACTGTGCATCAAGTACATCGTCAACAACAATATTGGAATCAATCTTCATCATTTGTTGTCTGCATGTGTTCTTGTAATTTTTGTTGTTGGTTACAGCACAAATGTTTGCTTGTAAAATTACGCTGAAACGTTTATTCGTAGATACATCAACAAAAAAGTTTTAATTTTTCTGGATATTGAAAGACGTGCTTTTTTGTATTTTACATATGAATAGTTTAACCCCAAATCATAATCATGATCATCGACATCATTATCATTACAACAATAAATGATAATGATGATGATCACCATCATTATTTTTTAACTATTAAATTTAAACGTAGTAGGTATTCATTTATACACATGTATGTATGTAGGTAGTTGTTATATTTTAATTTTTTGTACTCACAATAGCAGACGTAGTAATCTTGTGGGTTGTTGTTGTTGCTGTCGTTGTTGTATTAGTAAATAGTAGTTTAATCATTGCAGTAGTAGAAGTTGCACGCATCAAACTTTAATATTTGTAATCTTGTTGTTGTTGCAGTTGTAGTAGTAAAATGTTGTTTATGTTACAAGTATTTTTTAAACAACATTGTTTTGCTAAATGTTTACATTTATCGCGACAAGGCCAAACATAAACAAGAAAGAAAAACAAAATAGCAACAACAACAATAAAAAAATACAAGAAAATAATCAACTATTTGAGTGGGCATCATAGTAAATAGGTACATACGTGCATTGATGTGTATGTTTGAAAAAATTAAACATTCAGCAGTTGTTGTACATACATATTAAAGTTACTTACATAGTTGCTTTTTATACCCACACCATAATTGTGGAGGAGGTATTATGCGTTGGTGCTGATGTTTGTTCTGAGTCGATCTAGCGATGCCCGTCCGTCCGGCTGGCTGTCTAGCTGCCCATGTATACCTTGTGCACAACGTACAGGTCGCAATTTTTGAGATAATTTAAAGAAATCGGGAACATCCGTTTTGTTTTTCACCTGGGACCCAAGCCTATCAAAACAAATTGTAAAATCGTTGTATAACTTCACATAGCTCTTACCCATAAGCCATTTAATTATGTTGCTATTAAGACTTAATTTGGACCAAAACTATTTTACCTATAAACTTTTACAACCTGAACCATCTTACCAAATTTGATCGGCATCGGTCCATATTTAACCATAGCTCCCATACAAATACCACTCCCGAAAACAGTTAGCATTGATATAAAATTTAGCGACAATAACTTTTTTAATAGCAATTAAGTCACGGCAAAGTTTTGTGCTAGTAGGTCTAGAATTGAATTTAGTTCCCATATAAACCCCCCTAGCCAACCGGGGCACTCAGTCCCCACTCTTGAATCACTTTAAAACGAAAATATCTCATTAAGATGTAGATATCTAGATAATATTCAGCACAGAGAACTTTTCTATAAATCTTAACCACATTACATAATTTTGTTTTGCCGAGCCGATGATTGAACATGGGTTCCAAATAGTGTGCACTCTCTAACAGTTTCAGCAAACAGCCTGGTGTAGAGCAACAAATGGCCGGACTTGACCGACTATACTTTCTTACTTGTTTCACACACGTTTATGTAGGTGGGTTCATTTACAATTGATTTAAATGATAAAACACAGAGGCCCCATTAATGAAACATTTTAATATATGAGATGATTTATGTATTTTTATTTAGAACTTATTTGTTAAGTATTCTTATATCGCAATTTGTTTTTAAAATAAATTATTTTAATTTTTCTTAAGTTGTATTTTTATTCGACCTTTAAAATTCAATACAAGTTTTCCTGTTTAACGAACCTTTGATTCTGCGAACATCGCATTTAACGAACACACAAGTTTGCTCCATTGAGTACCTTATATAGCGAACAAAAAATATTTTGTTGCGCTCAATTTAGCGAACAAATAAGATTCATAATTTTAGTTTAAAAAAGCATAGTGTGAAGTTATTTCTAACTGAAAACAAAGTGAGTAGCAAAAGGTACCGCTATTTAAGGTTTTTTTGTATGCAGCATTCATATTCTTTCGAGGTGTGAACATAAAAATGAGTACAAGAAAGAGACATTAAAAAAAAAAAAATAAAAATTGTGGATGATTGAAAATGATAACCATGATATAGAAGAAATCGACCATGAAGAACATTTGGAGCAACAAATAAACAAATAGGTGCTATCAAAAGCTTCGTAATTTGTATTCAATGGGCTCAACAAAATATTGTTAATTTGTGAACTTTATTGCTTTTAAGAGAACTTCAGAAAGATGCCACAAAACAAAATTTTTTTTGTTCCAAAAAAACAAACATTACTCGACAAATTTTTTATGTAAAATTTTTAAGGAAATTGAAAACTAATTTGAACCTATTTTTCATTAAAATTATTTAAGGTTTTATGGTACCAGTTTTTTTTAATATGTTATACATATCTCAAAACATATTTCAAAATAAACGATAAATAATACAGTTCTAGCCATTTATTTATTCATAACATGGGTACTAGACCTAAGTATGGCATATAACGAAGTTTTCAGTTTAACGAACAGGCCTGACAAAGTACTGTTTCGTTAAACCGGAAAACTACTGTATTAAGTTAAAATAATTAAGCTCGAGGTCTGTTGCTTAATTATTTTAACTTAATAATAAATTATTTTCTAATAATTTTATCGTACTACCGAAAACTGTGCATATTTACAAATATCGGCAATAAAATAGATTCTAAGAAAAAAAATTGATAAGACTTAATTTAATAGTTGTAAGAAATTTAGAAAAAAAATATAATTTTTTTTAACCTTTGAGAAGTTAAATCTACATGCGACAGGTAGGAATAACTTTTCAATTATCGAGTGATTGGCTCGATTTAATAAAATGTGCTTAGTTAAGTGTTTAAAAAATATTGGCCTAAATGTCATAGTCTTCATTGTGTTCATTTAGTTTAGTATGGAAACAAGAGACATTTCGTTTTTTTTGGTACTTTTTGATCTTTCAACGTACAATAGTACACCAATAGCTTATTAAATAAAATCAAGGGAAAATTATTGTTTGTTATACCGACCTTTATTCTTCGCTAGAACATTGACAATACACATATTTTATTTTGGCTTATTTTTATTCTAACTGTTAAATCGACTTTCTACACTATGTGTGGCCCAATGAACATGATTCAGATGCAGCTATATATCTATATACATATGTATGTATATATAAATACAAGGTCTGAATATTTACTCACTCGCTGACTCATCACCGATTCGCCTAATTGGCTAAATCTAGAGACTCGAAAATGGGTACACAGGTACATCTTTTGAAAAGCAGATCCACTAAAAATGGATTTTTTTGCAATTCGATCGCTAAAAGGGTAAATTCGGTAATCTCATATCTCCAAAGCTTAAACAGCTACAAAAGTATTTAGTACTAATCCTTGTCCATTATTAAAACTTGTATTTTGGAACTTCTTTGTGACCCTATTTATCTCTTAAACCAATAAACACACAAATAAAGATTATACAAAACTCGTAACTTATCTAAAAAATTAAAGTTTGGTACATTTTCGAAATTCGAACGTCTTAGGGATGAAAAACGTACCTATTTTTGGTACTTTTCTTAAAAACATTTTTCTCTATGTATTGACGTAAACGTATTAAATTTTGGGCTCCCACTACAATATTAAAATTTTTGACACTTCAATGGGGAGAAAAAAACTATTAAAAGGGAGAAATGCGGGAAATTAAATTTGTTTTCTTGAAACATTTAATTATAGGTGCAGGGCCCTGAGTGAATGAGAACCTATAAGATGAAAAGCGTTGTTGCTTTTTTGTAAAAACCTAGAAGCATAAGCTTTGTCATAAAAATATGTACACGAAACAAAAGGAGACGCTTACAAAGTAGCGGGTTAAATGCTAGTGAAACATTTTTCGTTTTAATTATTTTTTGTTGATGTTTGTAATTATTTTAAGTCTTTTAAATAATTTTTTTAATTTTTAATGGATTATTGTATAATTAAATGAAGGCTGTGTTCACACCTATTAAATATTTGACGTCCTACACATAACCACTAGTTTTATTAAAAAATTATTTGTTTTTGCAAAACGTTTCGCTAGATAAAACGTCACTAAAAAGTTCAAAATTACATTATACAATTATCTCCTTAAAAATAAAGCTTAGTAAATCAATGGAAATTGTTAAAAATAAAGCTTAAGTATGATCAATTTACTGGTCACGCTTTTTTTTTGGGATTTTATCGTCAAATATTAGTTAGGACCAGGGACATAACAGTTATAACCAATATTTGAAAAAATCCTGAAATAATAATTTATCACGAATTTTTAAAACCTGCTCTCTGAATAATTGTTACAAATAACTAATATTTTTTTGGTCTTTGATAACCGTTATAGTTTGTTTTTATTTTTTTGGGCTTCCATAACCATTACAAAAGATTTTAATTTTTTTTGGTCTTCCGTATCCATTACAAAAGATTTTTATTTTTTTTGGTCTTCTATAACCATTATAAAAGATTCTAATTTTTTTGGTCTTCCGTAACCGTTACAAAAGATTTTTATTTTTTTCGGTCTTCCATATCGAATTTCACACAAGTTTTATGAAAATATTCGTTGAAGTTCAGCCAATGACACTCCTAAAAAAATCCATGAAACAGGTTTCGTTACAGTCAATGTTTATGAAAAGCTTCATAGAATTAATGAAACTCTTTACAGAAACAATAAATCGTTAGGTAATGAAGCATTTTATAGAATCTATGAAACAGTTTCATAAAAGTCATTCCTAAAAAGAGCTTCATTAAATTATCATTTTTATTAACATTTGTATTACTAGCCATATTTGTATTTGTTGCGGTTTTTGTTTAAGATTTCTTCACCCTCACTTTAGAATCGATGAGATTTTCATCAATTTTAAGCGCTTGTTTACACTCATAAAAAAATGTCAGTAGAAAAATCAATGAAGGTAAGAATCATTGTCTGCTATATTTAGATGAGCAAAATTTTAGAAACAAATTAGTTAATATTTAAAAATTAATTTCGCTAAAACCGGTCTTTGAATTTAGCTGAAATTTCAATTGAATTAGCTAAATTTGTAGCACCTACACCTATTTGGGTCCGAAATTTGTATGGTTCCGAAGTCGACTTGAGTTCAAAATAGTCGAACAAGCCTGCTTAATGGTATTTTCGGTTAGGTAGAGGTGGCAGCCGACTTTATTCGTCAGCTCACATAGACACTGAATGTCCGTTGCGATACCACTGCGCTTCCACTCATTCGTAATTAGCTGCGTTGCATATTCTTAGAATACATGACGAGGCCTACAGTTCAATGCTGAAACCAAACGGCAAGATTTGAAGTGCTTTAGAACAGAAATTACTTTCATTAGTTCGCTCAAGCCAACCGATAGTTGAGGATGTTAAGAAATAATTATTTCTTTTTGAAAAATGTTTTTTTTTGGTCGCTCGAGCCAGGAATCGAATCCGGGTTCTATCGGTTTCAGAGTCCACATCTTAGCTACTACACCAACAGCACTGACTACTCAATGGTATATAAATACAATTTTAGTGCGAAATTTCTTGTATTTAAAAAAAAATCGGGAAAAATATGCCTAAAACTGGTGCGATTTTATTTAAACTCAGCACCATGATTGTGTGGCATAATTGGTTTCTATTTACCAAATATGAGAAAGATATCAAACAATTTGCGGATCCTTACCAAAATCATTAAAAAAAAGTTCGTCCTTGTGCAAATATAAGTCAGTGTGCAAAATTTTATAAAAATATCTTAAGATTTGCGAACTGTACGGTGGTTATAGAAGACAGAAAAATAAAAATCTTTTATAATGGTTACAGAAGACCAATAAGAATAAAAACCTTTCATAATGGTTACCAAAGACCAAAAAAATTAATAATCTTTCATAATGGTTATCAAAAACAAAAAAAATATAATAATCTTTCATAACGGTTATCAAAGACCAAAAAAAAAATAATAATCTTTCATAATGTTTATGGCAGAACTATAATTTTCTGGGTAATTTATAATTATAATTACAGGACCAATTTTTTTTCAGTTATTTTTTCCATAACCTATTGGATATTTAAAAAATAATAACAGTTATTTCGGGTCCCTGGTTAGGACTGAACATACCTTTATCATACTCGAGCTATTAAAATAGAAGCAGTTAAAGTTACAAAGTAATGCATTCAGAAAGGTGCGCAGAATAACAAAGTGCAAAATTTATATTAACGAAACGTTTTAGAAATCAAGTAACTTTCTAGATTACCTTCCTATAAAAATAAAATCAAACAAAGTGTTTTGTGCAAACATAAAAAGCATCATATACATAATTTACATTCGAAAAAACTAATGCGGAATCAAATGCACATTGCGGCCAAACATAAATCACATTTTATATGATGAATATAGAAAAATAGCTATGGACGGATACCGACATTAGATTGTTGTTTGTAACAAAAAAACATAAAAAAAACAACATAAAGAACACGATTTTAAATTAATAAGTCTGGAATGAAATCTTATGTCTATCAGTCTGTTGGTATGTTTCTTGGGTGCAAAGAAATATTTGATTGCTCAAATAAAACAAAAAACACAAAAGAACTACAAGTGATGTGTAGACGACTTTTTTGTGCGTTAAATGTAAAAGACCAAGATATTTTTGTTGTTTCTATCTGAAAAACAACTCAAAAGAAGAACAAATACTTTCTAAATGCACCAAAGTAATAAAATAAAGAAAAATTGCCAGATATCGCTTATTCTAGGGGTAAAGATTGCAACAAAAATTTATTGTCAATAGTTTGTATTGTTTGTTTAATGACATACGACGACAACAACTACGAGTAACTTTGACGATGCAACGACTGCCTTGTTGTGTTACATTGGTGGCTGCTGCTTAACTGTTGCATTTTATTGTTGTTGTTGTTGTTGTTGTTGTCATCTGTTTATAATGCTACATATAAATAATTACAAACTCGTAAATTTTTTTTTATTGCGTACAATCAACGAGTAATGAAAATTCCGGTTGACAACACATTTATTTGTTGTTTCTATAGTGTTTGTATATTTTTCTGTGCTTCAGTTTTATTTGTTTTTATTGGTGGACGAGTAACAAAAATATCATTGTTTGCAGTAATATTGCCGACTACTACTAATGAAAACAACAACAACTGATCTACCCCCACTCTACTAAACTGAATGCACTTTTTGAGAAATAAAAAGTTTTGACTGTATATGTTAAAAATAAACAAAGTTACCAGATAATGTTAATAGTGTGCGTACTTCTTTCCATATTTTTGATTATTTCAGTTTAGATCTCGAAGCGTTTTTAAACATTTGTGAGTATAATCGATGGAGGGTAACGCAAAAGGTAATGCTTAAGATCTAATTAAAGAATAAAGATAGAGTTAAAAGTGTGGTACCTATTTAACCAGATATCAATGTAATCGAACAGATCAGAGAGAAGTTCTGGTTTGGAATGACTTCATTATGGCAATTTATATGAAAATTAGGTGAAAAAATTAAATTTCTGTGAAATTGCTTAAACCGGCGCATGTTGAGGTTTTTGACATCAAAAATGGGAATTAATTAAAAAATAATACCTATTTGAATACGATTTTCATTTCTCGACATAAGTTTTTCGAAATAATGATAAAGTCGAATTTTAAAAATATTCCTGGAAAAGTGGCCTTTCTCAAAGAAAAAATTGGGAGTGGCCTAGCGAAAAGTATTTAAAAGATTTGAATGATGTTATAAAATCTTTTCGTTGTCAGTTCAAGACTCGCTGGCCTTTATCTAGCAAAAAGAAGGAACATGGTTCCACTCAATTCGTTAATCGGATTGCCTAGTCAATCTGGTGGTAAAAGTGGTAGAAAGGAATTTTACTTCGTAGATTGTAGTGAGCGAAGCTAAAACAAAAAGCGGTGGCTTTGAGAAGGGACACTCCTTTATTCTTGTTGGCTCACGCTACACAAATGAGTCTAAGGGCAAATGGCAAGCTTTAGGCTTCAAAAATTGTCAGAGATGTAAAAAGTGTACCATCGAAAATAAAAGGACTACAAAAGCTTTACAAAACTTTCTGCAGTGATCCAAATGTCTACACAGAAAGCATTAGTTGTTTTTGTGCCTGAAACCTGGCTCGGCGTTTTTTTTTTTATAAAAAGGAAATTTCAGCTCAAATCACAAAATATATACATATAAATATATATTTTTTTTACTTTTAGCTTATATTAGAAGTAGGGGAGGCAACATAGAATTAATTCCCACTTTTGAGGCATAATTATTAACTACTTTTTATGGTGAGTACCCCTCCCCCGCAGCTACTTTGTAAATTTTTCACTTATCTTCGAATCCCGTCTTCAAATTAACGTACACCAGATCTGGAACTTAATACTATTATGGGATTATAGGTAGCGGATTATTATTAATTACCTTGTATGGGGAATACCCCTTCGCCAGTCATATTGCGCCAATGTTTCACCTAACACTTTTCTTTAAGTGAAATTGACCAAAAAATTTAAAATTTCAAACAGGGGAAGTCACTTCGAACTAATTGTCACATTGGGCATCGAAAACTCAAATGTACGTAATGCTCTATAACTTTGAGTAGGTCTGATTTGATTGGATGTCATGTCAGTTAGAAAACCTTTTGATCAGTAACTGATCACAATGACCCCAATAAAATATTGAAATCTATCAATTCCACGCTGTCTACTGGAATTGCGACACTCTGAATTTTAAGTTAAGATTTAAATTTAAATTACATATTTAAAATACTGAGGCCTCTTAAAAATTTTTATTACCCTGCCTATAAGTGAAAATCAGGTTGTCAGATGTACAATGTTTAATCGTAATATGGCAACGATATAAACCCACTTTCATAGAAAAATGCCGAATTTAAAGCCGAATAGCTGTCAACGATAAAAATATCCGATTTGCTTTTTGAAGTCAAGGAATATCAAAACGTATTTATTGAGTGTGAGTCGGTTCCTTATAGAAAACAGGAAGAACTTGAAATGTCCCGTAAAAGCATACATTTTCTTCCATTATTCCATAATTTAAAAAAAATAATGGCGAAGAATGTGCAAGAATATCAGAAGCATAAGAAATAAAAATTTGACAGTATTGTTGCAGAAAATTCTTTTCAAACGCAAAAGGAACTTGTTATTGCAGTGAAAGCAGTTTTACCACCTTTTCATATAAATTTTTAACTCTAAGTGCTCGAGGAACCCAAATCGATTAACAATACAAAAGGATTTTTATTAAAAAAGAGGTTTCTTTCAGGGTTTAAAAAACTGCAGTCGAAACCAAAAACAGTCGTACAAAAACCGAAAATGTGTGTACAACTATTCGCTTTATGAGTTGGATTGACAGCGACTGTTTACATTTAATGAATTCGGAATAAAAGCAAACGTTTCTACTTTGCCAATGACACATGAAGAAAAGGTAGTTTTCTACTTCGACTGCCTTATTACGACTTATTTAAAACCTTTATAAACCTGCTTAATTTTTTATGAATAAGGTCAGAAATTTTTAAGTTTTTGGCAAATTTAAAAAAGTTCGATACATATTCGTTTTATTAAGTTATTAAATTTTTAAGTAGGTATAATTGCGAAATATGAACAAATTTTCCTCAGTGACCTTGTATAATCTGTAATTGTTTTTATGTTCTTGATTTGGCTGTCACCGAGTTTGACTGACTCGAAGGTTACCATAAGTGAAATTCTTACGTAATTTTTAATATTTATTCTTAAAGATCGTTGATTTAAGACTTACTTTTTAATTTAATTACCTCAGATGTATAAATCTGGCAACTTAACCAACTAAACATAAGTTCGACCAAATACTAATGCAAACTAACACTATACATACTACATAATAACAAAAAGTGAAAAAAAACTACAATCTTCGAGTAAATCTTGAATACCAATTCACCCATACTGAAACTGACTGTTCAGTATTGGAACATTCAAACGCACGTACTAGTAAACACAACCAACCATAATACTAGAAACGTATTCAAACCGATTGTATTTATAGTATTTATGGATGTTTTTTCCTCTACGAAGTACGACATCGACCAAGACCAACAACAACACAACGAATACAAAACGAAATTCAGGAATGTTAATTTTTTATTATTAAACGTCTACGTTTGGAACGTCTGCCTACAAGTGAAGTGAATTGGAATCGAGTAGAGTAGTGAATATCGTAACGTATCAGTTTAATTTTTGTTTTTGTTAATACTATTGCTGTTGCCGTTTTTTCTTGTTTTTGCTGCTGTATTTGTTGTTGTTGTTGTTTCTTTTAAAATATATGTATGTTTGCATTGTTTTTGCATTTTATCGGTGCAAGCAATTCAAGATAAACAAAAAATTAAACTCGAAAAAATTGTCATGATATTTACGAAATACTCGTACTCCTATTCCCCGTTCTACACGGTAGATACGCTTCTGAGAAATCCGTAAAAAGTGAAATAAAAAATATTTCACGAAAAACCATGAACGAAAAAAGGCACATTTGTGCTCTTTTATTTTTGTTTTAATTAACGTGAAATTAGAGAAATTTAAGGTCGTCTCAACAACCGAAATTTAATAATGTTAAAATTTGAGAGACAACAATTTGTTAAAACATTTCTCCAAGTAAAAATTTTCCTTTCAAGAATTGTAAAAAACAGCTGTTTTATGTTTTTCTTTACATATGTTCAAGAAATTATACAAGGGTGTTCTGGATATCGAAAACGTATAACGCAAGAATTTTAAGTGACGTTTTCTAATAAGATTTTTGTAATAAAAGAATTTTATGATAAATATTATACAACAGAATTTTATAACAAAAATTATAAAAAATTTGATTAGAAGTGTATTAAAAACAACTTCCAAATTCTTGCGTTTTCAATTTCCAGAACACCCCTGATAATTACATGAGTATTAATTAAACATTGCAATGCGCAAAAAAGTTCAATCAAATTAAATAAGAAACGTATTAAATAAATTGTAAAATAACTGTCTTTAATAACATAAAAAATAACGACAATCAAACGTTAAAGTCGAGTACCGTGTTAAACGACAGATAAGTGTATTAAGTTTGATTATGCAGCAGCAACCAGCAATAACTACTACAAAAACGTTTCGTACAAAGTGCTGAGTTAAGAGTTTTGTTTTCGCTGTTGCAATTGTTGTAGTTGTCGTTGTTTTTATTGTTATTCATACGCTTATATGTTCTTTTATTTTTTTTTTATTTTTTGTTTTACTGTCAAGTATGAGTGCTGTTGTTGCTTCATTTTCATAAATGTATAAATAAATTCATTAGTAAACAGTAGTCCGTCGTCGTTTCATCAACAATAAAGGCAACAACACCAACAATTACAGTCACAACAAAATCAGTAAGCAACGACAACAAAATATCAAATAAGTAATCTAGAGTTGCCGTACATAAATAGGTTTTTATTTTAAAGGGAATTTGTGCTGGAAATGTCAATATTTATACCAATTGATTTGGAATAACTTTCTGAAGCGAATAAATTATGTCTTTCCGTACAGTCAGCATCGTAAGTGTAAAATGCAAGTATTCTAAGACGGAGCTAGTTTTTGCGCTACACTTATTCAGATTTGGCCAATTTTCAGGATTGATATTAAAACACATTTATGTTTAAAATCGTTTTAAATTCAAAATTTTCTTCTTCAATTTTTGTAACATTTTAGCAAGGTGGCCTCAATATCACGACAATACAACCACAAGATGCAAAGCAATAACAATCAGCTGTTATATGAGACCACCTTGTAAATAAATTTACTTGTTCATGATATTTTTTTGTATTTAGTAGTGCTACCATACTTTTATTTTATTTAAATAAGACTTTTCAAATAAAACTCAAAAAATCAATCTGTATTTAAATACGATTTAAGTTTTTATGAAAATTAACTTAATTTAGATTTAATTACTATCCTGAAAATTGGGCATAAGTATACGCCAAATTAAAAACGATCACAATTCCATATTTGTCTCTCACAAATTACCGATAGCTAAAAGTAGGATTTTATTAACCATAAAAAAGTGTTCGATTATTACAACTTTATTGTAACCTATCAGGAAGGATGAACCTTCCTTAAACTTATCGCTCACTTTAGGTTAAAGTAACGTGTAACAATGAAACACTTTTTATACGGCCGATAAAATCCTATTTTTACCAATTGGTAAGTTGTGAAAATGGATTGTGTTTAAGAGTATTTGGGTATTAGCGCAGCACTCTCGGTGCCGTTGCTTAACAAAGGATACAGCGGCTAAGCATACGATACGTACGAGGTTCAGGAAGCTTGAGCTCAAATTGCCACTTGTTAGTGTCCACAAACGGCAAGTCTGTAGTAATACTTTCTTTTAACGAAACGTAGATGACTAGGCGGCATGAAATAACAACCCAAAAAATAATGAAATTACCTCCCAAAAGTTTGTAAAGAGAACAAAAACAACGAGTTTTATGTGGTTATTTTATTTTGTTTAGGCCTGTTTTCACAACTTACCGATAGCTTAAAGTAGACTTTAACCGGCCTTATAAAAAGTGTTCCATTATTAAAACTTTACTTTAATATAAAGTGAGCGATTAAGTAGATTTAGGTACATCCTTAATGGTAGGTAAAAGTAAAGTTTTAATAATGGAACACTTTTTGTACGGCCGATAAAATCCTACCTTTAGCTACCGGTAAGTTGTGAAAGCGGGCCTTAGGGTGTTATTTCATATTAATTTTTTCATACATATGAAATAATCCCCCAAAAATCATTATGAAATAAAGACCCAACATATTTTTTGGAGGAGTATTTAATTTTTAAATTTATAACGAAAACGGTTTAGGGCGCAAGGATTTTCTCCTTCTCTGCATAGTCGGCCTTCTGCCGCGAACAATGCCGGTTTTAGGAGCTTGAGTTAGCCAGTCGGTGTTTGATATATCATAGAAGGGGAAATCCTTGCCGGTCGCGCCCAGCCATGCTATCTATAGCACGATTGTAAAAACCAAAACAATACCATTAATTGTGTTATACATATTGGGGTATTTTCATATGAAATAAGCACCAACAAATTTGGGTATTATTTAATTTCTGTTTGGGGCGTTATTTCATATCGTTGGGGGTTTATTTCATTTTCAAAACTGGGGTTTTATTGCATATGAAATAAGGCCCCAAACTTTGTTTTATTGTTTTGGGTAATTATTTCATGCCGCCAGATGATTAAGAGTTTCTGTGTAAGGAAGCTTATACTTTGAAATAGCCAAGTTACTTTAATGTTTCACCTTTGGATTTATATACACGTCTAGCTTTTCTTTAAATTTCCGGATTGCTTAAAGATAATGGCTGATAAAATATCAATCTTTTTGCACAGGAACAATGAAACCATATTATTAGGGCAGTCGTCTGCTTATTGTTGTCGTCAAACAGAGCATGTGCTTGAATTGATCAAGAATGATAGAAATAAAGATTACTCCATCCCGAAAACAAAATTTAAATATTTTGCGCATGTTCCCAAATTATGTCCTGCGAATTTAAATCTATGGAATAATATAATCCTGTGGCCAAAATATTTTTAAAATACAACAAATAATAAAAAAACAGTTTTCAGTTAATTAGGTTAGATAGTTTAGTTAAGGACTATTGAAAACATATTTGATTGTTTACTCCTAAAGGCCGCCATTCACTATCCTACACAACCGTACGATTTATTCACACTAAAATCTGACGGAATTCCATCCGATATAAAAATATGTCTGTAAAATCTGCTGTCAATGCCACACTTTTCCACAAAACTGATGCAAACTCTAATGACTCTACTTTACAAGAACTGATGCAACTCTGATCGCATGGAATTTATTATTTTATAATAATTTTCATAAACATTTGCAAGTCAATCTGTCACTTTATTCATTTTAAAACCACGCTATCCTACTTTATGAGCACACACGATTTTTTTTTGACAAATCTTACGACTGAGTTGGATAGTGTATCGCCGGCTTAAGCGATATTTAAAACTATTTGCATTACCAAGTAATGCATACACACATTAAAAATATCCTACTTTAAATGGTTTGACGTGGTTTGTTTTCTTTGAAACAAATATTTAAATAGAATAAATATTTACAAATTGTTTATTTGGCACACAATTTACTCATACTACGTAAAGATTTTTCTTAGTCTAAATATATAATAAATATGTATATTCTAATTGTATGCAAAACAAATTTTTTTTGATAATTTATAAATTTATGAGGACGTCAGTGAAATTTTAAAGACGGAAATGGATTCAATGTCGCATTTTGTAGACGAACAACACGTTTATATTAATAAATTTAAAAACGCCTAAATGTTTGTTTTAAAATAGACATTTTAACTGTTGTACATTTAAGTTTATATTCAAGAGGTTTGTTTAAGCTATCCCTTTTGGTAAACAGCCTTAAATAATGGCAACACTGGTCCTCACATATTTTAACACTTCAAAATGTATTTACGTAGGTTTGTATGTGACAATAACGAGTTATATTCTTTATTCTCTCCTTAATTTTTTGTAACTTTTTTATTATATTTTTATTTTCTTTTCGGTTTTTGTTTAAATAATCAAACAGAACTTGTGAAATATTAAGCACAACAGCAAAAAGATTAAGAACTACAACAAAAAACACAATAATATTCTTAATTCATTCGTGTTATTTTTCCATTTTCCATTCAGTTTAAGTAATTTTTTATTTCGTGTTTTATTTTTTTAGTTATTGTTATACCTAGTTGCCTTTCATGCTTTTATTGCCCTCTCAAAACTCACTGAAAAAAAAATATCGGTTGTGAACGGACTTTTTTCACTTCACTTCAATGTTGTTCTTTTTTTTTTGTTCTTCTTTAAAATTCTGTCACGACATTATTCTACGAAGCTTTCGAGCAAACTGAGAGCCTACAGACGACAACATTTATCGAGAACTATTTTTTTTATTTACAATATACACAACCAGCCATTCTGTCCACCAGCCCGACGTACCGTACGTTCGTTAAGCCCTGTGCTTGTTGTTGCTTGGCCGAGACATGAAAAAATTAATAAAAAATGTTTGTGGTGCTTTATCACCTACAAGACAACAAAAAATTGTATTGAAAAAACAAACAACACAGACAAAAACACAAACAATAATCACAAAGTATCCACAAAATCTCAACCTGTATAATTGAGAGACAAAAGAGTGAGAGTCGTCTGTCTGCCCAATCCCCACAATAAAGAACAACTGCATGAAAAGCAACAAGTAAATAAAGCCAAAACATGGAGCACAATAATAAGCTTTAACCGGCTGCTCTCTTTTGTTTTCAATAACTTTCGTTATAACGCTTTGATCGCTTATGTTGTTGTACGTATTGTCTCTCTTTCCCAACCGGCGATTGCTTTCATTCTAGATACTTTTTTTGTTTCTACACATATGTTAATTTATATGTATTACGAGGGTAAGCTGAAAAGAGTTTTTAAAGTTAAGAGATAAGGATAAGAGATACATTTGTAATGTTATTTATTTTAAATCCGCTCAGAATCCTGACTTTTAAGCATACGTAGATCCTTGCTTCTACATAATATATTGGTAGATATCTAAATAAGATTTGGCAGGCATAATTTTAATGTAAGTTCAAATATAAATACCCCAATCCTGGAAAAGAATGATATTAAGGCGAAGGAAACTACAGCGAGAACTCGTAGAGAGAATAAAACAGAAGTTGCCTACACGCATCTTGATAAATTAGTGAATCGGAGCGCTAGAAAAAACAACGTCAATGGAATAAAGAAAAGTCGCTGAAGAGTACAGGTGCAAAGAACTGGATCACAAATAAACTGACTGGCAGAAAATTTGTAAGTAACGAACAACTGAAGAACAGCGAAGGAGCATTGTGTATCGCCAGAGCGAGCAACTGGAAATATGAAGACCCCACTACTCTGGATTGTTATCCAATTCCACAACAAATCCCGTAAGTGTCTGTTCTTGTTATACACACTTAGTGAGACAAGACTTTTCGATAAATTGCCCTGAGATCACCGAAGTTGTAGATGCTTTCAATACCTTGAATAATAATAAAGTCCCTAGAGTTGATAACGTTGCCTGATAGATGCTTAATGCTGAACCCCAAGTAACTGCTGCTGTCACATATAGAGAAATTTTGGTGCACTTGCGAACTATATTCCCGTCTCAACATCCCTAAAACAGGTGACCTTACCGGCTGTGCAAGTTGGAGAGGCATCACAACACTCAGCGCAGTTAACAGGGTGATCGCGCGCACCATAAACAAAGGGTGTCAGATGCTGTACTCCCCGATCTAAGGTTAAAACAGGATGAATTTCGCCTGCATAGACGACATTAACAGTGTGCGTATAATCTTCGAGCATTCGGCTGAATGACAATCTCCTCTTTATGATATTAATAGACTTTGAAAAGTTGTTCGACACTCAGAGCCAACACGTAATATGGAACCCACTTGCCTGTAAAGGTGTGGCCCTAAAAATTATTACTCTAACGCAATCCTTGTACAGGAAGGTAAATGCCGATTTGTCCACGAAAACGCATTATTATTTTTATTATTATTATTATGTCCTGTGGTTCCTATAAGGAACAAAGGGCCAACGCATAGAGCAATAATTTCGACCTCGTAACTGGTGTTCGACAAGGATGTAGTCTTTAGGTCAGCATATTAAATTCCTATGTAAAATTTGTTATCCTTTACGCCTGCGAATCCTGGAATATGGCATCGCACGATATTTGCTCTATTCAGGTATTCATCCACCACTGTCTTCGAAGGATATTAAGTATATTCTCGCATAACACCATCTTCTATACGCAGCTATGGGAGCAAACACGCCAAATACCCAAATAGAGGTTATTGGTGATTCCGGAGACCACATGACGTCACAATAAAAACTGATTAAGAATGGAATCCTCATGGCAGCAAATGCAGAGTTGGGCGCCCTTAACAAACTTGGAGACGCCAACTTGATTTAGAAATTAGTCGAAACGACCTCGGCTAGAGAATACTGAAACATCTTGCATCAAATAGGATAGGATGGATAGAGGTCGGTGTAGCCCTTCGTTCCTCTGAGGAATAAATAATAGAAAAAAAACTACACTAATAAAGATAAAAAACCTTGTTTTCCTACATAAAATTGTAACATCGGAACAACCGAAATATCTTCATGATCGCTTAATATTCATGAGGTCTGCAAGGGGAAATGGTATCATGCAAATTCGACATCGGGACACGGCATCTCAGAGACACTTTTTTATATTAACTACTCCCCCAAACTTTTGAACTATTGGCAATGCAAATAAATTCAAACATTTACTTCAACATTTGTACCGATTTTAATCTGCTGCAAAACAGTAGTAACTTATATGAACATCTCATAGTATTTTTTCTTATGTTTCTTTCTCATCTTTTTTTGTATGTTTCTTTTTTCCCTCTATCTTAAATTAATCAATTTCATATTATTATAATTTTTTATCAACATAATGTTTAAACCTATTGAATTTTTATTGATATAACTTTCGGATTCTGTTGTATCTGAAATTGCAAACTTAATAAATAAATAAAAAAGGCGTCATAACGCTGATGTGTGTTTACTACAGTACTATGACAAGTGTCTTTATTTTTGACGCCATGACATTCTTCATCGTTGTGATGGCAGCGAAATTGTCATCAGGTGAAACTATGTCATCAATGGGATGACACATCTGCATCAAAGAAATTACGAATCGGAGTCAGTTTAATAAAAAATGTCATCAGTGCGATGACTCAGTAACATCGGAGAAAGGACTCATTTGGCTCAATTTAAGTCAAAGTGGGAAAATAAAGTAACGCACAACCTGTGTTCTTTGATCTATTACAAAAACGACTCAGGCGTTTACGACAGCACAAACCATAATCAGCCTGATTATTAATTACTTACTCGTAAAACTTGTCTGTTTCACTTTTGTTGTATTCCGTCCTTTGTTTACAGAAGAAGTCTCGATTGTTAGCCACCAGTAGCATGCCCGATATGGTTTTCGTAATCAGTCTACTTTGCAAATGTTATGTATTTAACTAAATATATTTAACAAATAGAATATGTAAATTTTTTATTTTACTTTTTAAACTTGAAAATAATGTTAATAGTACACAAAATGTGGCATGGAATTGATGTCACTGTAGATGACGCATAAAATGTGAAAAAATTTTAGGATGACGTTCGTCATTAAATTGATGTCACTTTTTGCCTCATTGATCCCATTTGTAATAACATTGATGTCATAATTCTGATCAATATGAAGATGCATTTTTCTATGAGTGTAGGCACTTAGAGTTTCAAGCTCATTTTATGGCGATATCATCACAACTTACCTTATGCTAGGAACACAACTGGGACGAACGACGAATTTTTGGCCGCGAATATTCGTCGCCAAAAATAAAACATATTTGTGTATATGAAAATACACACAATCATGGCGTCGGCCGAAATTCGTCATACGCGGCGGCTTTGCAATAGATTTATTTCTTTTTCATACGCCGGCGAACGACGAACAAATCAGTACCAGGTGACCATGTTTGATTTTAGTTTTCAAGTATTTTAGTATATAAAGTTACTTTTTTGCTTAAATAATTGTTTTTTATTATTTTATCGCATTAAAAATAAATATACAAAGAAGATTACTATAAGAATAGTTTTTAATTGTGGTTTCGTTAATGTTTGTGTTTTTTAAGTAAATTTTTTTTTATATGGTCACACTATTTCTCTCTCTTTGCACAAACAGCAAAGAACTTTTCCAATTAGCTGTGAGTTATTCGTCGCTATTGTGTTTCATACGACGAATTTACTCAGCGAATTTTTACTAAAAAATTCGTCGTGTAGGGCGAAATTCGTCGTTCGTCCCAGTTGTGTTCCTAGCATTAGTCCTTTATGCACATTCTCATTGTTTCGCTATACTATAATATTTAACAAACTTCTTAGAATGCCTCTCACATTTACACGATTAACTTACTTACGTTTCATTTCATTTAAGAATGACGTCAGTTTATGATTTTTTTTGATTGCAGCCAAACTTGTTTTTTTATCCAATCGTCTTTACATACGTTCAACTATTTGTCTCTTCATTAGTAAAAAGTTCTTTCTGATGTCCACACAAATGCTTTGAAAAAATTTAAACTTACAAATACTTATTCTGCCCAAGCCCATGGGTAAATAAGCTTTACCAATACTAATCATCGAATTTCAAAAAATGGATAACGGTTTTTAAATTATAGTTTTTAAAACGATTCAAATATATATTTAACATTTTTTTCCTTGACCTATTTTGTGTTTCGTCTTTCAATGTCGAAAACTAAGTGCCCATTAGTAATTTTCTTATACGATAAAAATTTCTAAATACTTATAGTTAAGAGATTTATAGTTTTGTTAAATAATTTGAAATTTAATCTTTGAGCTGTTACGCTTACTAGACTTCCTTAAAGAAGTTCATTGCTTCATAAAACCGTTACTAAATTAAATATTTAAGTATTAAGTTACTCTTGTATTTTGACTTAATAACGATGGATGTTCAGCAAGTTTGGAAAACCTAAAAATAAGAAAGCTAATAGTTTTTTTTTTAAATATTGTGACAATTTTTAAGTTCAATGTTGACAAAAGCAATGCAGGAGTTTTAAATTACTTTTACGGACAAACCTAAACAAGAGCGGCAAGCGTTTTTTATTTGTCAAAATTTCACATGCTCATACCATTCGTAAATAGCAAACTGAAAAAACATTTCGAGAATGTCCCCCATTTAGGACTCATGGGCAATCACAGACCCGTGAGAACAAATTTATGTTATAAGGTTAAGATTCATATAAAAGTTCTTTGTTATCAACATCTATATGAAATTTTTTCGTCTTAAACCGATTTTGGAGAAGGGGTTTATATGGGACAAATGGTCAGTCTTCGACCTACCAATACCAAATTTTGCCATAGCACAGTACTTATTATAGAAGTTGTCGCTGCCAACTTTTATGTCAATATGTAACAACATTTATAAGGAAGTTATGGCATTAAAAGCTATCTCCGTGAGAAGTATTTGTATGGGAGCTGTGTCCAAATACATATAGACCGGATCTACTAAAATTAAGAAGGATCAAATAAGTTTGAACCAGATTTAACATAAATACCAACCTAATAAGATGGTTTATGGGCGCAAAGACTCTAATACGGAAAGAAGCTTGTATGGGGGTTATGTGAAATTGTGAACCATATCTCACCATGTTCAATAAGAACCTATGTTCGAAATTTTTTTAATTTACCTCCAAAAGTTGGACCTGTTCTTTGCGCGTAAGATTTACATGGACAGCCAGCCTGCCGGACGGACATCGTAAGATCGACTCGAAAAGTGATTCTGAATATTATGTACATTGAATAGTATACATTCCATTACATATAGAAAATTTTATCCTTCGTCCCAAATACAAAACATCTATAAATCTCTTACATGTTTAAATTGTGTAGTGTGCAAAATGTTTGCTCTGATCCACAACCGACACAACAGTAGTCAGTATATTGCCATTTCCCCGGAGCTTAATGTGTTTACTAAGTCTTATAAGAACCGGTTGAATAGAAGTAGTAAACAATTGAATTTACTTTAAATGGGCGTGGCACTGCCCACTTTTCTACAGGTAGCGAATGTTGTTACAAAGTTTCATTAAAATCGGTGTGACCAAAGACTGTGGTCGTCTGAACCATGTGCAAAGTTACGATATAGATTTTTAAATCCAACATTTTCAACCACAATCTCTCATTACTGCAGATAATAATTAAGATCTAGATCAGTTTTTGGAAAAAGTTTATGTAATTACTTAACGTCGAGTTGACTTCACCCTGCAGGGAAATTTGTGTCAATCGTTCTTAAAGCGTTTATCCTGTGACCAGTAAAATAGTATTAGAATATTAAAAGGAACGAATTGTGATAGATGAAAACAAGACATATCACTTAATTGACAAACATCTAGTCATGTGATCGGATTTTGTATGGGTAGTGGCTGATTCTTTTATTTTATATGAAGAGAATCTATAATATTAACCTGGTTCACTCGGGACAATAAATGTAACAGGCATTATTTTAACCGAAATTGAATTGTCTATTTCGATTATTTCAGTGACTTGTTCAAAGAGTCAAAGAGGTGCCAATTAACCCCCTCCTAGGACATCAACATGTTAGATATGCTTAAGTTGGCTTAATCAATTGTGCGAATACATGTGATTCATATGTGTCGAACCATACACAGAAAAAAATTCTCCAAAATTGTTCACCAATTAAAGCATTAATCAAAAATAAAATCAGTTTTGATTACAAATTTAATCAAGAGAATTAAACGTTTAATCAAGTGAAATAAACGTTTAATCATGGAAATTAAAAGTTTAACTGATACTATTAATTTGTTTACTGGTGCAAATCTCTATATATAAATCGGCAAAGGCAAAACAATTAAGAACACTTTCCTCCTCTGTATGTCAACGGATTTGAAAAAAATGTACACCATTTGAAAGATATTTACTAACACAAGTGCACAATATATATTTTATTAAAGTCTGTTCAATATTTTCAGGGTTATAATTTGCAAATTTGCTACTATTGCCTGGATGAAAAATGTTGTTGCGGCAATAATCGATTTCAGGTAGAAACGTGCCTCGATAGCAATACTCCTAAGCAATACGAAAGCAATTCTTCTAGATGATAAACTAGCAATATTGCCAGATAACCACTAATGAGAAAACAGAAAGATATCGCCCAAGTATCATTGGGATGATACAAAGAAGAGTTTGCATTTTAAAAATATTCATTTATGTTAAAATAAGAACAGCTTTTTATTTAAAATAAAATTTTTAATTACATCTATATTTATAATTAAGGGTACTTTGGGGATAGTCTGTAGAGGGTTTATGTAAAGTTTGCACGAAATCGGCCTAGTGGTTCGGGAGATATGGTATTTAGGTTTTCCTATATATTCCCATACAAATATTAACAAAATGCTCTCCATTTTCCATATTATGATTTTTTATTGTCATTCGAAAAGTTACCAAGCCATGTACCGTAATCTCTTATGTGTTAAATGACATACGGAATAGATCTTAATTCATATCGCTAGAGGGCGTAATATAGTTCAAAACGGGTAAAAGCTCCCCCTCCCAATATCTTCTTAACTAATCAACCGATTTTCTTGAAATTTGGCAGGAAAATAGAGTTACATCTGGAAGCGACTAGAGCCTTTAATTTTTATTATTAAGAGCGTGAAATAGGGCAAGAGGGTTAAACGCTCCCCCTCCCTATATCATCTTAACTTATGAACCGGTTTTCTTAAAATTTGCATGCAGACACTGTAATATCTAAAGGAACTTTAAGATATAAATTTTTTGGAAATTTTAACAATTAGGGAGTAAAATAGGGCAAGCTAATAGGTAAAAGCTCCCTCTACCCATGTCTTCTTAATTAATTATCCGATGATAGTTTCAAGTCTTGAAGGAACTAAAGGCTAACTAATTTGTAACATTTACGGCGTTAAATAAAGCAAAAATGGTCAACGCACCCCCCTCCTATACCTTTTTAATTATTTAATCAATTCTTGAAAAGCTTATGTATTTTTTTTAACATTTTTCTCCGGTTATTCTTCTTCGGCTATGCAATGGTACACGATTGGTCGTTACAAAATTGTTGAAAAACGTTATCGAAGCTACCATTTTTATTGTCAAATTCCGAGACGAAAATGTTTTGCTGCCACAAACCCCGATAGTTGCCACAGACGTCAATTGAATTCACGCAAGGCCAAACGATGTTTGTTTGCGGCTTAGATTTGGGCACACGATATTTTTCACACGGAAAATTATACGTGGCATGTTCTAGCTTATTTGTGTTTGCTAAAGACGGACTGACAAAAAATATCGTACACGCAATTGCTCTTCGTAAAAAAAATTGATTATATCTTGATTATCTTCAGGAAAAAACTACATAACCTTTTTATGTTTAACTTTGGAAAATGCAACGAACAGAAACAAAAAAATAAATAAATATTTTTTTATTTGTCATCGCCGATCATGGTATAAAGCGCTTTATTCCTTTTTCTTTCACTAGAAATAAGCTATGTATATGGCAAAACAACTTACAAAAAATATATTTTATAATTAAATTAAGTAAACTGAAATAATTATGTAGTTTTTTTCAACATATGTTTCAACCAACTCCTTTAAAATTGCATCAATTATGAGTGTTGCGTAATATCTTGATTTAATAATTTTTATTTATTTTTATTTATGGCGTACAAATATTTTATAATTTTTTTTTTCTGTCTAGAAAATAAAAAATTACTTTGATTATTTTCTTTTACCCTGCGGCCACACGATCAAGTTGTTCTTGATAGTCTTTTACATATACTGCTTGTCAAAATTTACATAAATTGAAAGCTGTGACGTAGGCTGCACTCAATTTCTAAGCAATTTACTTTTAAGATTTCATCAAAAAAATAATTTATAAAGACAAACATGTAATCAGCTGTTAAATTGAAAGTTAAATTGCCAAACAAATGGAAAGGTGAAATTGAAAGCCAACTATTGCCTAAGGGGATATCTTCCATTTGTTTGCAGGGCAAATAATATAAAAACAGGGTGGTCGATTATTAGACATTTTTCAGAAACCGGGTTTCGAATATTTCGACTATATAAATCGGCACAGGCAAAAAAGCATTCTTAACGCTTTTTTCCTTTATTTGTCATTCGAAACTCTATGGGGAGAAAAAAGTATCAGAAAAGGGAAACACGGAAAATTAAATTTCTTTCTTTTACTTTTTCGTGCATCATGTAGTAATTTAAAATTTTTTTTAAAAATATTGAACTTAGAAACATAATATTATAGGAGCAGGTTACTGAGTAAATAAGAAAATATAAGATGAAAAATTTTGGTACTTCTTGTTTTTCATCTGGTACTTTTTGAATTTTTGTTAATATTCGACCTACAAAGATAAACATGCATGATCCTGAGTGAATAAAAATATGCAAGGGGAGGTTTTTGGTACTTTTTCGTTCAGCATCTGGTACTTTGATTTATTTTCGTTAATATATGACATAGAAAAATAAAATTAACATGCAATGTCCTGAGTGGACCTCAATCTATAAAGGAGACTTTTTTATACTTTTTGTTTTTCAATTGATATTTTCTGATATTTTTTATATTGAACTTACAAAATTAAATTAACTCACGTACACGCAGAGAAAAAACATGTTTAAATATGGTCACCTCCAACAAAACTATTTTTAAAGAAAATTTTAAACATATTATAGTTAATATAACCATATTATTGTCATCTACAACCATATTATGGTTGAATTAGTCCTTAATCAAGAAGCCACAACCATATTATGGTTGCCTCATAACATGTTATGGTTAAATATGACAATAATTTGTTTTAAAATTAACAATAGTATTTTCCTCTTTTTCAAGAGCAACATGCTATGGTTGAAAACCAACCAAGCTATTATAAGTGTTTATCATGTTTTAGTTATTTTTGACCATAACATGTTCGGAGGCAACCATAATATGGTTGTGGCTTCTGGATGGAGGACTAATTCAACCATAATATGGTTGTCAGTGACAATAATACTGTTAAATTAATCATAATATGTTTACAATTTTCTTTAAAAATAGTTTTGTTGGAGGTGACCATATTTAAACATGGTTTTTCTCTGGGTGTAGAAGGTAAAATATGAACCGCAGGTTGGTCCCTCGCCAAATCGATCCACTAAGACGTAAAAAATAAATGCTCGAAACATATAAATTCATATCGCTCCTTTATTGCAACATAGTCATATCTCAAAAAAAAAAAATCTAACTTGGCCAAATGCGATTAAAGTTTTCAAAATGTACCTTTTTATACAGATTCAATAAAATATATTTTGCTATTACTGCGGTTCAGTTTGAAATAAAACACTGATTTTTGTTTTACATATAGAGAAGATATGAAGGAGCAGTTTTGCTAAAGTAACTTAAAATTTTTGATTTTTTAAGATATGACTATGTTGCAATAAAGGAGCGATATATACCAAAAGTAATTTTTGGGAATACACAATTTTAATTTAAAAGATTTTGTTATTCGTGCTTAATTCCCAGTTTTTATTCTTGATAAAAACACTTGAAATTTATTGTTGATGGGATAAGCTATTCCTATGCGCATTTCACTGGTTGCTTAGGCCAGATCATCAGGAAACTTCATCCATAAAGATTTTGGAAAAACTAAAGATATTAAACCATATAAAACTGTTAAGCGTATAAGAATCATAAGCAACAGTTCTACTTGTAACAATATCAAAGTTTAAACAAAAACATCAACAATAAATAAACAGTGAGTTTATCTCTTCTTACATTCCCCACTACAATTGATTGGAATTCTTCCAACATTAATTGTAGTTGTAAGTAGGTTAAGAAAAAACAAAATGCAAAAAACAACTTGCAAAAGCATGTTGCCAGGTACTTTTTTTAGGCCGTGCACTTGCCAGTTTATTATCAAAAGTAATTTTTGGGAATACAACATTTTAATATATACTTAGATGAACTTTTGTTCCTTCATATTTACATAAAAATTTATGGTCGAATTTTGACCATTAGGCGAACTCTATTTAATTTTTAATATTACAAATTTTTTAATCTAAATCAATTTTTATTTTTTCTGTGAATTGAACTTAAGAAACGTTTTTGGTTAAATTTATGAAACTGTCATTTGCTTAAGCAAAGTGCGAAAACAGATCGCACTTTCCGTACGGAATAAAATATTTTTTGATTTTAACTTTGTTTTTTTTTTAAATGCTTTTGAGAGGCTTTTTGCTAATTTTTGACAGAAGCTTAAGCCAGCTTATGCATATTAAAGTTGGGCCTTTAGAACTAGAACTTTAGAAATTTTTAAAATGTCACGTGATAAGTTTGGTGTAAGTTTCCTTTCCCCTAGGGTGTCTTGCAATTTATACTTTTCTAGTCGGTTTTTAAACTAGTCTAATTTTACTCGTCGTATTCGCATGTACTTTTAAGTTTTTTAAAGAACACTTTCACTAGATTTTTAAAATTGTTTCCAAGAGCTTTGGAAAATAATTGTACCAATTGGAAAAAAAAATTAATGTGGAATAATCCGTTTATACACTCATAAAATTATTACACGAACTGATTGTAGATTATTAAATTCGTTTAACCTACTGTTAAAATTGAAAAAAAAAATATAGTTATTTTACGAATAATTTTATTGTTTTATTTTATTGTTTAGCATCACAAACGTTTTTGCCTAAATTAGGGATTATCCACGATTCAGGGTTAAGGATTTCTCTCGGGTCTGGTCCGATACTTTCGGTCTTTATTTCACCTACTTTCCATCTTTGTATATCTATTTCTAAATAAGGCGTCACAATGGACCATATTGGTCTCTGGGCGAAGGTGTGAAGGATACTTCACACCAGCCTTTCTGCCTATCTACCCAAATCTTAATGGTCTTTTGTACTTTGTAACGTGTTTGCTTGTGTTTAGATAGTGTACTAGTAGAATCGCGATCGTTGTCTGGAAGCGGAGCACTGTTTTCGTTTATAGAAGAAAAACAAGCGCCTATAAATCGCAATTATAAGCGTTAGACAATACATTGTAAATCGGGTTAGCAACAAATTATTAACCCAAAAACGGTTTTGGGTGACGAAAAGTCAATTTTAATACTTATAATGCGTAGCATTAAGGCTCAGTTAGCCGGGAGTAACAGTAACGTTGCAAATCAGCTGCTTCATTTTGTTGTATGTAAGAACGATTATCGTTAGCAGTAAGATGTTTCGTCTCAATCTGTAAGAAATAGATTGGTATTACTTGTTTACGGTAAGGATAAGTTACTGTTACTCCAGGCTAACTGAGCCTTTAAAATAGCTTACAATCCCTGATACTTCACAGCCTACTTAGAGGAGCATTTCAGCTTCAGGATAAATAATAAATGATAGGAAAAGTCGCCTCAAGCGAAATAAAGTTGATATCCAGCTTGTATTTCTACAAAAAATCAATTTCTGGCCGATTAAAAATGTTATTTTCTCGATTATTTTACTAGTTTATTCTGTTTGTTGAAATAATATCGATTTTATCGATGGTTGGTGGTAGGCTTTCGATAGTTTCCTATCACTCCTATGCATATATTTCAAATATTTTCGTTCTTACATGTTTAGGGTTAAAAAATCCTTTGCAGTTTAAGCTTAATTCAAAACTTTATTGAATACTTGAAAGAGTTAAAAAATATAAAAATTTTATTAACTAGTACATACTCGATTTTTTACTTCATATGAAAAAAAACTGGTTCATTTTAAATATTTTTACCTTTTTTACTATCGGTTTCAACCTTTCAAATCGATAATAACAATCCATACAATAAATTTCTTTATAAATAACGTGATTTTGTCACCTTTAATTCCAGGAAATTAAAAATGAATTTGTTAAGGTCATTTCTGTTATTCTCTCTTTTTTTTATTTCGGTCACCTACAACCAGCCAAACATCCAAACAACCAACCAACCAACCAGCGAACCATCCACATTCTTTTAAAGACGCAGTAAACATTTTTATTTTTACATTTTAATCTCTCATTGAAGTTTTATTACAGCCACTTGAAATTCAACCTCAAAATACATCGTATTATTGCATTTAACAGGTTGCCAACTGCAGCAAAGAGATTTAAACATAAACAACTACAATTACAAAAGTACATACATATACAATTTTATGAGTTTTTTCTTTCTATGTTGTTGTTGTTGTTGTTGTTGATTTCATTTTAAGAATTATCAAGTACCCAGAGTCTGTTTGTCTGTCTGTTAGTCTAACCATGGCGCTTCTTAGTCTAGCATAAATTTTATGATACTTTAAATTCTTCTTTCATTGTTTACTTTCATTTAAATCTAAAAAGCGACTGGTATTTTATTTTATCTGTCCGTCCGTATCATTGCCTTGTATACATGTTTCCCTTTTTTGAAATTCGAATGGTGGCTTCATTGTTTAAAATTTGAAAATATCCCAGCTTGTTCTTAGAGTTAGCGTAGTCCAATTCGCGAAACCTTTTCTTCTTCTTTACTTTCCACTAGTACGAATGCAAGCATGTATTTTATGTTGTTGTCTGTTTTGATAGAGCAAGTGTTTAGTATTGTATCGCATAAATTTATTTACCTACTTTACTATTATTGTTTTTGTTGCCTTTAGTATTGTATATAATCGATCTTGAGAGTTTATCTTTAACATTTTATGACACTTATAGGTCGTCAATGTTTTTCTTTTTTTCTTTCATTTTTCTTGTTTAGTGGCTTTGTTGTTGGTAGTTCTATTGTTTTTTGTGCCCATTGTGCAGGTAAGCAACAATTCATTCTTCTCTTTTGGAAGTAACAAAGCAAAAGAAACGAAAGAAGTCCTTGAGATTCATATAACTGCATATGAATTCAAAGAAACTTCGCACCTCTGGTATTGTGTTTATTAGGGTTTTGTTGTTGGTGAGGAAAAGAGCGGTCTTATATTCTTCATCAATTACTTTTCTCCCCGCAGTGATTTCAAGTGTTGTTTATTGTTCGACGTCATAGAGATTTTTACGCCTTGGAAAATTTGGTACCGTCATAAAACTTTCAAGTGGTTATTAAGTAAAATCTTTTCATAAGCCAGGCTTTAACGTATACACTTCTTTAGAGCTTAAGTTGCTTGCACGCATTCGTAAGAATACACTAAGAAAAATAACAGGGAATGAAGAATAGTTCGTTCGACATATAAAAGAAATTTTTAAAAAATTTTAAATAAATTGGATGAAGTTAGAATTAAGCAAATAAATATTAAATTAACCAATATTTTTTATGTTTATGATTTCAATAGTTGTGGTTCTGATGTGTTTAAAATTGATATAGTTAAAGCCTAATCTGAAACGTAAAGAAATCACATTGTACAACATGATCACCTCCAACAAAACAATTTTAACGAACATTTTTAAAACATATTATGGTTACTTTAACCATATTATTGTCACCGGCAACCATGTTGTTTATATTATCTTTAAAGAAGGAAAATGTTATTCTCAATTTAAAACCAGACAATTATTGGTTGTAAACAAATTATTGTTATTATTAGCCATAACATGTTCAGAGACAACCATAATATAGTTATTGCTTCTCGACTTACAACTATTTTAATCAGAATATGACTAAAGTAACCATTATGTCTTTAAAAAGGTTTCGTTAAACATAGTTTTGTTCCGTGCAACGTTAACAATTTATTAAAAAATATGCATTTATTTGCATACATTTTACCCAAATGTGGCAAAGCGATAATACCGGCACTGAAATTTCTGAACTATTGGGATTTTTATATCTGGGGCAGAGGGCTTTTAAAGGTAGGAAAATTACCACAAATAACATTTGAGGATCCGCAGAACAAATGGGCCTTTTTCGCATTTTTTGACAAATTGGTTTTTTGATATTTTTATAATATTTGGGTTGAAATCTTTAAGAAAAAATCTAGTTAGCATATTTTTTTTTACCAAGAAAATGGGTTCTAAAAGAAATTGGTGCATAATAAAACGTACTTTTTAATTTTTTTTTTTAAAACGTGCTTTTTTCATTGTTTTTGCCATTTCTTCGTGTAGTTGTTTTAATAACATAACATTTCTTAATATTCTTAATTTGTTTGAGGTTTATTTATGTTATTTAATTTTCATTAAAACTAGCTGTTAAATAATAGTGTCTCTTCTTGAAAACACGTCGAAAAAGTGAAAATTGTTTTTAAAACAAAAACAAAGTTTAAGAAATAATTTTTGTGTTTATCATACAATTTTCCGTTTTTAAAAGAGAGAAACGCGTCAAAATTCTCACGTTTTTTTAATTTTTGAAAAGTATGATAACCAAAAACTATTTTTTAAGCTTTGCTTTTGTTTTAATGTAAATTTGTATTTCTTCGACGAGTTTTCAAGAATAGCCACCAATAATTTCAATAATTTAACTATTGTTTGGTGAATGCGTGTTATGAAAAAAATAATTAATACAATAGTATAATTAAAACATGGAAGAATTACAAGAATGTGTACAAAATTTAAAAAATTTTTTAAACAAAACGTCCTTTTCCTTTTTTTTTTTAACAAAACGTACTTTTTTCGGTATAAAATTGGTTTGATATTAACCATCCTTGACATTTAATGTGTTGACTTACGGCAGCTTGATTTATCTTTTGGTAAGCAAAAAACTTGTTTCCATTTCCAGGTTCATGAAGTTTTTTAAGAGGTCGAAATAAATAAACCTCAATTTCCCAAAAATTTTAAATGTGTGAAAAAGTACGTTTTGTTCTGCGGCTCCTCATTTAAAGAAATTAATTAAAAATATATGTAAAGGGTGGTTAAATTTCAAGGGCCGATGTTGATTTTGAATAAAACACAAACTATTTAGGAAATTATTGTAATTTTATTTTATTATGATATATTGGTATTACTCAATTATGTATGGAACAAAATATCGGCCAAATGGGCGCCGCGACCACGGCGGCACACCTCCATCCGATGGTCCAAATTTTCGATGACCCTGAGGCATAATGGAGGTTCTATGCCGTTAATGTGCCGAATTATCTCATCCTTTAGATCTTGAATTGTTGCTGACTTATCGACGTACACCTTTTCTTTCAAATAACCCCAAAGAAAAAAGTCCCACGGTGTCAAATCACATGATCTTGGCGGCCAATTGACATCGCCATTACGTGAGATAACACGGCCATTGAATTTGTTGCGCAAAAGAGCCATTGTTTCGTTAGCTGTGTGGCAAGTGGCACCGTCCTGCTGAAACCACATATCGTCCACATCCATATCTTCCAATTCGGGCCATAAAAAGTTCGTTATCATCTCACGATAGCGAATACCATTCACAGTAACTGCCTGACCGGCCTCATTTTGGAAAAAATACGGCCCGATGATGCCGCCAGCCCATAAACCGCACCAAACAGTCACTCTTTTTGGGTGCATTGGTTTTTCGACAATCACTCTTGGATTCTCATTCGCCCAAATGCGGCAATTCTGCTTATTGACGAATCCACTGAGGTGCAAATGTGCCTCATCACAAATCACGAAGTGCACGATATGCAGTTTGATTTGAACGCCCATTTTCATAATAAGTCTGGATAACTTTAACACGTTGTTGGATTGTGTATCTCTCCATGGTTCAAATTGAGTAAGTCTGAAATAGAGAAATGTCAAATAAAATTCGGAAAAAAACTTGGCGTTTAGGTGTGGTTCACATTCAACATCGGCCCTTACAATTTAACCACCCTTTATAATATAAAAAAAATTGGTTGGTTCTATAAACAGACTTCATAAAAGATCGCTTCGCGTTAGAATAATCCTTTAACTATATTTTGCTTTAATTACAATTTATTCACTTTATTTGTATCAGAAATAAAAAAAGTTTTCAATTCGTATTTCACATTTTCTTGCAGTGTAATACGCATTTATTGTTAGCTGCTGCACATTTTCAATATCCATATAAACAACCATTTTATTATGATGTCGCCCTGTATCTATTGTTTTCTCAAGTGGTTCTTTATTTTATTCTCAACTATTTATTCCTTTAAGTTGGATTTGTATTACTCCGGCCCTGCAACAACAATGACAAGCAACTAAAATAACAACTCTTATACCAACAGGCAACAATATGCACAATTATTGTTATTGTATTGTCCTTTTTTCCCTTTTTACAACTAGCTGGTGTTTAAAATGTGTTATACCTAGAAGACGATTAGAACCAAGGCGAACATCATAAAATCCTCAGATACACATCCAGACATTGTATTTGTTGCGGTATCCTAGAATAAAACGATGAAGCAAAATGTGCAAAAGTGCTTACCGGCATGTGTGTAATCATGATAATTTTTAGCCACTTGAAATTTCTTTTCTTAATTTTTTCATGTCTCTGACACCCACTCGACTGCTCAGCATGTTGCATGCTTAGAAAAAAAGGTGTGCGCTTGTGTTTTAAAATGCTGCATACGGTTTGGGCGTATTAACTAAAGGTGGAAATTCTAACAAATTTGGAAAATCTGATTTTAATATTAATGAAATACTCATTGACATCCAATTGAAATTTGTGTGGAATTTTTGTGTAATTATATTTGTTTGCTGAAAACGTCTTTTGTGCTGTAATTGGAAATTTTGCAGAATCAATTCAACTTACGGAATTTCCTTTAGGAGTTGGAATGCGTATTTTTTTTTTTTTTGGATTTTCCCCTTATTCAATAAAGTATTCAGAATGTGGCTTTGGTGTTAACAAAACAAGTATTTACATACATACAAACCTTAATTAGTTTTTATTAGCTGACAATTGTTTAGACTTATGTAGGTGGTGTTTAATATAATTTAACGATATGTATAAGAAAAATTGTGAAATTGTTTTGGAAAAACCCCCCAAAAGAAAGAAAACTGGCAAGTTACTCAAAGGAGATGAAAACTGAAGTCTTGAGATGAATGGAAGAAATAACGGCTGTGTGAGAGAACGTAGGAGAGAACGTATCTTAAACGGATCATTATGAATGCCTTATCGATATTAAAAGAACGTATTATATATATTTTGTTAAGTCAGGTGGCTTCTGACAAGACGGAAAGGTGATTTAAATAATAATTTTCGAGTTCGGGAAGGTTTTTTGGTAACAGGGAGATCTCATGGAATTTCCATTTTGAGTACGCGAAAAAACATTCGTACATATTATCAAACAAAAATGTTTTATTCAAATTGAAAACAGGCCTACACAAGTCCATCATGCAGGGTTGTTAGATGATTTTCAAATTTTATCCCCAAATTGTAAATTTTTATTCCCAAAAAACTCCACTAAATACTTTTTAATTTTGTCACAAAATGTTTTATTTGTATTGCATTATACATTTATATAAATGTAAAATGTTAATTTGGTTAATTTGGCAGAATTAGTCTTTACTTTCTGTTCTGTTACGAATCAGCTGATTTGTGTTTGTTATTAAAAAACCTGTGAAATTGATTAGTTTTTCTGTTCTGTTGCGGTCCAACTTGCTAAAATCAAAAACTTGTTAAGTAATTGTAAGTGGCAGCAAAATAAATAATAAAAAAATACATATGTACATTAGGAATATAACTTTTTAACAATTTTTTAAAATATCAAAATTGGCATAGCACAGTCCGATAGAGCATAAAAAACTAAAGGGTAGTTAAATTTTAAGGGCCGATGTTGATTTTGAATAAAACACAAATTATTTAATAATTTTTATTTAACAATATTGGTGGTTCAATTATATATGGAACAAAATATTGGCCAAATCGCCGCCGAGACCTCGGCCAAAATATCATCTCACGAAAGCGAATACCGTTCACAGTAACTGCCAGACCGGCCTCATTTTGGAAAAAATACGGCCCGATGATGCCTTGGTTTTTCGACAATCCCTCTTGGATTATCATTCGCCCAAATGCGGCAATTCTGCTTATTGACGAATCCACTGAGGTGAAAGTCTGCCTTGTCTCTGAAGAAAAAGTGTACGAAATGCATTTTAGCTTGAATAACTTTAACGCCCCAATAAAAAATTGAGCTTCAAACGAAGCAGAAATGTAAGAGTTTTGCTTACCAACTCGCTTGCCGAAGGCATGAATTTTATATGGTGAGTTCCCACTTTAAAGCAATACATTTTTGACACAAAAACGTATAAAAAACTGGTGAATGTAGCGTGCAGCTTTACACACTGAATGTTTTTTACAGTTATTTTTTAGTATTCTGCCTTACAAACCTGCTTCTTAGTAAGGGAATGGCGTAGCACTTGAAATGTTATTTTTTCATTTATAAAACTTGTTAAGAGTTGCTTCACTTGCTTTACTGCATCTCTGTAAGTCTTATTGCGTAGCGCATAATTGTGCTCTTATCTTTTTAATGTACCCTTAGTGCTTTGCAGGAATGCAGAAAAAAACTTGACGTTTAGGTGTGGTTCACATTCAACAAATTTATATTCACTATCAATGAAAACAATATTAATCAAATAATTATTCTTATAGTACTTATTATCAGTGCTGCCACAACCAATACAATTTTTACAACCAAAATTTTTGAAAAAATTACCAAATGTAAAGAAATATAACCAAATTTAAAATGCCTTTTATTAATTGAGAAAATCCTTAAAACTTATTTCAAGTTGCATTGTAATACAAAGGTTATTTGCACCTTATATGTAGTAAAATAATAATTGTAAATCAAGAAAACAAAACAAGAAATGATATTCTTTTACATATTAAAAAAATAACGAGAAACTTAATTAAAAGTTTTTATTTATTTGAGACTTTTTGCGTAACATTTTTTTATTTTACAAGAGTTAAGCCCGTAAAATTTCCATACAAAATTCAGTATATTAAAAGTTAATAAATTAAATATTTTTTAATATGCAGTTATAAAAAACAAAAATGGGGAATTGTTTGCCGCTTTTTAGCTGTTATTGGCAGGACTGTCAAATGTGGCGATTTCTTAAATTTTAGGACGATGGAAATTTACGTATGACGATATGGCGATTATTTTGGCGAAATTTAAAACGATTACCGATATGCGAAATGCATTTTATGTAAATACTTTCTACAATTTTGGGGTAAACGAACGCAGCTAATGGAAAAAATCGTAGTACACACTACAAATTATTCGAGCTCGTAAATAATTGTATCAAGAAAAACATATTCGTACGTATAATTATTTTAGAAAAAAGTAACCAAAATGAAAAAAATATTCACATCTCCACATTAAAAAAAAAATATAACCAATTTTGGTTAGAAATAACCAAAAACGGCAGCTCTGCTTATTATACACAATTGAGGCTGATACAGGTACATCGAATGGTCAATCTAATGTAAGGAAGTGAAGTAAATTTGCAAACTTTTTGGCAAAAATATCAGATTTAAAACGTGTGAATTTTAGAGGAGCATTCTTTTACATTCTTTGGAAAAGGTGGAAAGAATTATAGCCAAGTCAACCTAAATAAAACAAAATATAGATGTTTCATGAAAATTAAAATTAGCAATGAATGGTTTTTTCTGAAACTGAAATCAAAAAGGATTTAAAAAAAATGTTAAACTCAAATATTTGTCTATTATAAATAAAGTTAAAAATACTTTGTTTTCAATTTAAAAATAATTTACCCTAAATACAAAATATATGAGCATTTCCATTTTGACGTGACGTGATAGTTATACGACAAATAAACTTTGGACTTATATAGATTTATTTTTCAAGCTATCAAATTTAAAAATCTTTGCTCGTTTAAAGGTTCATATAGGCATTTTCAGCGAAAAGTCTACTTTTTTAATGTAACGCCAGAATGCAAATAATGTTGTATTTTAGGACCATGTTGTTCAACCGTTAACCATTTTGTTACTAAATGTAGAGCTAGTTGCGCTTTACACCAAAATATAAAAAAGTAAACTATACATATAAAATGTTTTGAGAAACAATTTAAATTACTTCTGGCGTTACGTTACAAAAAGTAGATTTTTCCCTGGAACTGCCCATATTTATTAATTATCTATTTATTTAAAATTTGCCGGTTGGGAGCCTAAAAATATATATGTTTGTATTAGTTTTTTTTTGTTGTATTATTTTATTTAATTAACCACAATGATTTGTTTGATTTTTAATAAAAAAAATTTGTATGTTAATTTATATGTTATTAACATTAGTAAATGCTGAATTTTTCTGTTTTGTTATTAAAAATATTTTTTATTGTATTTAAAATAGGTATTTTATATTTGCCGATGTTATTATATTAAAGTGCCGATAATGCCGATTTTTTTTTTTAAATGTGCCGATTTCTTATCAAAATCTTCTGGCACCCCTGTTCACAATTAATACTGCTCAATTTTTTGGTACTCATTTCTTCAATTAAAGAGATTCAACAGCATTTTGCTGTTAATAAACTTCTGTCAAAAATGAGCTCAAATCATAAAATTTGTGCACGTCAAAAAAATCTTTCTATTTAACAAACGCCAGTTTTCATAACCGGTCGAATTATTTTCATAATTGGGCTAAAATTGGGCTGTTCTATTAGGTAACAGCAAATATTTGGAGCAAAATGTATTAGTATTAATCCAATTTAGATTTGTTTGGAAACGCCTTAACATTTGTTGCAAAAAACTTTTAAAATATAAAAAGCATACCTTCTTTACTTTTATTAACAACGCTGAATTATTTTTAGATTTTGGGTTTTCTTGTTTTAAGAAACGAAATTGAACTTCTTTCCCCGTGTATGTATTCAATTTTAATATTGTTTACTAATCGTTCCTTACGCTAGAAACACAACTGGGACGAACGACGAATTATTCGCAAAGAATATTCGTCGTAAGAAATAGAACACATTGGTGTATATGAAAATAAACACAATCATCGCGTAGACTGAAATTCGTCGTGTATAACGAACTCTTCGATAGGCTTATTTCTATTTCTTACGCAGACGAATGATGAATAAATTGGGACAGGTAAAGGTAACCGCAGTATGAAAGCAAAGTCTAATATTTATTAAAAATCGTGAAAGCTGTAAAGAATTACAGGGAAAAACCGCTTCTATTGCGAATTCGGCTAAAATTCGCAAGAAATTGCAAACTTTTAAACAAACACTAAAATTTATTTGAAAGCGCTAAATGGGTTAAAAAAAAAAACAAAATGTCGGAAAATAACAAAAAAAAAAAAATAAAAAAAATTGCAAAAATGGCGAAAATTCGCAAAAAATTTTAATATTTCAAAAGTCCCTAAAACTTTAAGGAATGGCAAAAATTCGTTTAAAATTGCTAAGTAAGCGGGAATTCGCAAATTCTACTATTTATTATAAATCGTTAAAGCTGTAAAGAATCAGAAAACTTACAGGAACAAATCGCTTCTATCGCGTACGTGGCTGAAATTTGCGAAAAATTGCAAAATTTGAAACAAATCCAAAAACTAATTTGAGATCGCTAAATCGAAACGCAGAACACCAAAAATGCTGAAGTAATCCATTTTCGAGTGGATTCGGATTCTAGAAGACACCGATTAATAGTTTTTTATGGTTTTTTTTTGTGTTGAAATATGGTCAACCTATGATTTGATAAATGTTAACAAACAAATTCACGCACTAACTGTGTCCCATTTAACGAATTTACGCAACAAATTCTTGCCGACGAATTCGTCGTACTATGCGAAGTCATTCGCCCCAGTTGTGTTTATATCATAAATTTGTAAAAAAATTTCGATTTAAAAGTTATGAATATTTTATATTGTTACACATTTTCAAAAATTTGTCCTGTAACCAAAAACATGTTGCAGCTGTTTCAAAAACTCTTGCAAGTAAAAATTTGCTGGAAATTTTTGTCTTTCAATTTTTTATTTTCTTTGGACGCTCTCTACCTGCAAGTTTGTTGGGTTAATGATCACTTTCCAGGAACAATTGTTATAAAGTCGAAAAAATTTTTATTAAATGAGCCCACTTAACACTTTAAAATTTAAGAATTAAAATCTTCTAATTCATAAGCCAATGCAATATTGTTTTGCATGTTGTTTGTTTAAACAGTACGTTTGAGAAGAAAGAATAAATTTGTCACAGCAAACTGCATTATTCTAAGAAAAGCTTTTAATAACTCCTACTGCATTCTGTTGCGAAATTTGCTTTTTTTGTGAGTATTCGTTATAGAAAAGACTCGTTTAACACAAGCGTTACTTGTTGGTACACAAAGCTTATTTAAAACTGTTTTAGCACGCTCTTGAAAAGGTTTTGAACCTCCAACACTTTACCTTTACCCACCGCATCTTAGCCAAATCGGTCTTGTACAAATGGCATTTGTAATAATCTATTATTTCTAAAAATTCCCTGCGAAAAAGTAC
Source organism: Pollenia griseotomentosa (assembly GCA_963931875.1). Taxonomy (NCBI): domain Eukaryota; kingdom Metazoa; phylum Arthropoda; class Insecta; order Diptera; family Polleniidae; genus Pollenia; species Pollenia griseotomentosa. The sequence continues at coordinate 40,749,121 of OZ007563.1, read as the reverse complement.
TTTTTCTTAAAAAAAATCCCTTGCGGGTTTTCAAGAAATTTGTATCACTGGAAGCCAAAAAGTTGGAGCTGCTTTTATTTCGCAATAAAAGCTTTTATTTTAAAACAACGTTATAAAATAAGTTTGTTTACAGCACCTATAAAAATAAAACAATTTTCATTAACAGCAAATTTATTTGTGATCACGGTTTAACAAAGAACTTAAACCAAAAATTGAAAGCTTTTGTGCTTTTAAAATAACAGCATGTTAATAACAGTGCCAGTGAGTAAAGCAAATGTTAACGTTAAAATACAGGGTCGCCCAAAATTAACGAAGGGGTTTGAATTGCTTATAACTTTTTTATTATAATTTTTTTTCCTTTCTTTTCAGTATTTTGTAAAGAAGACTTGGGGAATTTAAAATGGAGCAGTACTCAATTGAACAACGTGCCTAAATTGTTGAGCTTTATTTTTCAAATCAGCGATCCATTGTTTTGACTCAGCGTGCATATCGTCGTTATTTTAATGTGCGGGTTGGACCCTCACAGCGTTCACCGGATTTAACCGCCACAGATTGTTTTTTGGGGGTTATTTGAAACGAAAAGTCTTCATTAATAACCATCCAGCAATTAAAAAGCAATATACGCGACGAAAAAAACAACATAACACCTGAAGTTTTGCGAAAGGTTATGGAAAGTGTGTTGGAAAGAGCACGAATTTGCGAAGCAGAAAATGGCCACCATTTGCGAGATATTATTTTTCAAAGCTAAACTAAAAATATTTCCTGTTTATATACTGTATTAAAAAAAAAATTCAATAATTATTTCTTAAATAAAAAGTTATAATGAATTCAAACCCCTTCCTTAATTTTGGACCACCCTGTACATGCACTTGTTGGCAAACAAGTGCTTTAATAGTGTTAAACAAAATTCTGCTTAAAAAAGATTCTTCTGCCAACCCCAGTCAAAAATACTACTTCTTACTCAACATCCATATTTAGTAATAAGGCAAAGAAACTATAAGCGTTATTCATGGTCTGAAAGAACGAAAAGAAGACAAATTAAAAGAAAACAACAACTAAACATGTGTAAATTATGAAAAAAAGAAATAAATTAATTACCTTCGAATAGATTGGCAAACCGATGTTAAAAAAGTTACCAGCTTTTAAGACTACAGGTTTTTGTAGATATTGCATGTATTGCAAGATAATTTTACGATTATAAGTTGACATTTCTGGCCAATTGCAATTGTAAATACTATCCACAAGATAAGATGATTCTGTGGTCAATTTGTTTGCATAAAAGCAAGGTAAAAAGATTTGTAGAATCATGACAACACAATACTGGACTAACGACAAAAAATTAACAGGATCTTCTAGAATATAAAAGTTTTGCAAACGATAAAGGCTAAAACACAATATAAAGGCACTTAGCAAGATTTGAGTCAAGATTGGATATGACACAATTGCCCCACAAGATTTGCACATGCTGTTAACAGATATGATTTTATTCACTTATTATTTCTTTGACCTATAAAATGTACTTTTTATTTTACCTCTTTAATTTGAGATGAAATTCCATTATTTTAAACAACTTTTTCGTAATACCAGCATTTGTTTCACCTCTTTTGGTGCCCAAATTCTCCAAACGCATCGCTATCAATTTAAACAGCAAAGCCAAATGTTGCATCATGTAACAAAGCATCATGTCCAATGCACAATTTGAAATACATGTCAACGGCATGGCAAACAATTCATAAAGGTAAGCATACCAATAGTTTGAAGGATGTTTCCAATTAAACGGTGTCCAGTAGGGAAATGGCAATTGGTATTTGTTGAGAAATAGCACAGCTGCAAAGGCACAGAACACAACACTTAAACTGCATGTTATATAAAGGAATGCCACAAGACTGAATATTTTCAATGGACGCTGCCACATGACATATTCGTGCATTGTTTTCAACTCGAACATTTCATTTTGCTGCCATTCATTAAACATGGATTTGATCAGCGCATCATGATACCAAGCGCTAAGTATCTTTATCACTAGTGCTGTTTCCGTTAAAGCAATGTAAAGAACATCCGTGGCCTGATTTAAATCCGAACTAGAGAGAACCTCCAACCACATCAGGGTGGTGTAAGTAAACGTCAATGGTGCATGTAGTATTAATTTGCAACAAATCGGTGAAATGTTTGGTAGATTTTTACGTAACTTCTCGTTTGTTAAAAGACCAATTGTGGTCAGAATCTTTACAATTATTTGCAAGGTATTGAATGCCATTGTTGAGTAGTTGATGGTGTTGATACGCGGTGTTGTGAAGCAAATTCTTGCAATTCAGGTTAATTTATAGGAAATTTGCTAGGGCTTTGATTGAACGGTGGTACTGGAAGTTGAAAAAGATGCAAACAAATTTCGAAAATAAAATTTCTTGAGTCAGAAGTTGTTACTGGAAGAATAGTTAACGTAAAAACTTCAGTCTTAAGAACATAAGGTACATGCTAGGATAGATCGTTTTCGCAGAGATACTACACAGCAAAAAATTACAAAAAATGTATTGTCATATTGAATACCATATTTGTCAATACAATTAATTTTTTAATTGAAAAGGCGCCTACGACAGAATTTGTAGATACATATAAAAAATGCTTTTGTTCATTCAAATTGCTAATATTAAACAAATATTTTTAACAATTAGTTTGTAATAGTACTGAATAAAATATTTGTTAACAACAAATATTAGTGGTATTCAAACCGAACTTGTTAATTTGTTACTCGGTAGATTGTTAATTTGTTAAAGTTACCAACTGTGAACGACCCCCTTTTTAAAACTTTGTTAGTCTGGTAACTTTCGTAGTAAAACAGCATTTAATTAACATACTTACTCTCAATGTACACGAAAATTGCCAAAACACAAATATTTTTTTAGAAATGTATCACAAATGACTTTTTTATTATATTTATTTAGAAACTGCAACAGCTGATTGTGAGTTACCAAGTAACAACTATTTTATCAGGGGTGCCGTGTCGTTAATTTGTTAAATGTTAATCCGGTAGCGCGTTAAATATACAAAAACAAAATGCGTGTAAAAAAGTAACGATTAACGACTAACAAACTAACAAGCTCGGTGTGAATCCCACTATTGTCTTTTATAACGAGTTTGTCATATAAACAAGATATTTTGTTGGTTATTAATTGTTTGCCTATTATTAAAAGAAGAAGAGAATGCATTTAAAATATTAATTTAATTGATTTTTTTTATTTAAAAATTCTAAAAATTATATAACACAAAACATTAATACTTATTAGAGAGTTGGAACTGCACTTGGCGGTTCTGAGATTTACATACAAGAAAAAATACGTTGAAACTTATTAAAGAATTATAATATTGCTTATTTTTAATTAATAAATTATAATGAATTCAGTTTTCAATAATCGATCGTTTGTTTCTTTATTGATTTAATCCGAAATATATTGAATTTTTTCATATTTTATTTGGAATTTTTGGACACAAAATTTTTTTTCAATCAAAACAAATTATTAATATGACAAATTACAAACACGTTAATTAAAAAAAATTGTTAATAATAATAGAAAAGTCTTAAAAATATTTTTTAACAACCTTATAACTACATCTTTTCTAGTTGTTATTCAGAAAGCGTCAATTGTAATTCAGAATATAATAAAAGTAAAAAAAAAAAATCACTCTAATAATAAAGTAAAAAAGAAACATTACTAAAAAATGTGTTTGCTTTCTGAATTACAATTTACGCTTTCTGAATTACAACTGATGCTTTCTGAATTATAATTGACGCTTTGTGAATTACAATTGGAAAAGGTGTAGAGTTCGGATATTGCATATTTTTTTATTTTTCATCAGATTGGTACCAAACTTTGTATATAGACGTTTTATCGTTCAAATATAACAGATTTTAGTGCATATTGAAAATATGCAATTTATATGCAGAAAATATGCCAAACATATGCAGCATATGCACAAGAATTTCATCAAAAATTTAAATCTTCTCTTTAAATATTAAGGTGCCAACAATACAAAAGAATATTTTCTTAAGCTTAAAAACAATCAACAAAGATAAGCATATACCACTTTCCCCTGTCCAACGCTTTAATATACACTGTTGTATTGTTCTTATCGCAAGTCCGAAAGTGCAAAGTGCACGCAAGAACCGGTTTGCATTTTTGTTTTTGATAACGATGATATCAATTAACTTTAGTTTGGTAAAGAAAAAATTCTAAATTTGCATTTTAGACTCTTAAAACACTGAACTCAGAAGATGCTGAATCTATAAAGCTGGCAAAAGAGCTGATAAAAAATCCCCAACTATATCGGGGTCTTATATTCATATATTTAGCCGAATTTACGAGAGTTTTTCCAAATTCATAACTTTCTTGGAAGCGAAGGGTCTGCCATTAGCAAAGTCAATGCATTTATTTAAGGAAGCTAAAAATATTGTTTATGACATTACTGGTAATTTTGGAATGAATTTAATTAAAAGAGAAATTTAAATCCAGATTTTAATATCATTTCAAAATAAATAATATTTTAAATTTTAATGCTGAAGATTAAGGCCCGTTTTCACAACTTACTGATAGCTAAAAGTAGACTTTAACCGGCCTTATAAAAAGTGTTTCATAATTAAAGCATTACTTTAACCTAGAAGGAGCGATAAAGTAAACTAAGGTTTATACTACCTGGTAGGTAAAAGTTAAGTTGTAATAATGAAACATTTTTTATACGGCATTTAAGATCTAACCTTCAGCTATCCGTAAGTTGTGAAAACGGGCCTAAATCTGTTACAAATAAAAAAAAAATCATTTAAAATGAACTTGCTCTATTGTGACGTTGAAAGAAGCTTTTCTGCTTACAAAATGATTTTTGGAAAGAAACAACAAACTTTTTTCAATTAAAAATTTAGAGAAAATAATATATGTATATTGTAAAATCAATTATCTTGAATGATTTTTAAGTCTATAAAATATTTGTCAATAACAAAATTTCAATATATCGGTCATAACCGCAAAAAAACTTAAGCGAAAAAAACAAAATTTTACAGGAGAAGGTTTTTTATATTTAACTTTTTTTTATATAAATATTGTATGAAGGTTGTCGCTTAAGATAAAATTGTTTTTGCTATAAAATCGTAACGGTACCTTATATAACCATGACATTTTTGAAGATGATGCAAGTATTGCCAATAAAGTCATTTGTTAAAAAAAAAAAAAAACGAAAATTGAAAATTATGTCGCTCAAGGTTTTTTGCGGTAATGCCTCGATATATATCACCTTTTGAATCGCTTGTATATTATTTTTGATTTGTTTAACAAAGGAAATTTTTGCATATTTTGGCATATGTTTTGCAGATGCAATATATGCAATAAATGCAAAAAAAAAAAAAAATAAAATATGTATATATTTATAATATGTATCAATTCAATTTTCATTGAAATGAACCTTGATGTCATCGTAAATTAATTATCTTAATCCTTCAAAAATATGCTAATATGTAAAATCCGAGGTCTACCGTTGTTTTTTTTTTTTTGTGTAGTACTAGATCAGATATTTATTAAAAAAAAAACGAAGATAAACGTAAATAGTCTCATTAGTTTTAATTTTCTTCCGAATAACAAAAATTCTTCTACAAATATGTATATTTTTAGTATTTCTTTGTTACTTTAGAAATACGATAAAAATTGACAGCCCAGAAAACTTGACGTTTTGAAAGTTGCTTTAGTGAATAAGAAAATGCTAACTTACGGTGACCATCCGTTCGGTATTATACAAAACATAACTGTATTTTAGAGCTTTATTCTGTAAGAATTTCGTTCGTTTTTTAGTGAAAAACTTTTAGTTGTTCTGTACTTATTTAAATGTTCTATATTTGTACTGTATTTAATGAAGTAACTAAAAGAGATGCATCCCCAAATTATCTGACGTTTCTTTAGAGTAGAAACAAATTTAAATTTTCAACACATGTACTAATAAAAAATATGTTTGTTGGCAACAAAAACGAGTTTCTGTTCGATGCCGGTATTTAATTATTTGTTATTTCGGTATGTATCAATATTAATATTTAAGAGTTATTGGTAGTAATAACGTTATCGTTGCCAATCTTGGATATAATTTTGGTTATAAAACAGCCAAAATTTGGACTAATATACTCGTGGTCTATTTGCATAACATAAAATTTTTGTGTTCAGTATTTTGGTTTTAAAAAAATGGTCACCGTAACTATACTTACATTCATACATAGATGAACAATTTGGAGCTGATCAAAAATACTGTTAATCATTTCGATTGTTTTTTATTTAATTAGTTTTTACCTAGTCCTTTAAATCTAAGCGGTTGATTTTTGTTTTTTTTTATTTAAACTTTGCTAATTTGTTAGAAACTTTTTTAAGAATTCCTCGAAAAGTGCATATTTAGCATTTTTGACAAGATTTTTTTCCTCTGTAGAGATTCAAAATTTCCACAGGGGCGTATTGTAAAACCACATATTACTTGGTGTGGTTACACAATCATGGTAAATGGTTTTGGATAATTTCTAAAGCTTGGTTAAGATCAAAATCGGCGGAAGAGTCTATAGTTTCGGAACTTTAAGAATCAATTAGTATCTCAATCGCCACGTCCACTTATCTTATTCCGCCCATTTCTTGTCGGATGTTGTCTATGGATAATCAAGATGCTTGTGCCTAATTTGGAAACTGTTGCTTTTTTAGTTCTCCAGATATACTGAAAAACGGACTGACATCGTTAAATCAACTTAGCTGTACATGTATTTATGTAAAAAAGCCATAAAAATAAAAAGAACAACTTATACAAGGTATATACCTCGTTACTTTCGATGATTGGCATAAAAAAATCACAGCAACATGGGATCTTATGAAAAAATTGGAAGCAGTCGTGGTTTGTTGGTCATATCTTAGCCATTTATAGACCGATCTGGCTGAATTCCAATAGCAAAATTTAATGGAGCAGATGTGCCAGAAATATATAATAACCAAGTACGTTAAATCATTAAATCAACTTCGGTCCTTATAAGGATCCAAAATGTATAGACTTTATATAGGGTCTAGGACGAACTGGCAGACGAATTAGTGAGACGGGGGGCTCAATTACCGTACAGCAGAGTGATTGGCATTCCAGTTCCAATTCGTAATATTAAGAGGGATACGGACTCTACTCTACAGAGTAAATCTGCGGCGCACAGTGGGAAATTTTACGAGAAGGCGGTCAAAATACCATAACTTTTGACTGGATCGGTATTTTTTTATGCGATTTTAGGCTTTAATTTGCGCTATAAAACGTAAAATTCGTTTTTTTTGTTGAGTTTCGGTGTAAAAGTTGAATATTTCAAATATGATTTTTTATAATTTATCATTATTTCTCTTGTATTTTACAACTGATACTTATTTTTTTTTGTCGGACTTAGATCCTGTCAGAAAATGCCAATATTTGGCCCCTGTCAATTTTTTAGTCCCAATATTCACAGGGGCCAAAGGTTGGCTTTTTTGGGAAAGACGACTTGTTATAAGGATAAAACTGAAAAGGAATATTTTGAAAAATGCCCAAATAGCATTCTTGGCTATCGATAACATTTTAGGTAATTCAACTTTTATTTTCGGTTTGAGATGTATGTGTATTTTATTTTTATATATTAATACAAATATATACTTAAATCAAAAACAAATTATAATCTATAAACAATTTTAAATTAAACAATATTAGTAAAAACTTCTAAATAGCTTTGGGTTTCATTTTCGAGAAGTTGTTTAGCTTCTTCCTCTAATTCGATTGAGGTTGATTTCCATTTTTGTCGAATACTGGACATATATGGATCTGATGTGCACAATAAAATAGTAATAAGATCTTCATTAGTACAACATCTGGACATTTTTCTTGTGTTATGCTCGCGGAAGAATCTGTAGTCTTTGTTCCTTTTTTCTTGCGCTTCTTCAGATAGATCTCCAATTGGTAGCATATTGTGTTGAACTATTGCTGTTTCATTTGCATACTGGCCAAACTTTTTTGCATTTATCTTTCTGCTACATGATATAACTTGTAAAATGATCTGGAATCGTCTTATTAATTCAAAATGTACTCCTGTGATAGATGCTGCAGTTTCTGGATCGGAAAAGAATCTCCTTGCAGTGTTTCCATCATTTGAATTTCCTTCTCCTTGTTTTGGCTGATCAATTATAAGGCCTAGGTGAAGGTATTTTTCTTGAATTTGTTTTTTTGTTTGCTTCCTTTTTTCCACATTTTCTTTGTTTTTTCTCACTGTTTCGCCTAACGGGCCAAATTACAAATCATAACCCAATTTAAGAATATGCTCCATAAAACGAATTCTGGTATGAAGAGGGGACATTCCAAATTCGTATGCTTCATTGAAACTATTGTCTTGTGATGGGGGTTGGCTTAATTGACTTGATGTCTGTTTTCACACTTTTTAAAAGGATAACATACCGCTAATAAATTAACAGGTAACATGTAGGTAATTTTCACGTAAAATATAACTGCGTGCTAGTTTTTTTACCATTTTTCTGCTCTTCCATTTTTTTAAATTAAGTTGCAATTTTCAGGTAATTAAACTATGTAGTTTATATTGCGGCTATTTACTAATGTTTAACCTTTTAACTTACTCAGAAATCTAACGTGTTAGTCTATTTATGTCGCCTATTCGTTTTGCAGCATCCGTTCACCCACAATAAGTTCATAACAATGGCAATACCTTTACCTTCTCCAAATTAATTGATAACCTGACGTGCTAGATAATTTATGTGGCCTGAACTGCTTTATTTGTCGAAAATTCTTTAAGATTCACCTTCTTTAATTTCAGTAATGTTTCCTTGCAGGACTTATTTTTTGAACCGAATATCTTACCTTGGGTCGCAGAAATTGCTGTAGTTCGCAAGGCCGTATCCAGATGTGTGTACAATGGGGTATAGAAATGTAGGTTAGATTCTGGACTTCAAGAGAGTATAGATTTTTTTTTGACGCGTTTTGACGCTCAGGACTTATGCTCTATAAAGTAGGAAAATTCCGGGAAATTTTGACATTAAAAAAAAAAAAATTAAATAGTTCTAGAGGTCGCAGAGTTTAATGCAGGGCTGTGGAGTCGTTAAGAAAAAGTTTTAACTCCGACTCCGACTCCTTTTGGTGAAATTTTTTAAGTACGACTCCGACTCCAACTCCGACTCCGACTCCGACTCCGACTCCGACTCCGACTCCGACTCCGACTCTGACTCCTACTCTAACCTAGCATTATTTAAGAGACTAGTTTTTTTTTTTGACTTTAAACTCTTTTTTAATTTAGTACCTGTTAAATGGTTAAATATAGCAAGAAAATGATTCTGTAAAAATTTCAAATCGATATTTTAATTCTAACGTGCCGCGCATTGAGCTTTAACAAACTAGTTACTAACATATGAGTAGGAAAGCTGCAAAAAATTTTATTTGGATTTTGGAAAAGTTGAAATTATTAAGTCAAATCATTCTCAGGAAAATTTTATAAAGTTTATTAAAACATGCATATGCGCCTTCAGTTGTTAGTTCTACAATTTATATAACACATTTTGAAGAGAAACGTGACGTAAAAAATGTTGTTAGCCTTCTATTATTTTTGGGAAATAGTACCCCTTTTGTTGTTGGACTTGGTGCTGTTTGTCTCAAGGCATGGAACAGTACCATAGAAGGTAACGAACCTTTTATGACGTAATTTTTTATCTATATCATCGACATAAAAAAATATGTTAGGATCATATAAAATATTCGTACAAATGCACATTTTTATAACATAAACATCATTTGCGATTATCAACATGTTTGCGCGGTCTGCTGTAAAGTTTTCAAAATGTGGCTTGATGTAGTTTATCTCCCACCTGCAGAGTTAAAAAAATGTGAATTTTTAAACTGCTAAATTTAAATCTTTTTCTTCAGTGTAATCGCCATTGCATTTTTCCGTTCCTAATTCAATATTATTATTGTCCAAGAACGAAATTTGAAATTGTAAGTCTTTATTATTTCTCCAATTTTCCCTAAAGTGAGTAGATAAAAGTATTCTCAAATCATTTTTCCCACATTGATGGGAATTATATCTGGAATAATGTCATGTATTTTTCTGAGTTCCTTTTCCTTTTATTCTATTATAATTCACCTTGAAGGTTGGAACTTAAAATGTAGTTCACTTAATGCTTTCACCACAGGAGCTACAGCTGATTTCAAGTCATATTCATGAATATGACTACAAAAATATTTGTTAATATACGATAAATAAAAAACAACATCTTTACAAATTTAATTTTTAAATTCCTTAATTCGGCTCTATTTCATTAACGATATCTTGGCGAAATTCAAATAGTGAGCCCGCTGGTTTTTGTTACAGAAATTTGAGGTCATATTAAAACATAGAAAAGAACATGCTTTGATACAATCTATATAACTATTCTTATAAATTGTCAAAATAAGATGTTATCTCAATTTTTTAATTTTTGAAACTCACCTACTCATATAAAAAGTATACTGGTCCTTATTTTCTGACTTCACAATTTCAAAAAGCAGACCCTCTTATGGCCAATTCCACCAATTTATTAATAAATCAATTTATGTTTAAAATCTGTTTTCTTATGTCAAATAAAAATAAAATTATAAGAAAAATTATATTTAAATATGAATTGATATTTAAAAAGAATTGGAGAAATTGGTCATTAAAATTTTTTATTTTAAAAAATATTAGAAAAATTGTAATGCAAAAAAGTCGGAGTCGGAGTCGCTAGTTTTTGTGGGTACTTCGACTCCGACTCCGACTCCGGTACAAAAACCTCAACTCCGACTCCTCAACTCCGACTCCGACTCCGACTCCACAGCCCTGGTTTAATGCTTTAAACCACGTATAGCTAATAAAATAAACTAATACACAAAACTTATTCTGTCAAAAAACGCATGAACAATTTTGCTAAAAAATACGGGTGTGTTCTGGAAATTAAAATGAAGTGGATTTAAAATCGAGCAAATTTTAAAAACGACCCTGTAATAAAAGTTCATTAAAATATTCCATTTTATCTACTTTATTCTTTAAGTTTCTATTATTTATGCAAAACCACACTTAAAATCACAATAAACTACGGTCATTTAGTAAATAAATGAATTTAAATTATCGTTTAAATTCAATTTCACTTAATTTTGATTTCTAGAACATACCCGATAAATTTATATAAATCTTTGAGTTAACATACATTTGTCGTTTTTTCTTTTGTGAAATGAATTATTAAATTGTGTTGAATAAATTTAACCAAAACATAAGCTAAATTACTCAATAAACATGACTGCTTCTTTTTTTAATTCCAACGGACACATACATTTGGTTTGTTTATTCGACTAAAAACTTTTAAAAAATTAAACACTTAAGAGAAATACTATATATTATTAATATTCGTTACTTCGTTACTCATTAGAACCCAGACTATAAATATACTTTAAAGGGTCTTAGATCAATATTGTAGAAATAACAAACAGCGCGAAACCTTTCCACCTGTGGTGAAGAGTATAAAGAGGCACATCGAGTTGAGTCTCAGTCTCGATAACAGAGAAATTTCCAGTTTAAACGTTTTTAAACTATAACTTTTTACTGACAAATTTCGTTCCAGAGCGCAGATACAATTGCTCTAAAGACTTTACGTTAAGCCAATTTAAAACATTAGGACGGTATTTTGTAAATACATTTCTATAGAATATTTAGTGTTTTGTTTTTAATACCTTCATTAATGGAACGACACACGGCTTTTAAAGAGGAGAATTGGATTTATTTCAGCACAAGAAACATTCAAATAAATTTACATATTTTTATTGGTATTAATCCCTTATCGCTCCACAGTTCCAACAATTAAAATTCAATTATTTCGTAATAAAGCTACCACCAATTTAAGTTTAACCATCTACAAAGTAATTACAGACACTTCGATTACCTTATGGTTCATAAATATCTTATTAGTATTTCAGCAACCTGCCTACTCGTTTATTTTTTTTAAACAGTAACCAGTGCAGTCAATCAATCAACATTGTTGAATTCATATTTTTTATAGTTTTTATCGTTTATTTTATCAAAAGTATCTTTTATAACAAAAAGAAGAAAATTACATACAAAAATTACATTAATATCGCAATAATTTTACATCAGAATTTCGTTTATTTTGTGTTTCGTACCTAATTTAAGAAACTTAAAGTAATTTTTTTTTTATTTATATTTTAAATCAAAATATTTATATTAAAAAAAGTGTAGAAAACAAAAAAGAAAACTATTTAAGTTTCATACATGCAAGCATGAGTTTTTCTTTCTTTTTGGGTTGACCTAAGTTTTTTTTTCTTTGTTCTTACATCGAAACCACTTTTATTCATGTGGCTGTAAAACAAACTACAAGCTACCAGGATAAAATTAAAATTCACAAATCAAAATATTAAAAAGAAAATAATAATAAACAAAATCATAAACGAAAGAATAAAAATAATTAATTTACATACAATACGATAAGAAGAAAAGGAGACATGAAGTATTTATTAGTAAATAAACAGGAATTCTTTTGAAATCTATAAATTTAAGATACGTTAAATAAGCATAAAATGGTTTTTTTGAGTACTCAAGTAGGAGGCAGAAAGGGGCTTAAGAGCTGGGAGGAGGAAATTATTTTGTTTACAATAATGTTCCGGGTTTTCTTAAGGGCAATCGCCTTCTTTGCCCCAAAAGCCCCAGACCGCGAGGTTGTTGTTTCGTGGTGGTTTCTGTTTCTTCTGTTGTCTCATCCTTGACTTCATCTTCGGAGGCGGAAGAACCTTCCTCCTTAGAGTCGGACTCTTCACCAGAAGCTGATGGGGCTTCCTCAACGGGTGCAGCTTCTGAAAATTTTAAATTTTTGGTTAAATATCTATGGCTTTTTTATATTTCGCTTTTTTTTATTTCGCATACCCGTTGTTGAAGGTCCTACTTTCAGACGTCTGTTGGCAAGCAGAGGATTAATTTTACGTGGAGCTACTGGAGCAGGAGCTACTTTTGGTTTGCTATCAGTCTTTTGTAAGCCACCTAAACGTGGACGATTCTTTAAACGGTTTAATCCACCAACATTGGCAGATGCTGGTTCTTCAGCTGTTTTTTCAGCGGCTTCTTCACCTTCGTTCTTGACATCATTGTGGTGTGAACTATCGGCAGCTGAGTCTTCGTTTTCGGCAGCAGCTGGGGCTTCAGTGGTAGCACGATTAAGCTTGGCACGTCCAGGCAAACGGCCAGCTGCAGCACGGTTAATATTGAAGCGAGAAGGTCTGACGGGGCCACTGTTACTGGGTGCAGGATTAGAAGGTTTATCATCTACGCTGTTATCACTATCATTAACTTCTTCCTCGTTAGTTGGAGCTTTGGTAGTAGTTGTACGACTTCCACGGCCGCGAATGCTAAGTGTAGGGCGCCCTCTAAGAGTACGAGCAGTGGTGCTAGAAACAGATTCTTCATGGGCTTCATTGGAGTCTTGAGCTGAGGCTTCTGTAGTTGTGGTACTGCCGCGGATGTTAAAACGGTTCCGTGCTAATTAATAAAAAAAATATTTTTAATAAAGTGGAAAACTTTGTTCTTCTTTAATAAAAAAAACTAACGTCTGTTACGTGAAAATCCAGAGCTAACGGGCTTTATTTCCTTAACGGCAACTTCTTCTTCTTGTGCGGTCTCTTCACCGGCAGGGGCAGCAGTAGTTCTGGCACCAGGGCGAGCACGACCACCAATAGAAGGACGAGAAAAGCGATCTGCAATAAGAAAGTAAAAAACAAAATTAACAAAGTCATTAATGGTCAAACAACTTTAACTTACTCTTGCCAGTTTTAGGAGCTTCTGCAGGAGTTTCGGTAGTGGTGGTTGTTGTGGGATTGTTGCCCGATTTAAGCTTAAAGCGGTTACGGCCAGTTGTGCTGCCACCACGTCTTCCACCATACAAAGAAGGGGCTGGTGTCGTTGTGGTTGTTGTGGTAGTAGTGGTGGTAGTTGGTTCGGGAGTAGTTGTGGTTGTAGTAGTGCTACTGGGTTCCTCATTTACAATGGTGGTTATAAGATCTTGACCGTCAGTAGTATCCGGTAAAATTGTAGTGATATCTGTATCCGAATTAGTGGTCATATCCATGTTGTTGTTTTCATTGCTCAACAGAGCATATAAATCCAAAGCAGCTTTTTCCATGGCAGGAGTAGTTTGTTCAATATCCTCATCAGGATTAACTGCACCATCTTTTGGTGCCTTTACTTGAGCCTTGGCAGCTTCAGCTTCTTCAGCATCTTTAGCTGCTGCTGCAGCTGCTTGAGCTGAAGCTAAAACAGCCATTTCTTGTTCAATAGTAATGGCAGATTTGGTATCATCAGAACTACGGGAGCTCTTTGCCTGTTTCTCGTCAGTGTTAAATGTTTCACTATCTACCAATTCCAAACTGGGACGTTTTACACTAATTTTCTTTTTCTCGGCAGCAGAATCTACTGAATCCAAGGCTGGAGTAGGAGGTACATCCCCGCCCTTGCTACGGCTAGGGAAACGTGTGTTTTGAGGTAAACGTTCCGTTTCAATATCGTCATTAACATTGGAAGAGCGACCCTTGGCTTTGCCACTGACCAAACTATTATCGGTTGGTGAAGCAGCAGTGCTGCGTTCAATATTAGTGTAGCGTGATTTGCCTCTGGTCTCCGCCTCTTCGCCATCTTCGACTACTGAATCTTTAGATTTAGAATCCTCTTCTTCGTCTTCATAGTAATAAACATACTCGTATTCATAATCCTGGCCATTGGGCCCCTTTTTAATTTCAATGCGAGACTTCTTATTATTTTCAGTACCAGCTGTTTCCAAAGCAATGGCTTGATCTACAAAACCTACATTGATTTCATCATCCTTTTCTAATTCAGCTTTCTTCGTGGGAGCAACTGTGGTAAGTATATTCACTGGTGCTTCTGTAGCTTTATTATTTTCCTCTTTGGCTTCTTTTGCTTCTTCGATTTTCTTTTCTTCTGCTTTGATAGCAGCATCTACTTCAGCTTTAATGATTTCCAACTCAGCCTCTTCAATGGCACGTTTAGCTTCAATACTCTTCATAACATCTTCATTGATGAGAGCACTCAAAATTGGGTTGAGTTCGGGTTTCTCTTTAGTGGGCAAGAGATTCATGTTCTCCACATCGTAGTGGGATATTTTGTGAGATGTTTGGAAACCATCATCGCCAACAGGCTCTGGACGTTTGTGAGATGTTTCGAAGGAAACTGAAGATTCAACACGAACTTCGGTGGGTATCACAGTAGAATCAATTGAGTTTTCGGCTAAGGTTAGACTTGCCATAAGGCAAATAAGGAAGCTGGAAAGATAAAAAAGCTGTAATTAGCGAAAGTGTCCTCAAAAAAATTACATTTAATAAAATGTTAAAAGTTTTACATTATTATTTTAAAGTGATGAAGTTTCTGCACCAAACTATAATCTTTGCGTCATTTAAATTGGCAAACCCTCATGTCTTATACGTTGTTAGTATTACTCTACATGATTTGTTGCATTAGGCTTATTTAATTATACACATGGTTGTTTATATAACCAGCTTTATACGTATAACAAATGAGCGAACAGCTAAAATTTAATCTGTAAGACAGCATCTAGAAAACAAACTCCTCCGCATTACAAAGTCATGACTGTATAAAAACTGCTTTTAAATTTTTATTGCTGTTAAAGGTAGACTACTTCATCAACAACATTTTTATCTACAAATACAATTTAATGGCAGCAAAATATCCAACAACTTTTTTCTAAAACACCAAATACTCAACAAATACTTTTATGTCTATGTCTACACCCCAAGAGCGGAGAGGGTTTATATTATGCGTTTGTGCTGATGTATGTAACACAAAAAATATTGGTCCTAAACCGACATTTTAGTATAATAATCGACTTAGAAATTCTTTCTGGGTCGATCTAATGATGATTGTCCGAATGGCTGGCTGGCAGGTTGTCTGCCATGTGCGAAAAATAGAGGTCGCAATTTTTAAAGTAATTTTATGAAATTTGGTACAGACAATTTAATTGTCATAATAACGAACGATCCCTATTGAAAATGGCGAGAATCGACATTGTTCCCTTACAATCTTCCTTTCGGAATAGTCTTTGTGCCCATAAACTATCTTTTTTTATCCATTACCCCCTTTGGGAGCACATGGCTTCCCTAATACATCTTCATCTTCAGATTCTTCGCAGTTGTTTTTGTGTCTTCCCATGTAAGATTTCACTGTCTTAGAGTATTGTTATTTTTTGCAATTATGTTATCATCTTTTCCATGGGGTGAGGTGGACAGGGAGCTTCTTGGATGGATCGTTTCGAGGAGGGTTGACGCCGTCTTATTTTAAAACTCAAAAACCATGATGAACAATTTTCGTCCTCTGGTTATGCTGACTTTAACTACTACACCATGCCGTCACCTATAATCTATATTATTATGTTGATATTTAGCTTCAATTTGGTCTTATTGCATAATTTTTTTGAAATTGGTGCATATTTGACCAAAGCTCCTATACAAATACCACTTCCGAAAATAGCTGGCAGGTTTAAAATTAGCCATAGGGCTTAAATAAGCCCACTCCCTAAAACCACTTAAAGACAACAATATTCAAATGGATGTGTTTCTCATGATTGCCCATGGGTCCTAAATATGGTCCATTCTAGAAAAAATTGCCTCTAAATTCTGTGTTGTAGGGTATCATATGATCGGGCTGGACCAACTATACTTTCTTACTGGTTTTTTCATTACTTCAATTCTTTTTCATTGTATTGTCGTTTTCCTTAAATATTTCTATAATATTCTTTTAATTTCAAAACAATTATTTCAAATGCTCATGCGCGCGCTCCCACATTTTTTGTTGTGCTTTAATTGCTGTGCACAGTACTATGATCTCTAAAATGTTACTTGATTGCTCTTTGAATTGTCGTGCCTTTGTTGTCGAGAGCGTATGTGAGTCATTATGTTGAAGTGTTAACCATTAAGTTGCTATGATTAGTGAAACAAAAAGAAAACTCAAGGATGTAAGTAATGGACTGACGTATACATTTAAAAAGAATTATGTTTAAAAAGAATTCTAATGTAATTTGAAATTTATTATTTTTTTAACTGTTTTTTTTTTGTTCACTTTAGATACAGTTGTCTTATTCTTGGGTTAAATTGGCAAACTAGGAAATTGGTTTAGTTTAAAAGTAATTTATGTTACCATTTAAATGGAGTCTTTGATTTTACTACAATTTTTAAATATTTTTTTTTATATAAAAAGTTATTATACGTACACTTGAACAATAAAATTTATGTGTGCGACTTTGTAATACTGGCCGTTTTATTGCAAATATCAAATAATGTTACGTATGATTAGGTTTTTTATTTCTTGGATGTCGGCTACTAATTTTTATGGTCTTAGCACTGGAGTTTAATTGTAATTATTTAATAATGATTAAATAATTAGATAACTGAAAGGTAACAAAAACTAGTGGTAATAATAATTAATTTTTTTTTTGGCAAGTTTTGTTAATAATTAAGTAATTAAGAGTAGCAGAAGTGGATAATTCAAAATCAAATCAAACCCCTTTTCTTGCTTCAACGAAAGATATACTAAAATTATAACGATGCGGAGAAGATTAGCATGGCACCTGCACATGGATGACAGCAAAATCGTCATCATTGTTTACACTTTTTACACATCGGATTGTATGGTTTCTTCTTATATAAAAGTAGCATATTACGCTTATGACACTAGAAATATTACCTCTAGTTATCTAACTACTGCTCTTCTTATAAAAGAAATTAAAAATGTTAAGTGCCTTATAGTCCCTATTAAGCAAACGCTCGAAACTTAATTTATAAAATAAAATAAAATACACATTTATAAGTGCGAAATCAGATAAAGTTTAACCTACGGGTGCAAATTTGGTTTACTGCAGCAAACTGTCGTTTAAAAAACACTTCAAATTATTTATAAAAAAGACTCAAGAAAATACATAAAAAATGTACATATACCTTACGAAAATTCCACATCATGAACCTGTAACTCTCGCGTCGAGAACATTTTCGATTGAAATGTGTGAAATGAAATAAAAATGTCTTTTTTTTAAACAAAAAGCTGTTTTTCTCACTAAACTGTGTCTGTAACTTTTTTGGCGAGTAATAGCTGTCACGTTAGGAAACTACTCGCCAATTTACAGAAAAAGTGTGTCTGTAACATTTTTGTGAGAAAAGTTCCCGCTTTGAACTGTCAAATAAACTCACGAATAAAAATGGGGCGAGAAACAATTTTAACACTAAAAAACGATTAAAAATGCAAAATGCATAAAATAATGATAATAATACTTTGTTCTTGGCAGATTTTTTCATTGTTCAATTAATTTGCTTTTAACATTTTTATAAAATATACGAATTTTTCCAAAGCTCGTTTGCAAACAACAATGATTAAAGTCGCACTTTACTACTTAAAATCACAATAAACTACGGTCATTTAGTAAATAAATGAATTTAAATTATCGTTTAAATTCAATTTCACTTAATTTTGATTTCTAGAACATACCCGATAAATTTATATAAATCTTTGAGTTAACATACATTTGTCGTTTTTTCTTTTGTGAAATGAATTATTAAATTGTGTTGAATAAATTTAACCAAAACATAAGCTAAATTACTCAATAAACATGACTGCTTCTTTTTTTAATTCCAACGGACACATACATTTGGTTTGTTTATTCGACTAAAAACTTTTAAAAAATTAAACACTTAAGAGAAATACTATATATTATTAATATTCGTTACTTCGTTACTCATTAGAACCCAGACTATAAATATACTTTAAAGGGTCTTAGATCAATATTGTAGAAATAACAAACAGCGCGAAACCTTTCCACCTGTGGTGAAGAGTATAAAGAGGCACATCGAGTTGAGTCTCAGTCTCGATAACAGAGAAATTTCCAGTTTAAACGTTTTTAAACTATAACTTTTTACTGACAAATTTCGTTCCAGAGCGCAGATACAATTGCTCTAAAGACTTTACGTTAAGCCAATTTAAAACATTAGGACGGTATTTTGTAAATACATTTCTATAGAATATTTAGTGTTTTGTTTTTAATACCTTCATTAATGGAACGACACACGGCTTTTAAAGAGGAGAATTGGATTTATTTCAGCACAAGAAACATTCAAATAAATTTACATATTTTTATTGGTATTAATCCCTTATCGCTCCACAGTTCCAACAATTAAAATTCAATTATTTCGTAATAAAGCTACCACCAATTTAAGTTTAACCATCTACAAAGTAATTACAGACACTTCGATTACCTTATGGTTCATAAATATCTTATTAGTATTTCAGCAACCTGCCTACTCGTTTATTTTTTTTAAACAGTAACCAGTGCAGTCAATCAATCAACATTGTTGAATTCATATTTTTTATAGTTTTTATCGTTTATTTTATCAAAAGTATCTTTTATAACAAAAAGAAGAAAATTACATACAAAAATTACATTAATATCGCAATAATTTTACATCAGAATTTCGTTTATTTTGTGTTTCGTACCTAATTTAAGAAACTTAAAGTAATTTTTTTTTTATTTATATTTTAAATCAAAATATTTATATTAAAAAAAGTGTAGAAAACAAAAAAGAAAACTATTTAAGTTTCATACATGCAAGCATGAGTTTTTCTTTCTTTTTGGGTTGACCTAAGTTTTTTTTTCTTTGTTCTTACATCGAAACCACTTTTATTCATGTGGCTGTAAAACAAACTACAAGCTACCAGGATAAAATTAAAATTCACAAATCAAAATATTAAAAAGAAAATAATAATAAACAAAATCATAAACGAAAGAATAAAAATAATTAATTTACATACAATACGATAAGAAGAAAAGGAGACATGAAGTATTTATTAGTAAATAAACAGGAATTCTTTTGAAATCTATAAATTTAAGATACGTTAAATAAGCATAAAATGGTTTTTTTGAGTACTCAAGTAGGAGGCAGAAAGGGGCTTAAGAGCTGGGAGGAGGAAATTATTTTGTTTACAATAATGTTCCGGGTTTTCTTAAGGGCAATCGCCTTCTTTGCCCCAAAAGCCCCAGACCGCGAGGTTGTTGTTTCGTGGTGGTTTCTGTTTCTTCTGTTGTCTCATCCTTGACTTCATCTTCGGAGGCGGAAGAACCTTCCTCCTTAGAGTCGGACTCTTCACCAGAAGCTGATGGGGCTTCCTCAACGGGTGCAGCTTCTGAAAATTTTAAATTTTTGGTTAAATATCTATGGCTTTTTTATATTTCGCTTTTTTTTATTTCGCATACCCGTTGTTGAAGGTCCTACTTTCAGACGTCTGTTGGCAAGCAGAGGATTAATTTTACGTGGAGCTACTGGAGCAGGAGCTACTTTTGGTTTGCTATCAGTCTTTTGTAAGCCACCTAAACGTGGACGATTCTTTAAACGGTTTAATCCACCAACATTGGCAGATGCTGGTTCTTCAGCTGTTTTTTCAGCGGCTTCTTCACCTTCGTTCTTGACATCATTGTGGTGTGAACTATCGGCAGCTGAGTCTTCGTTTTCGGCAGCAGCTGGGGCTTCAGTGGTAGCACGATTAAGCTTGGCACGTCCAGGCAAACGGCCAGCTGCAGCACGGTTAATATTGAAGCGAGAAGGTCTGACGGGGCCACTGTTACTGGGTGCAGGATTAGAAGGTTTATCATCTACGCTGTTATCACTATCATTAACTTCTTCCTCGTTAGTTGGAGCTTTGGTAGTAGTTGTACGACTTCCACGGCCGCGAATGCTAAGTGTAGGGCGCCCTCTAAGAGTACGAGCAGTGGTGCTAGAAACAGATTCTTCATGGGCTTCATTGGAGTCTTGAGCTGAGGCTTCTGTAGTTGTGGTACTGCCGCGGATGTTAAAACGGTTCCGTGCTAATTAATAAAAAAAATATTTTTAATAAAGTGGAAAACTTTGTTCTTCTTTAATAAAAAAAACTAACGTCTGTTACGTGAAAATCCAGAGCTAACGGGCTTTATTTCCTTAACGGCAACTTCTTCTTCTTGTGCGGTCTCTTCACCGGCAGGGGCAGCAGTAGTTCTGGCACCAGGGCGAGCACGACCACCAATAGAAGGACGAGAAAAGCGATCTGCAATAAGAAAGTAAAAAACAAAATTAACAAAGTCATTAATGGTCAAACAACTTTAACTTACTCTTGCCAGTTTTAGGAGCTTCTGCAGGAGTTTCGGTAGTGGTGGTTGTTGTGGGATTGTTGCCCGATTTAAGCTTAAAGCGGTTACGGCCAGTTGTGCTGCCACCACGTCTTCCACCATACAAAGAAGGGGCTGGTGTCGTTGTGGTTGTTGTGGTAGTAGTGGTGGTAGTTGGTTCGGGAGTAGTTGTGGTTGTAGTAGTGCTACTGGGTTCCTCATTTACAATGGTGGTTATAAGATCTTGACCGTCAGTAGTATCCGGTAAAATTGTAGTGATATCTGTATCCGAATTAGTGGTCATATCCATGTTGTTGTTTTCATTGCTCAACAGAGCATATAAATCCAAAGCAGCTTTTTCCATGGCAGGAGTAGTTTGTTCAATATCCTCATCAGGATTAACTGCACCATCTTTTGGTGCCTTTACTTGAGCCTTGGCAGCTTCAGCTTCTTCAGCATCTTTAGCTGCTGCTGCAGCTGCTTGAGCTGAAGCTAAAACAGCCATTTCTTGTTCAATAGTAATGGCAGATTTGGTATCATCAGAACTACGGGAGCTCTTTGCCTGTTTCTCGTCAGTGTTAAATGTTTCACTATCTACCAATTCCAAACTGGGACGTTTTACACTAATTTTCTTTTTCTCGGCAGCAGAATCTACTGAATCCAAGGCTGGAGTAGGAGGTACATCCCCGCCCTTGCTACGGCTAGGGAAACGTGTGTTTTGAGGTAAACGTTCCGTTTCAATATCGTCATTAACATTGGAAGAGCGACCCTTGGCTTTGCCACTGACCAAACTATTATCGGTTGGTGAAGCAGCAGTGCTGCGTTCAATATTAGTGTAGCGTGATTTGCCTCTGGTCTCCGCCTCTTCGCCATCTTCGACTACTGAATCTTTAGATTTAGAATCCTCTTCTTCGTCTTCATAGTAATAAACATACTCGTATTCATAATCCTGGCCATTGGGCCCCTTTTTAATTTCAATGCGAGACTTCTTATTATTTTCAGTACCAGCTGTTTCCAAAGCAATGGCTTGATCTACAAAACCTACATTGATTTCATCATCCTTTTCTAATTCAGCTTTCTTCGTGGGAGCAACTGTGGTAAGTATATTCACTGGTGCTTCTGTAGCTTTATTATTTTCCTCTTTGGCTTCTTTTGCTTCTTCGATTTTCTTTTCTTCTGCTTTGATAGCAGCATCTACTTCAGCTTTAATGATTTCCAACTCAGCCTCTTCAATGGCACGTTTAGCTTCAATACTCTTCATAACATCTTCATTGATGAGAGCACTCAAAATTGGGTTGAGTTCGGGTTTCTCTTTAGTGGGCAAGAGATTCATGTTCTCCACATCGTAGTGGGATATTTTGTGAGATGTTTGGAAACCATCATCGCCAACAGGCTCTGGACGTTTGTGAGATGTTTCGAAGGAAACTGAAGATTCAACACGAACTTCGGTGGGTATCACAGTAGAATCAATTGAGTTTTCGGCTAAGGTTAGACTTGCCATAAGGCAAATAAGGAAGCTGGAAAGATAAAAAAGCTGTAATTAGCGAAAGTGTCCTCAAAAAAATTACATTTAATAAAATGTTAAAAGTTTTACATTATTATTTTAAAGTGATGAAGTTTCTGCACCAAACTATAATCTTTGCGTCATTTAAATTGGCAAACCCTCATGTCTTATACGTTGTTAGTATTACTCTACATGATTTGTTGCATTAGGCTTATTTAATTATACACATGGTTGTTTATATAACCAGCTTTATACGTATAACAAATGAGCGAACAGCTAAAATTTAATCTGTAAGACAGCATCTAGAAAACAAACTCCTCCGCATTACAAAGTCATGACTGTATAAAAACTGCTTTTAAATTTTTATTGCTGTTAAAGGTAGACTACTTCATCAACAACATTTTTATCTACAAATACAATTTAATGGCAGCAAAATATCCAACAACTTTTTTCTAAAACACCAAATACTCAACAAATACTTTTATGTCTATTATAATTGTTATACCCACACCCCAAGAGCGGAGAGGGTTTATATTATGCGTTTGTGCTGATGTATGTAACACAAAAAATATTGGTCCTAAACCGACATTTTAGTATAATAATCGACTTAGAAATTCTTTCTGGGTCGATCTAATGATGATTGTCCGAATGGCTGGCTGGCAGGTTGTCTGCCATGTGCGAAAAATAGAGGTCGCAATTTTTAAAGTAATTTTATGAAATTTGGTACAGACAATTTAATTGTCATAATAACGAACGATCCCTATTGAAAATGGCGAGAATCGACATTGTTCCCTTACAATCTTCCTTTCGGAATAGTCTTTGTGCCCATAAACTATCTTTTTTTATCCATTACCCCCTTTGGGAGCACATGGCTTCCCTAATACATCTTCATCTTCAGATTCTTCGCAGTTGTTTTTGTGTCTTCCCATGTAAGATTTCACTGTCTTAGAGTATTGTTATTTTTTGCAATTATGTTATCATCTTTTCCATGGGGTGAGGTGGACAGGGAGCTTCTTGGATGGATCGTTTCGAGGAGGGTTGACGCCGTCTTATTTTAAAACTCAAAAACCATGATGAACAATTTTCGTCCTCTGGTTATGCTGACTTTAACTACTACACCATGCCGTCACCTATAATCTATATTATTATGTTGATATTTAGCTTCAATTTGGTCTTATTGCATAATTTTTTTGAAATTGGTGCATATTTGACCAAAGCTCCTATACAAATACCACTTCCGAAAATAGCTGGCAGGTTTAAAATTAGCCATAGGGCTTAAATAAGCCCACTCCCTAAAACCACTTAAAGACAACAATATTCAAATGGATGTGTTTCTCATGATTGCCCATGGGTCCTAAATATGGTCCATTCTAGAAAAAATTGCCTCTAAATTCTGTGTTGTAGGGTATCATATGATCGGGCTGGACCAACTATACTTTCTTACTGGTTTTTTCATTACTTCAATTCTTTTTCATTGTATTGTCGTTTTCCTTAAATATTTCTATAATATTCTTTTAATTTCAAAACAATTATTTCAAATGCTCATGCGCGCGCTCCCACATTTTTTGTTGTGCTTTAATTGCTGTGCACAGTACTATGATCTCTAAAATGTTACTTGATTGCTCTTTGAATTGTCGTGCCTTTGTTGTCGAGAGCGTATGTGAGTCATTATGTTGAAGTGTTAACCATTAAGTTGCTATGATTAGTGAAACAAAAAGAAAACTCAAGGATGTAAGTAATGGACTGACGTATACATTTAAAAAGAATTATGTTTAAAAAGAATTCTAATGTAATTTGAAATTTATTATTTTTTTAACTGTTTTTTTTTTGTTCACTTTAGATACAGTTGTCTTATTCTTGGGTTAAATTGGCAAACTAGGAAATTGGTTTAGTTTAAAAGTAATTTATGTTACCATTTAAATGGAGTCTTTGATTTTACTACAATTTTTAAATATTTTTTTTTATATAAAAAGTTATTATACGTACACTTGAACAATAAAATTTATGTGTGCGACTTTGTAATACTGGCCGTTTTATTGCAAATATCAAATAATGTTACGTATGATTAGGTTTTTTATTTCTTGGATGTCGGCTACTAATTTTTATGGTCTTAGCACTGGAGTTTAATTGTAATTATTTAATAATGATTAAATAATTAGATAACTGAAAGGTAACAAAAACTAGTGGTAATAATAATTAATTTTTTTTTTGGCAAGTTTTGTTAATAATTAAGTAATTAAGAGTAGCAGAAGTGGATAATTCAAAATCAAATCAAACCCCTTTTCTTGCTTCAACGAAAGATATACTAAAATTATAACGATGCGGAGAAGATTAGCATGGCACCTGCACATGGATGACAGCAAAATCGTCATCATTGTTTACACTTTTTACACATCGGATTGTATGGTTTCTTCTTATATAAAAGTAGCATATTACGCTTATGACACTAGAAATATTACCTCTAGTTATCTAACTACTGCTCTTCTTATAAAAGAAATTAAAAATGTTAAGTGCCTTATAGTCCCTATTAAGCAAACGCTCGAAACTTAATTTATAAAATAAAATAAAATACACATTTATAAGTGCGAAATCAGATAAAGTTTAACCTACGGGTGCAAATTTGGTTTACTGCAGCAAACTGTCGTTTAAAAAACACTTCAAATTATTTATAAAAAAGACTCAAGAAAATACATAAAAAATGTACATATACCTTACGAAAATTCCACATCATGAACCTGTAACTCTCGCGTCGAGAACATTTTCGATTGAAATGTGTGAAATGAAATAAAAATGTCTTTTTTTTAAACAAAAAGCTGTTTTTCTCACTAAACTGTGTCTGTAACTTTTTTGGCGAGTAATAGCTGTCACGTTAGGAAACTACTCGCCAATTTACAGAAAAAGTGTGTCTGTAACATTTTTGTGAGAAAAGTTCCCGCTTTGAACTGTCAAATAAACTCACGAATAAAAATGGGGCGAGAAACAATTTTAACACTAAAAAACGATTAAAAATGCAAAATGCATAAAATAATGATAATAATACTTTGTTCTTGGCAGATTTTTTCATTGTTCAATTAATTTGCTTTTAACATTTTTATAAAATATACGAATTTTTCCAAAGCTCGTTTGCAAACAACAATGATTAAAGTCGCACTTTACATTATTTGGTATAGCCGACGGTTGTATTTTCGCCGCCGTCGTTGAAAATGCTTTAATTTTAGTAAATTTTGATCGCCGTCAACGATATGTGTGACTGGCGCTCTCAACGTATGCAATTTTACATCGGCTTAGAGTGTAATATTATGACAATTATTACGTAACAACGCAATCTCTTTTGACAGTTTTCGACATGAGCTACAGGCACACTTTTTTCTGACTTTTCGCGAAACGATGGAATATTTTGTTTCACATCTTTTCGATGCGAGAAGTTCTGACTAAAGTTACAGAACATGGATACACACAGAAAAAAATACCAATGTTGAATTAATATGGCGAATTAAAAACTTCGCTTACTTTTTCAAAATTAATAGCTTCTCTTACTCAGTATTTAGTAGCTTTCTTCTATAACTGCTTCTATAACAACTTCTATAACTACTTATTTCTGGATGTATGTAGGCAGTGTTGCCAAAACTTGATGACTAAAAATGGCTAAATTTACGGAAAAAAATGGCTAAAAAATGGCTAAAAATGGGCTAAAAAATGGCTAAAAGCTTTTTTAAATAAAAACACATTAAAATTCAATAACAAAACAGAAATAATTCATTTAAATTTGTTTACGATGAAATTGTAAGTCAAGATCAATTTCTTAAATAAGAATAAACGTAAATTAATATTTTGATATATACATATTTTAAAAATTAAATAATCGATAAATTCGATGTCGGTATTGTTCATCTCATAGGAATCACTCGTGCCTATTAGTTTTAAATAATTTGAGGGAAAATCATAATCACGACAACAGTAACCCAACCTTTTGAGTCCAGATCTACAATAGAAAACAATTAAAAAAGTATAGTCGGTCAACCCCGACTAGATGATACCCTACACCACATTTTAACCTATGTACCAAATTTTATTAAATTATCTTCAAATTTACGACCGTTACTTTGCGCACAAGGTGTACATGAACAGCCAGCCAGCCGGACAATCATCGTTAATTCGACTCAGAAAGTGATTCTGAGTCAATCGGTATACGTAAAGGTTGGCTAAGTATCAATATTTTAATGTGTTACAAACATCAGCACAAAAGCATAGTACCCTCTCCACTATTGTGGTGTTGGTAAAAATAGTTTATTGTTACGGTAAAAATATGTACCTAATTAAAAAAATCGAATTAACGGTTGCTAAATGTAACCTATTTCTAAAATTACTTTTAAGATGTTTACTTGGCTAAATACCCTCTCTACTTCAGCATTAGACCATGGAAGTGAGAGCAACTTTATAGTCAATTCTGAAATTTCTTAAAAAAATTTTGTTGCCGACTGTATCTCTTTATTGAAATACTTGCAACCAGAAAGTTACACCGATGTTTGTGTTGATCCATTTTATAAATTTAATATTGGAATACTGTTTCATCCTCGTTTATAGCGATTTTCAGTATTTGTAAAAGTTGTGATTTAAATTAAAGGCGTTTTAACTGTTTAAAATGTTTATTTTACTTTTATAAATTTTTAAAATAAAATAAAAATTATTCTTTTAAAAGTAAAACAGCAAATAAAATTTTATGGCTAAACAATTTGAAAAATGGCTAAAAAAATGGCTAATGGCTAAAGTCATTTTTTAATGGCTAAACAGGGTGAAAAATGGCTAAATCTAGCCACTAAATGGTTAAATTAGCAACACTGTATGTAGGTAAGAAAATAATGACTTACTTTTATATGCGTTCATTATGGGACATCCCTTGTAAAATTCATTGGTTCTTTCAGTAGAATTGTAAGTAGTGCTCTTAGGTTTTTCTGATTACTGAACACATTATTTTGTAGGTGAAGTTTTTACTGGGTTAAAAATTACGGTTAAAAAAAGCCAAATTTTTCAACTAATTAAAAAAACATTTACAGAAATAAAGAAGTAAGAAAGTTTAGTCAGTCAAATCCGGCCATATGATACTCTACGCCACATATTATACCCTACATCACATGAACCAATCGACAACCATGGACCCGCCATAACAGGATTATGTTATAAGATTGAAATAAAAGTCCTTTGTGCCGAATATTATTTAGAAATCTTCATCTATATAAGATTTGTTAGCCTTTAAGTGATTTTAGGAAGGGAGT
Source organism: Pollenia griseotomentosa (assembly GCA_963931875.1). Classification (NCBI taxonomy): domain Eukaryota; kingdom Metazoa; phylum Arthropoda; class Insecta; order Diptera; family Polleniidae; genus Pollenia; species Pollenia griseotomentosa. The sequence continues at coordinate 40,721,117 of OZ007563.1, read as the reverse complement.
TTATCTGGGTCCTATGGTTAATTTTGGATCTACCAGCACAACATTTTCTCAGTAGATATAAGCTATCGTAAAAGTTATTGTCACTTAATTGCTTATCAATACCAACATTTATAAGAATGTTATGGCACTTAAAGTTATTTTCAGTTGTAGTAGTATTAGTATGTGAGCTTTTGTCAAATATGGACTGATTCCAACAAAATTTGTTAAGATGATTAATAGCATTTTTACGCTGATCCAACATCTTACGTCTAACATCAATTTGTAATGATGTTAACGTCTTTCAATAAGAAATACATAGGGCTAAAACCCAACATCTTTAAAAGATGTTCCTATCTCATTTTATTACATTCTATATCTTTCGATTATTTTAGTGTCATCACTAGAAAAGTGGCAATAAGTTCCATTATTATTGTGGCATCACTGACAAAAGAAATTAGTTTTGAAAGCAGCGTTACCATTTGTCAAGTTTTCTCTTTTATTGCAATTTTTTTTTATTAAGTATTTTTTATATTTTTAAACAAATTGAACTTCAAATACATTTTTGTGTTTTCTTTTTAAATTTTGGCACTTTTGTAGAAAAAAACATTTTTTTTTTAAACCATTTTTTTTTTAAAATGGTGATAATTTTGTTTGATGGTAGATGTTAGATGTGAGCAACATTTTTTACATCTTTGATGGTAGATGTTAGAAGTTGATCAGTGTAAAAAGCCTATAAGATTGAAATAAAATGAGTTTGGACCAAATTTAATCAAAATTATTAATGGACATTAAGACTTAGATTATTTCGGAAGGAAGCTTGTATGGGAGCTATGTGAAATTATAGACCGATTGTCACCATTTTCAGTAGGCCTTATGACAATAAAAACGATTGTACCAAATTTCATCGATTTAAGTGCGCAAAAGGTTTATACCTGCCGGGATAATGGCAATACAAACTTTTTACCTTTTGTTTTTAGTGGACTCCGCTGCGTTTTGTTTACAATTTTAAGGCATTAATATTTGTTTTAATTATTTATTTATTCACGTAATAAATTAGATTTTTATATTTTTGTCATTTAATTTTAATGTTTACACTATTTTATCAGATCATAATACTGACTGTTCACATCAGTGCTTTTTAGACTAAAATAGTTCTTTAGTGCTAAGTACTTTAAAATACGTTGTGAACCGGCCAACTATTTTCTAGTAATATTTTTAGTCCAACCATTTAAATACTAAATTGAATCGTCTTACAAACGAACAACGCTTGCAAATTATTGAATTTTATTATCAAAATGCGATCCACTTTTTTTATCGAAAAATTGTGTTCAGCGACGAAGCTCATTTTTGGCTCAATGGATACGTTAATAAGCATAATTGTCGATTTTGGAGTGAAGATCAGCCAGAAGCATTGCAAGAGCTACCAATGCATCCAGAAAAAGTCACAGTTTGGTGCGGTTTATGGGCTGGTGGCATCATTGGACCGTACTTCTTCAAAGATGATGCGAATCGTAACGTAACCGTGAATGGTGAGCGTTACCGTGAGGTGATATCCAACTTTTTTTTGCCCAAAATGCAAGAGCTTGACTTGCATGACATGTGGTTTCAACAAGACGGTGCCACATGCCACACAGCACGTTTAACAATGGACTTATTGAGAGACGAGTTCGGTGAACATTTTATTTCACGTTCGGGACCGGTCAATTGGCCGCCTATATCGTGCGACTTAACGCCTTTAGACTATTTTTTGTGGGGCTATGTTAAAGCTTATGACTTAACACACATGCCCGCTTCAATTGACGCATTGGAAGACAACATTGCAGCATTTATTCATGGGATACCGGCCGAAATTTTGGAAAGAGTATAAGAAAATTGGACTAAGCGGATGGACCATTTGAGGCGCAGTCACGATCAACATTTGCATCAAATAATCTTCAAACATTAAATAATATGGACCGTACTATCGATTCAAATAAAGATTTCATTAATTTTTCTGAATTTTATGTGTGTTTTTTTTAAGCTTTCCTATAGCTCTTAAAAAATCTCCTCTTTCGAATAAACGGACGTTTTTTATACTTTATCAAAATCAAAAAATCTCTTTCTTAACAGCCGCTCTCTATAACGAACAAAAACTCTTCATCAAATTTTCAATTTTTTTAAAAATACTTCGAAACTTGCTGTAATTAATTATCATTTTTCAATTTATTTATATGTTTCTTCCTTTTCTTCTTCTGTTTTTTCGTACTTTTTCTGTCAAGGCTTTGTCTATAATTGCAATCAAGATAGAACTCTGTAATGCAGTTAAGAGAAAATTCTGTTATCGGTTAATGCGTTAGTAATGCAATAAACTGAGATTCCTTGAAATGCGCCAGTAACATCAATGCGTTACTGGGATTTCAAACGCGTTTCTCGCTTAAAAGCGTTTTGCATTAGATATTTTTGATGAATGCATTTGTCCGTAAATAACTGTAATTTTAGCTTTGTAAAGGTTCTATTAAATTTGCAAAACGTTAAATTTGGACTGAAAAAACTATATTTCTTATAAAAGTTTTTGGTTCACAATTAACTGATACCATTTCTTTTTGAAATGCTTTTTATTAATTGCAAGTGATAGTAAAATATCGCAAAAATAGCGTTTGTCAGAACATAAAAGTTTAGGTTAACATAATTTTGTCTTTTATAAATTTAAACATTTTCCTGGGAATCTCGCATTAAATTCACGGGAAAACACGAAAAACTCAACTTTTCAATCTTATTTTGTGTACCTATTACATATTATATTTGGCCGATCCCCAGGAATGACGCTACGGAATTCAAGAAATCTCGTATAATTATTAATATTTTAATACAGTTTTTAAGACCACCTTTACAAGAAAGAAAAAAAAAATAGTTGGAGTGCTATGAATCTTTGATACCCTCCACCGACAGTTAGAATATTTCAAAAGATGGCTTTTTATGGGATCTGTAAATTATAAACCAATCTTTATAAAAAGTGACGTCAGTATTATAAATAGTTGGTTACGGTTTCAATCTATGTTAAACTATTGGCCGACCGCCAGAAACTCTGATGCCATAGTAATATTTGAATACAAAAATGATTGGTAACAGTTTAGGCCGTATTAAAATGATTTATATTAGGGCAGGACATAAGTCAGATCAAACATATAGACACATTTCATCACAAAAAACAGCTTTATCATCCCATTGTGCTAATCTAAACCATTATCCAGATTTTGAAAATACAACAGTTTTAAACACAGAAAATAATTATAAACTTAGATTTATGTTAGAAATGTTACAAGTCATAAATGTACCAACAATGTCGAGAATTAATTTTATGTTGGACACTGAGAATGTAGCACAAAATTATAGAGACTTAATTTATAAAAATAGAAACGGAAGCTAAAAATTTATTGGGGTATTCACAAGGTGTGCTATCATGTTATATTGCCATAATGTTCTTAAATTTTACAATGGTTTAAAAATAATGTTGTTGCTTTGTTAACAAAAAGTGTCTTAAATTAATAGAACTTTGCTGGCTATGAGCCGAGCCGCATTCGTTTTTGTAGCCGTCGCCGTTGATGTTATAGTTTTATATCGGCTTAAGGACTCTGATGTTTGGTAAACAAACAAAGTAAAATTTATTTGTGATTTGCGTCTAAAGCGGCCCATACACTTGCAATATTATTGTATATGATATTCGCCATATTATTTCCATTTTGTCCTATATTATGCAATAAGACGCACAATGGTTTTATTCATTCAATAAAAAGGTGAACATAAGATCTAATTTAAATTATTAATTCATGGATTAAGCTTTGTACAGACGATGGTCAGATCTTACAATATTGGTAAGCAGCGTTGCTTAAATTGCATTAAAATTGCCTTAAATGTCTTACAACTGTGTGAACATTGGAAGCTCATTTGTATTTGCAGAAGTGCAAAATTAATGCATCTGACAATCGCACCATTGTCAGAAAAATATTGCTGTTGGCAACGCCTGCTTACAGTACTGTAAGATCTGACCATCGTCTGTACGAAGCTTTAGAACTTAAACATATTTTAATGTTAGGTAAATATTTGTTTTAAATCTGCTGATTTAAATTCAAAACAATAGCACACTAAATTACAAGGGGTTGTTCACAACAGTCGTATTTTTTAATGTTATTATTTAAAGACTTATGACTTCACACATCTTGCTCAATTAAGCAATTTTCGTTTTAATTGCGTCGGCGATTTAATAAACCGAGTACTGCTTAATTGAGATCCCGTTTAATTGCGTCAAAAATAACTGTATTAAAAAACTGTAACACATCAAACTTTATCACAATAGTAGCATTCAATATTCGGAACGGTTTTAAGCGTACTAAAGGGTTTTCCGGTGGGGCTTTATATGGGGCCTATTGTAAATTATGGACCGATCTTCACGAAATTTGACAGTATCATTTCTAGTCTTCTGAAACTAAAACAAGCGGCATATTATTTAAATGGATATGGTTTTAAGCGTACTAAAGTGTTTTCCGAGAGTGGGCTTTATATAAGGCCTACGGTTAATTATGGACCGATTTTCTCGAAATTTCACATTGTCATTTCTAGTTTTAAAAGACTGTGACAGACCAAATCTTTTTACAATAGCATTATTTGTTAACGTTAAAGGCGTACTAAGCTATTTTCCTAGAGTAGACTTTTTATTGGGCCTTTGTTGGACCTTATGGACTGATTTTCAAGAAATTTGTTAGTATGACTTCTAGTCATATACGACGAATTTATACCAAATCTCATATCTGTCCGATAATAAAGTTAACGTCTATGTTCAATTTTTTAAAGTGGTGGTTCCACATTTTGATTCATAAATTTTATCCTACTGAACCGATTTTGATTGATACCAGTCCCAAACTGCTTAGGAGTTTTGACAATTTGACACCAATATTGTTGGTATTTTCAACAGATGGATAGACGGACATGGCTTAGCAGACTTATGTGAATACTAAAAAAGTATCACACGTATTGACAAACTTAGTATACCCCCATTCACCACTAGTGGTGGTGCAGGGCATTAAAAAAACTAATAAGTTCACATGCATGCATATTTATCTATCTCTGTATGTCTCTATGTTTATGTATAAAGTAGATAGTTAATAACAGATATGATGAAAGATGACACACATTCAAAAGAAGTGGAGATTATTAGTTTTTTTTTGGATTTTTTGCAAAGTCAAGTCAGGTTGCATTTTAAAATATCATGAACCAATGTATGATGTTGGGAATTTGATATGTTTGTTTAAATATGATACATGTAACTCATTTGGCGAAAGGGTTTTTTTTAAGTTAAATGCTGCAGCAGTATGCTGCAGCAGCAGCAGAAGCTACTGCTTTTGTTTGTTGATTTCTTTGTAAGTTTGAGTAGCAGTGTTTACACAACACCTTCAAATTGCAATACTCCAATAACATAACAAAGCAAGTACGAAACTTCCAACAACAAAACAACTTAGTTGAGGTGGTTAATATTCGCAGTGTGCAGTAGTACCCAATAATCACCAACCGGTTTAGTTGCTATACGGTCACCTTAAAAAAATAATATAAAAAAAATCCATAATATTGCCCCGTTAATACGTCTATCTGAACGTATGTCTATCAGTATGTTTATTACAGTTTGGAAAAAACCAACTCCCCTTTCAGTTAGAAGGTAAACCAGAAACCAGATAACTTTAAAGAAAAATACAAAAATTAACCAGCTTTAAATAAACTGGTAAGTAATTTAAGCAACCGACCAACTACTGAGCAACTCAGCCAGCAACAAGTTACTTGAAAACGCTGCAGACAACTGAACGGCGATCTAATGATACAAGCAAGCAAGTCTTATCTTAAAGTTTTTAACTTTTGTAATATCTACTGTAAGAAATCCCGGTCTCTTTAAAAAAACCTAATCTTTTTATATTCGCTGTTGTTGTTTTTTTTTGCTTAAACTTTGTTGGGAGATGTCAATCTATAATAAATTACTCTTTTTTTTTTTAAATGCAGTTGTTGTGGTTGATTACACTTTTTTTGCGGGCAACTTGTCTTGTACTCGGCAACATGTTCGATTCAAGACAATTTAATTCGGTTTAGTTCAATACATTTCTTTCTCTATAAATTTATTTAAAACGGCCGTTAGCCTTGATTTTATTTTATTGTTGAATATTAATTAAACTTGTCCATTTGTTAAATCATCGAGGGAGCCGCTTGTATTCATAAGATGTGTATTTTTTTCGTATATTTTATTTCTTTTTTCACTTTTTTCTGTTAATTTTTTTGTTTCTTTGTTTGTTGTTAAATGTCGTGTTGTTGTGTGTTGATCTGAAGTAACTTTGGCATTTGAAAAGAAAACGAAAACAAGCAATGCGGATTGAAATTGAAGTTGTTTTGTATTGTGAAGTGTGTAATCGTGTTGTTTCTTTATCCATCACTATTATTAATAAATCGGCTGTTTTGCTTGCAATTTGCCATACTTTTGTTTCTTTTTTAATGCTTTGTGTTTTTGCGTTATTGGGGAAGGGCCAAAATTAAGCATCTAAACATTTTCAAAATTTTTGAAAGAACGGAGTTTTAAAACAAATATTACTAAAATGAAATAAATTTTTAGATCATACAAAAGTTGAGTCATATAGGCCTATTAGTCTGAATTCATACGTTTTATCTTTTGATGCTCAACTGAAGGTGCCAATAGGTGCGTTTGAGTACTTTTACAGTAAAATGCAGTAAATGAGAAAATTGAAAAATTTTCTCTCACAAAAAGCTGTTGTCCAAAAAAGTACGCGAACGCAATACTTTTTATAACACAAACCTTTTTGGAAAATACAAAGAAATTATTTTATGTAATCTCTCATATTTGTTTGTTTTTTATTTTATTTGATGTTAGTGATTTGTGGCGGGTTAATTTATTCAAAAGAACATGAATCATTTTTTGCTGTTGATAACTTAAGTACCCAAGTACTTGCACTTTTACAACCCTAAAAAATTAACATAACAAAAATAGTTTCAAATGTTGGTATTTATCCAAATAAATGTTTAACAAACAAGTTTAATTAATTAATATGTATTAAATTTTTGTTTAATTTTTATTTCAACTTTTCTTTTATTTAACAATTTTTTCACAATTTGTAAGCATTTCGTTTGTTACTTTTGTTTGTTTACCTTTTGAAACATATGTTTTTTTGTTTAACTAAATTTTACTGCAAAAATTTCTGCAGTAAAAATTTGTAAATACTTAGACAAGAACTGTCACTTTTCGCTCTCAATTTGTGTTCTCATTTACTGCACTTTGTGTACTCGAACGCAATTTTGTAAAATGCAGTAAAGTTCAGTAAAAAGTAGTAAAAACTTTTGTGTTGTCGAACGCAGCTAATATGATCACACGCAGCAATCGGTTTCAATCTTCTTTTTTGTTCAAAACAACAACAGTTTTATTATTATTCTTAAAAATAAAAGAAAAACATTACATGCTGCCATCGTTGCGCATACACCTACGAATAAAAACACAAAGCGTACTAACAGATTTCAAGCAATCCCCTTTAATTTTTCTTCTCTCCTAAAAACACAAGGGTTGAGCATCAAAAGATTGAATGTTTGAATTCAGGCTAAGATTATTAACTAATATATCAAAGCTATTTAAAAAACTATTAGTTTAAAAACTAACCCCGATTCTAAATGAAAACATGTGGATGTATTTCAAACCATTAACTTGGATTAAGAAGAAAACACAGTACTATTAAACAAACGCATAGACTGGAAAACGCCATAAGAAAAGCTTTTGATAGAATATATTGCTCTGCTCTCTTTATTTATGTTTTTCAAGCTTCCGATACATAATTTTAATCTTAATTTACCCTTAAACACGCACGAGATTTTGAAAAGTTATTTAGTCAGTCGAAATTTTATTATTTAGCCAAATGATGCTGGAGTCCCACATAGAAGCATATTGGGTCTTCTATTGAACTTTATACTTTGGACGTGGCAACAATCAATCACCCCAAAACGTTAAAGTTTGCTGATAATACAGTTTTTTTTAAGTGTAAACGAAAACCATTATAAAGCATCTCGATACTTACAGGACGATATATTTCAATTTCAATATTCAAATTAATTGGCTTATTGGGAATGTTAAAGACTGAAGTATTTACATGGTCCTCATTTTGTCATTAGAAAAAACCATGATCGCAAAAAATTCTATTAAATAATTAAAAAGGCTTAAGCTACACCCAAAACCTCTGGCCCGAAATATTTTAGGTGATAGTGGCCAAGGAGTACAGATACCTCAGGACTTTTCCGATTAAAAAAAAAAAACGCAAAAAACCTTAATATGTGAACAGAAACCTTGACGGTAAAAGTTTCGGCCGGCAGCGGCAGGACATAACACAAATATTTTAAATATCGTCACCATAAATGCAAACGGACGTAACTACACAAAATTTGAAATTTAGTTTTGGATTGATTATTGTTCGTTAAGATCCCTGCGATCAAAAAAAGCTAGCTGTTATTGATTTTGTAAAGTTTTTTGCTTCACCTGTAATAAAAATAAACATGTAGTTACGTCCGTTTGCATATAGCATATACAACCGATATGACACAATAGAGCAATTTGTGAATTGTCTTGTTTTTAAAATTTAGCTGTCTTAAATTCTTCATTTATTTTTGCGATTTTTTCATTTCTTAATTTTACTAAATTTCCCTTATATGCCTATTTTCAGGTTCTTAAGATTTTTCCCGTTTGCTTTATTGTAAAATTGTATGCCAATATCTATACAAAAAAAAAAACTCAATAAATTAAAAAAGTTAGCCCAAAATAATTTTTTCGATCATCAAATTATTTGTTCCAGCTGTTTTATTGTGATTAAACATTATTTCTAAATAATATTTTCTAAGGAAAACAATTTTGCGCCCCACCAATAAGACAGAACATGAACAAGTTTTTTTAGCATTAAGATCACATGTTTTGTAAAAAAAAACTGGCAAAGTCTTGAAAGTTAATCAAAAAAAAAAAAAATTAAATCAAAACAACAGCAACAACAGATTTTGTTATTAAAAACACAACCATGTGCATGATCGATTTTTAAGCCTGAGTAGACAAACAGACAGAAGGACGGACGGACGGACGGACGGACGAATAGACAAAAAGCAAAGCTGAAAGTAAAGGTGATCATTTACTAACTGAAAGCAAATTAAAAAATTGCATGTGCAACATTGAATGCAAAAGTTTATTTTGTTTTTAATGCAATTTTTTTTCATCATTATTAACTGTCTGCTAGTGCAGACTTTATCCAGCATCTTCAAAAAGGCTTCTTCGTGCTTCGAATTTTTCATAGTTTTTTTTCACGCTGAACATGTAATGAATGTAAATTATGGAGATGAGTATGTGTAAGTGTTTTTCTGTGTATACAGTACAATTACTTATGCTGGCAAATTACACCACAGATTCATCCCAACGCATCCATCCATCCGTCCACTAGCCAGCCGATTCATCCATATATTTGGTATTTTGATATTGCCATACACAAAGGAATATATAGCTTAATGAAAGACAAACGCAGCAACAGTATCGACAACAAGCAACTGAAAATAATCGCTTTTTTCAAGGACGTTGTTGTATAATTAATCCTGTTGCAAATGCAACAACTGGAGGTCAGCTGCATTTGTTAAAGAAAGAAACTGGTTGGAATTCACACTCGCATTTGCAATCTTATTTGCACTTTTAGTTTCATTTGTATCTGTGTATTGATAACTGTATGTGTGTTTTAATTTTTTTCTTCTTCTTTTTGGGTTACGCAATGTTGATAAAATGGAAATTAATCGAAATTGAAACCGTATAAAGAAACAAGTTCTTCTTTGTATTGAATTAACAAAAGTTGCTGTATTCATTTAAATAATCCATATTCAACTTTATTTTCAGAAATAAAGTAGCAAATTCTTGGTTTTTTTTGTTATTATAACTAGATTTTAAGGTTTGGCTTTAAAACTTGTAGATGACTCGCCTGTATAAACAACCTACAACATTTTATTTCTCATTGTCTAAACGTGATGTCATTTAATTTGGCAAAAGAAAAAAAAATTTAAATTTCTAATCATGTCTTTCCTGGTAAATTAAATTTTAATTTAATATTCTTCAAATAATTCCAAAGAACACATATTTACATACTGGTTTAATAATAAAGAATTTACTTAAAATCAAGTCGAAGAAGTAAATTTCGTTTCGTTTTATTATCTATAATTATCTTTACGGTTGGTTTGTTTAAATTTTATCAAAATTATATAAGACACTTAATTTAAAATGTGTTTTTTTTTTTTAAATTTTTATGGAATTCAAACTTGTTTTAAAATGAAAGATTAATTTATAACCATTTTCCTTTGAAATTTTTATTTTCAAACTTGTTTTGAAATGAATGATTCTATTATAATCATCCATGTTTTGGAAATCGAATTTGATTAAAAGGATCGTAAAAATATTCCGTTTTATATACGTCATACTTTGAGTTCCTCTTATATTTATTAGAACTACTCTAAAAATTTTGAAAAACTATGGTAATTTTTAGAAAAATGAAAATGAAAGCTTCTTTTGATTTCAGTTTTACTTGATTGCGATTTCCAGAACATGGCCGTATATAATAGCGATTCGACATAGAAAGTTGTTTTTTCAACTTCAAGATATAAATCCCAAACTATTTTTATTGTTTTGGGGACATGATGGGCTACTTCAAGTGCTATATAGAGTGGCACCGATTTTACCGGTATGTGAATTTTTTTTTCTTTGGGAGCATATGCCTTCCAAAAAGCATCTCTATCTTACACGATTTGTTGCAGTTAGGTATACATAAAAATAAGGTAAAAAAACAACAACAACAACAACAACAACAAGGGCTTTTGAGGCAAAATTATAGGTAGTCGTGTTTTTTTGCTCATATCTCAGCCATTTGCAGACCAATCAGGCTGAATTTCAATAGCAAATAATCCCGGAGTATATATGACATAAATATATAGCTGCCAAGTCGCCAGCATATCTAGGGTCTAAGGAAAACCCATTTCAACAGACAGACAGACGGATGGACCGATGGACATCGTTAAATCAACTTCGCTACGTATAAGGATCCAGAATATACTTACATATATACTTATGGGGTCTAACATCAATATTATATAAATTACAAACGAAATGACAAACTTATATATCGTTAGCTAAAATTCAAAAAGGCGTAAATATCAAACATTTTTTTGATTTGGATTATTATGAATGCCGTTAAACTACTTACCTAGACAAAATTTCTAGATCAAAAATTACACTTTTATTAACAAAAGACAAAAGGACGTAACTAAAAGTGTGTTTTTTTGATAAATGCATAAAGACGTAATTACACATTTTTTTCCAACAAAATAAAATGAAATGCTTTTCTTTAAAAATTGTTTGAAAAATTCCATAGATGACTTATTAATGCCTATTTTTCTGACACTTTTATTGTTTTCAATTTACAAAGTTTTTTGCTTCTACTGTAAAATTTTATTTTTGTTAGTTACGCCTATATGCATTTTAGCTAACGATATAGCCTTTTACTTTCGGTGAAGGGTATTCAAATTGGTTATTACAAAAAACAAACGAATTTTAAACGTCCAAACACTTTTATACCCCATTATAATTTTTAATAATTTTCATCTTTACAGTAAAAACTATTTGATTTAAATAAAGACCGTTTAATCAAAATCTAACAAATTAATTAAATATTTTTTATATTTGATCCAATTTTTAATTGTTTACACTATGCTAGTTGAAAAAACAGTCAAGCCGGGCACATGGCGTTTTAACATAATTCGGGTATGTTGAATCCACTGGAGCTCGCCGTTTTTATAGATTGGCTCTGGTTTTCGATATATACCGTTATTTCGAAAATGGAGGAGGTTGCACAATATATATTCGCGTAACTCAAAAACGGTTTAGTTTATTGAAATTACTAAAAAAAACTTTTTTCTAATATGCGCAGTCGTTTTTAAAACATATTTTTTTTTTTTTGAAAAAAAATTAATTTTTTTTTATCAAAATTTCGAAATTTTTGTTTTTTAAAAATTCATAAAAAATTAAAAAATGCAGCCAGGCTTCTAATTTTTTGCAGACATATAAAAAACGAAGCTGCAAACAAGCCATAAATGATTAAAATCTGTTACCAACCAAAAATATTAACTAATTTAAAAATTTCATAAAACGCAATATTTGTATGGGAGCCCCCTAAAAAGTAAGATAAATAAATATCTCGAAAACCAGACACAATCTAAAAAAACTGGATTCAGCGTACCCGAATTAGGTTAAAACGCCAGGTGCAGTGTTATTAATTATTATAACAAAAAAATTATGCCAAGCTATAAATAAATATACATAGAGTAATCAAACAACCAAAAAATACCACGCAAACATACAACCGGTGCACATTTGTACCCCATTTAAATTTTTACCTTCACAAAAAAATATTTAACTTAAAGTCCTTGAATACAAAATTTAGAAACGCTAATTAGATAATTTAATATATTTAATTAAAAAGATATTTGACCAGTAGTTTTTTTTCCCGGACTTTTTCGATTCCCGGGAAAGCGGGAAATTTTTTTGAATCCCGGGATCCCGCTCCATATAAATAATACAAAGTAAACTTTGTTATTAATTAATGAAAAAAACTTTTATAAAAAAACGTAAGGGAACTTGTTTACAAAGAAAGTAAAATAATTGGTTCAATACTAAAAAATTAATTGAAGATTGAAGTAGGAACTTGAATTATTATCACCTCACTCCTTTATTCCCTATTATTATGCTTTTATTCAGTATTATTATGCTCTGGATACTAGATAAAAAGATAACATTAACATACAAATTTAATTTATAAACCAATAATAAAAACAAAATAAAATTAAGGTTCTCAAGATATGAGATCAAAAAGTTAATTAATAAAATAGATAAAATATTTTAAAGAAATATATAAAATTATTTAACGGCTTAGGAAATAACTTTCTGACACACTCAAAGCGCTTAGTAAGTAGTCAAAAAGTATATTTCTGATTTTATTTACTAATTATCATGTTTCCGAAAAATTTCGTTCATTTTTTACCGAGGTTGGACAAATAGTTAAAAGTGCACCGTTGTAGCATGCTTCGGATTCACAATCAGACGCAATTTTTTCTTTTTTATAAGCAACGTCTATATCAGTCAAATATATGTCAAGGTTTATGCAAAAAAAGCATCAACCGGACTGCTTCTTAAAAACCTTCAAAAGGTCCATTTGTAATCTTTAGGACAATGTCATTTTCAAGTTGTATGTTGTAGTATCTTACACGAGTTTCCAAAATGTTATTTTATTTCGGTTTCCCCGCACTTCACGGGTATTTGTGTTTATCACCTAATGAACATATCGCTCCTTTATTGCATCATAGTCACATCTCAAAACTTGAAGTAACTTTAGAAAAGTTTTCCTTCATACCTTCTCGTATTATATCTCCAACTGAACCGAAGTTATAGCAAAATATATCTTTAAATCGGTACATTTTGAAAACTTTAATCGCATTTTGCCAAGATCGTTTGTTTTTGTAGATATGACTATGTTGCAATAGAGGAGCGATATGTTTAGGTATCTCCTATTTTTAAGACTTGTTCATGGACAATGAAACTTTACTGCCTGCATCTTATTTTGAATTAATGTACTTTATTAACTCTTCACTTCACTAAATGTAATAATTATCAACTGTTGCACTGCCCATTCTGCTTTGAGTAGATTTATTGCATCAGGAGACATTGATTTAAATACATGTACTCACTTCTTGCAATTGATATAATCCACAACCCATCCACAGATGCTAATTTTTAGAGAATAATAAACTAAATTTCAAAGTATAAATAGCTATTTTCTGAAATTATGAGGAAAACGGGAAATAAAATAATTCCCGTCCCGGGAATTCCCGGGAAAAAACCCTAATGGACACATAAGCTATGTATCTTTTACAAACAGGACCACAAGAAGAGATAGGGGGCGATTTCTGCCTCACAGAAACTAACTAAGACACAGAAATATCATGTTGAAAAAGACTTTTCATATCAGTATTGATAAACATTTTTGTAGTGGGGAATGTAAGAAGAGATAAACTAACTGTTTATTGTTGATGTTTTTGTTTCAACTTATATATTGTTACAAGTAGAACTGTTGCTTATGATTCTTATACGCTTAACAGTTTTATTTGGTTTAATATCTTTAGTTTTTCTAAAATCTTTATGGATGAAGTTTCCTGGCGATCTGGCCTAAGCAACCAGTAAAATGCGCATAGGAATAGCTTATCCCATCAAGAATAAATTTCAGGGGTTTTATCAAGAAAAATTGGGAATTAAGCACGAAAAAAAAATCTTTTAAATTATTTTTAAATATATGATATAATTTCAATCCAAATTAGACCCATTTTCGTTAATGTTATATTTTAATTACTAGGGATAAGATTTTGATGCACTAAAAAATCGAAAATATGCGCTTAAAATATGCGTTAAAAAAATCCAAAATATGCACAAAAAAAAAAAAAAAAATAAAAAATAAAAAATATGCACCTAAAACTTGAAAAATAGTGTTTTAATTGTATTAAAAACAAAAATATAAAATAATTCAGTTTATTGTTATTAAAATATCTTAAAAAAAAACTTTAATAACTAATTCAAATTGTTGTTTGTTTAAAAAAATAAGTATTGTTTTATTAAAAGATAAACTTTGTCTTGTACTTGAAGAATGCCAATGCAAAATTTATTTTCAGATCCCACTTTGATTCAAGATTCTTAATTTTGTTTTGCAAAACTTTATTATTTTTTTTTTTTTTAATTTGTCGGGTAAAAATCAATTAATTTGACTTGAGAGTTAAATGAACTTAATATTTAACTCCAAAATAGTTATTGTTTCACCAATATATCCGTAATTGAAAAATAGAAATGCTAATTGACTTCTGATGTTATTTTAATTTAGCATTTCTTTTACTTTTTTAATTGCATAAAAGCAAGTTACGAAGTAAGGTGCAGAATAGAAGGATCTTTTGTCAAAATCTTAAAAGTCTTGTATTTAAAGCAAAGCTTCAAAAGAATTTATTTATTGACTGAAAAAGAATCACTCAAATATGTCAAAATATGCAAAAATATGCATTTAAAACCTAAATATGCAAAAATATGCATTTTCAACAAAATATGCAATAATATGTTAAAACAAATCGATGCCATTTTCGACAAAAAAAACTATGCATTTGCATGGAAATCGCATCCCTAGAAATAACCAACTAATTTAATTAAAAATAAATATATTTGGGCTTGTTGTGGAAATCGAAATCACGTGAAATTGAAATTGAATAAATTTTTAAAAATAAAAATATTTCCTTTTATATACCTCAAACTTTGCGGACCACTTTCCTCTACCTAAACTACTTTTGCAATCAGGAAAAACTACGTTAATTTTTCAAAAAATTCCATCGAAAATCATTATCGATTTAAATTTCACTTGATTTCGATTTCCAGATTGTTTACAGATTTATCTTAAACTGCTGAATATCAACAAATATCGGATTCGGTAGCAAAAGTTTTCCTGCATAGCAGGCCTTCGGCCAGGTGCAAGGGTTTTCTGCTCTATGGTATAACAAACACCTGATTTGCTAACTAAAGCTTTCGAATTTTCTTTTTGACTTAGTTCGCTTTAGCTCTGAAACCTTTATATAACAAATGGCACAACCAATAAAGCCTGGTGTGATTTCTAGCCAATTAGCGCTAATTAATCTAGAGGCAAACAATCCAATTACATATCATCCCTTTACCATTTTTTTTCTAACGATATTTAATAGCAAACATGTAAAAAGAGATACATCCCCAGAGGATTTTTTTATTCTTAATTGAATTGAAAAACGATGTGTGTTGTAAAAAGCTTAAGCCCCTTTTACAGTCAACTAACAATTTGCTTTACGTTTTTTCATAAATGACAGATCAGTTATTTATTATATAATTTTTTTAAAGCATGAAAAAAATAAATAGATGTTGTTTCAAATCTAATCTAAGTTAAACAGTGCATTAAATTTAATCAAAACTGCCTTTTTGCTCAAAACCCATTTGCAATGTCTTCAGTTAGCGAAAAACTATTTATTATGTCATAAAAAAGATTTAGTAACCACAACTAACTAACAGCCAACATCTTAAAGTTTATTTTATCTTTAATATTTATCGTTTAGTAGCTGCTTCTACAGCAGTTTTTTAATTGCCAAAGACACATAATTTAATTAGTCTCGAATTAAAGATTCAAGCCAACAAACATTTAAACAATAAAAAATGTTAACGAAAAACAACACAATGTGTTTTCATTATTATTATTTTTTTTAAGTTGTTGGGGAAACTTAGCAAATTGTTATGTTTTCTTATTCACAAAAGTTTATTTTTCTACATTTTCCTGGCAAAAGGCAAAAAAAAAAAAGAGATGTGCTGCGCAGTGTTTGGGAAAAGAAAAACAAATTACATCTCATTGAAAATTAACGAAAAAATTAAAAAAAAAAAAAAAAAATTAAAACAACATTAATTCAACACTTGAGTGCACCTGAACCATAAAAACACAAAAGAGATGAACGATGAATTTTTAGTTTTTATTTTTCTTTTTTTTTTCTTCATTATTATGAATTTTTGGCTTCTTGTCGATGTTTTCTGTATGTTGTTTTTATACCCTTCACCACTAGTGGTGAATGAGGGTATACTAAGTTTGACATTCAGTGTGAAACGTTTTTAATATTCATCCTAGAACCCATAAAGTATATATCTTTATCTTAAATGCAAACGGACTTAACTTCACAAAAATTTGAAATTGAGGTTTTGATTAAATTTTGTTCGTTTTATTTAACTTCATGTTCATGACCCCTGCGATCAAAAATGGCGACTTTATTAACGAAATTCAAAAGCCAAGAACACCTTGCTATTATTAATCAAGTTTTTTACTTCTTCTGGTCTGTGTGTCGGTCTGTTGAAATTACGCTCATTTTCGAACGACTCAAAATTCTTTCTAGTTTTTTGATTGTCATCCCGCACAATCGGTTCGGTAGGAAAATAGTTTTGAATCCAAATTTGGACCAACCACTTTAAAAAATTGATATTTCTGTTAAAGAAACTAACATAAATGTGTGACAGAACGCACCCATTGTTATTAAATTTTGCACAAATTCCGTTCTATATGACTAAAAGCCATACTTCTAAATTTTGCTATGATCGGTCTATAAATAACCATAGGCCCAATGTAAAGCACACTCTCGGACTTCCACTTAGTACGCTTAAAACTGTAACAAATATTGTTATTATAAAAGGTCCAACAGTAATACACGATGTTAGTTGTAAGTCACACCTTACGTCAAGTTTTTTGCCCAACTTAATTTGACATTTCTTTGTTTAAGTGTTTGGAAAATTCAACGGAGAAGTACACAATTGCGCAGCGCTTTAATACTTTTGAAGCCTTTTACGAAAATGGGCGTTCAAATCAAAATGCCTTTTGTACACTTCGTGATGTTTTTGGTCAGCATAATTGACCAAATGTGTCCGCAATCGGGAGAATTGCGCGCAAATTTCAGCAAACCGGGTCGATGCATCCACAAAGAGTGACCGTTTGGTTTGGTTTATGGGCTCGTGGCGTCATCGGGCCATAGTTCTTGTAAAATGAGGTCGGCCAAGCAGTTACCGTGAATAGTGTTCGCTATCGCGATATGATAACGGATTTCTTGTGGCCAGAAATTAAGTATATGGACCTGGTCGGAGTCGGAGTTGAAGATACGGAGTTGAGGTTTTTGTACCGGAGTTGGACAAGAATTACCCACAAAAACTCGCGACTCCGACTTTAAAATTTTTCGGCATACAAAATTAAAACAAAATTTTCTAATATTTCCAAAAAAAAAAACGTCGATAGAATAATTTTCCTGCTATATTTTAACATTTGAAAGTTACTGCATTAAAAAAATGAGCTTAAAGTCAAATAAGGACCAGTCTCATATACATTTAGCATCAATGTACGAGTAGGAGTCGGAGTTGGATTCGGTCTTGAAAAATTTCAGCGGTTGGTGTCGGAATCGGAGTCGGAGTTAGAACTACTTTTTGACGACCCTATAGCCCTGGTTCCAACAGGATGGTGCCACTCAGCCAATAAAACCATGGCTTTTTTGCGCGAGAAATTTAATGGCGATGTTAATTGGCCGCCACGATCATGAGATTTGACGCCGTTGGACTTCTTTCTTTGAGGATAATTAAAAGACAAATTGGGAAATAAGCATGAATAACCAAATCTTTTAAATTAAAATTTTGTATTCCCAAAAAATATTTTGAAAAAGTGTACGTCAATAAGCCAAGAGCAATTCAAGTGTTAAAGGATGAGATAACTCAGCACATTAACGACATTGAACCTCAATTATGTCTCAGGTCATTGAAAGTATGGATTGTAACGAGCATTTGACCGATATTTAGTTTCACACAGAACTATCATAGATCTTTCTATCATAATAAACAATATTAAGAAAATTCTTTGAAAACTCTTTGTTTTATATATAAATGACATCGTGCATTTTGTTTGGACCACCCTTTAGTCAAATTTGGTCTGTTATGGTTTCATAAGACTAGAAATCACAAAACAAAATTTTGTGAAGATCGACCTATAATTAACCATAGGCCCCACAAAAGGCCCACTCCTTAAATATCCAAACTCTCGGAGAAGGGTATCAAAGATTCGGCACTCTATCTGGTTTTTTTTTTTATTGTTTGTAATAATGAAAAATCATTGTTATAAAATATTAGTTGAATACAAAAAAAAAACATGAAAAAAAGTTTACAAAATGGAAACATTTTATTATGTTTTGGCACTTTAGCAGAGACTGTGAGATTGTGCAGAGACTGGAGGGAAAATCAATTTTTTGGGAAAATTAATTAATAGTTTATTGCATTTGGTAAATGTTTTGTGAAACGATAAAACTAATTATATTAATTTAATTACCCAGTTAAAAATTTGTTAACAGAAATCTTTAATGTGTTGTTGTTAATTACAGTGGGATGTAAAAAAAAATTTAATGACAAAAATTAGCTCGCTAAGGAAATTTTTCGATTGGTAGAGACTCCGTTTAAAACTGATAAATGACTATTTTCATATCAAAGTGGGGATTTATTTTTAAAGGATGTTTTTGTATAGTTCAATTTTTCTACAGGACTTAAACCGACAGCTACGGTATTATTATTTGTGATTGGCATTTTATTATAGAAAAAGTAATGCCAACAAATTATGCAAATTGTGTATATAAAATCGAAAAACGCGGTTAGGTTTTGAAATGTTATCGTCGACTTTGCGCTCGACTTAATCGTTTATTGCAGAGACGGATTTTGCTTCCCTATTTAATTTTTTTTCATGTATTTAAAATAATATCTTACTACAAAAATTAAGTAAGTTATTTAGGGTTCAGTATTGAGAAGGGTCTAAATCAAGCGATTTCTTTAATGGAAAATTTTATCTAAATATTTTTGCGTGTGAACTTATAAATTCGGCTGTTTAAAAAACTAATGTGCTGTTTCCCAATGACAGGCGATGAATTGTGTAGTAAAATTTATATAAAAAGCACTAAAATTTTATGAGTGCTTTTAATGTACGCAATTAATCGACTGTAGCTTGGAAACAGTATATTAAACGGATCAAGTATCGCTTAGCAGTCTGAAAAAACTGTTTTAAAGAAATATTCTGTTCAGATCTGTGCGTAAGAACCTGTTGAGAGCGCAAGCAACATACATACTTTGGTGGCAATTTGAGTGTTGAGTCTGGCAGAATTATACACCTTAGGCCTGCATAAGTGTACTTAAAAACAAACATACAACAAAAATCAAATGTGTGTAAAAAACGTTTGTGTTGTGAGGGTACAAGAATTTTAAGAAATACACTCCCGGTAGTTCTTGTTTCTTTTAATACACTATATAATTTTTGCCCATACTCCTAGTATTTGAAAATTACATCGGACAGTCTGCGATGTTTTTTTGGTCTGTCGTAAGCATACAAAGTCCTATTTTTGCAAAAAATTTATGGTGCAATGCAAATTATCAAATAAAAAAACATACAAAATATTTTGTAAATGCATATCCCAAACTCACATTAAAAAAGTAGAGAATGTGCTTATTTTTTTGTTCCCACTCTCATTGCTGAGTGTAATTTTCATTCCCTCGTTAATTTCTAATACTTTAATATTTTTAATACTCGCACTTTCGCTATAGAGAAGCTTATGAGCAGGATTGTCAGATGTGGCGATTTCTCGCCAAACGTGGCGATTTTCAAACCTGTTTGGCGACCTAATTTTCGATTTGGCGGCATAGCGAGTTTTTGGCGATTTATAAAATAATTGATGAGCCATGAATTTGTTTTGAAATTCTTTAAAATCAAACCGGAAAAGTTCTATTATTTTAATTTAAGTATGAAATTAGAAATTTTAAATGGCTGATGAAGATATGGAAAATTTTCGAGAAAACATGGTTATGCGTATTAAAAGCTTAAGAATATTTGTTGAGTGCCCCGGTAGACAAGATGGTAGTGAGCTAGTCTATCAGCGCCGGGGTTGCGGGCCAGAGACTCTGGTTTCGTTTCTGCAGACAAGCGTAGAGCTTCGCGGGATTAGCTTAGGGAATTAAAAAAAAAATTATAAAATGTGGCAATTTATTATCAGAAGCAAAATTCGTTAAGGCCCAACCATAATGTGCTTAAGTTGGCTTAAGCAAATGTGCGAATACATTTTAATTATATGAGGCAATTCATATTGAACTTAAGGAAACTTTTTGCTAATTCTAATGAAAATGTCATTTGCTTAAGCAAGGTGCGAATCTAATCACACATTCCGTACGGAATCAAATGTTTTTTTTATTTTGTTTCTTTAAATACACAGAAAAAAATAAAAATTGATTTCAATTAAAAAATTGTGATATTAATTAAAAAATTAATTAAATTTGCACCAGTAAACAAATTAATAGTATTAATTAAACCAGTTAATAGTATTAATTAAACGTTTAATTCACTTGATTAAAAGTTTAATTCACTTAATTCAATTTTTAATTAAAACTGATTATATTTTTGATTAACGCTTTAATTGGTGAACAATTTTGGATAATTTTTTCTGTGTACATTTGAGAGACTTTTTGTTAATTTTTTAAAGGTAGGTTTAGCAAGGCTATTGTTAAAAACAATGGAAAAAATAACCGTTTATTTATTGGAAAGAGTATTTTAAAATTAATATTCCATCTTATTTAAATCAGTTTTGGCCAACATTTTATAGCTATAAGGATACGGCAGCTACGTTCCATTCTTTCTATGCTGGTAATTCCAACTAATAATGCCTGTTTTGAAAAAGTCAATAATGAACTCCAATTAAACTCGCCTTCGACGTAGAATGAAATATGAAATTTTTGACGCGTTATTACGAGCTTTTAATTATATGAACGAAAATATTACATGCTGCACTTCTTTTCTAACTTTGTTAAATAAATTTAATTCTCCTACAATGTGCTCCAAAAAAGAAGACAGAAAGGGAGTATAGCGTGTTTGATACATGCATAATAGAACTCCAACTATATGCATATGTATATTCAATATTTGTTCGATATTAACTGCAAAACTTTTTGTTGTTGCTTTAAGTAGACTACTATAAACTATTTTATAGCAAACATTGTACCTATTTTGTGTTCACTTATAAATTTTACTTTGTTCATAAAAAAAATTAATCAAAATATATATTATGGCGATTTTAAATTAAGGAATTTACAGAAGAAATGTAGAAATGTTGTTAATCAAAATATATATTATGGCGATTTTAAATTAAGGAATTTACAGAAGAAATGTAGAAATGTTGGCTTAATTAATTAAGGTTTGGGCGATGATAGACCGGTAAGTAAAAGTAGGGTCAGGTGGATTTTGGGGTCGAAAATCCAACGGTTTCTGATAATTATATTGAGACCAACATCTGTCTCATCGTGTCGATTTTTGTGTTTGTGGAATCCTGTTTGTGTAGAGTCAGTTTTGATGTGTTTATTTTTTTTTTTTTTTGTGTTCGGGTACGTGTCAGGCGAGAAGGGTGTGAACCACCTGAGAGTCACAAACAAATAAAAAAAAAGAAACTAGCCGGAAACCTCGCGTCTAACAGGATTTATAAAAAATATTTTTAATAATATAAGAAGTATATATTGTACTGTCAAAAACTAAAAAATATAGACGTTTGCGATTTTTAACATTGAATTTGAAAAGGTCAAAATCAATCTGACAACCCTGCTTATATGTTTTGCCTTTCATGTTCTCACACTTACGTTAATTCATCGTCTACACTTCTCTTCAGTATCTGTTTGTGACAGCAACACTACAGTGTAGAGGTTGAAAAAGTTTCTAAGCTCTTTATATGCCTTAAAAATCGCTGGTACTTACTTTTAATTGTAAGTCCACTGCTTAGTGCCCATTTACATTATACGATTTTTGCCGTTGCGATTGTTGTCGTTTCTTCTTTGAAGTTGCTCTTATGTTTACATTGTACGATTTTTGTTGTTACAACTTTTTGACATCTAACTAACTTCATGTTTAAAACTACGAATGAATGAAAAACCCGAATCGAATAGCACACTCACTTGTGTATCCTTTTTAATTCCTCTCTCCCCTCTCGCCTGTAAGGTAAGAACCGCAACGACAAAAATCGTATAATGAAAATGAGCACTTCTTCGGATTATTTAGTTTAATAATGATAAAAACCTACATATTTATGGCTGAAGCAAAATTATGACATTTCGAGACACGAAAGATCTAGAGAGCTTCTCCATGCATCGGCTTATCTCTTAGATTTATAGAGTCTGTAGAGTTGCTGATTGTTACATCTCTATCAATGAGCCGGCAAGAAATTTAAAGTTTAAAGAAAACGGCATAGAGCAACCGACTATTTGGGGCTCTTAATATATTGCTCCAAAAAATGGCGTCATATGTCATAAAGTGTACTAAATAATCGGTATACGCGTTATGTCTTCACTGACTAAAATCATGCGCCATTGAACTATTTGATCTGGGGTCTCTTGCATTATGAGAACAGTAGGGTATCGAAGGGTATGACCTCACTTGTTAAAAAAAATTTGTCAAAAATCGGACTTCCAGAAAACAAAGAATTCTTATCCATCTGTAGTGCCCACAAGTCCAAAAATTTTCAATAAAAGTAGTTTTTTCTTATAATGTAATCTTGAGGTGGATTCACTTACGTTGTCCGGACAAAGTTATATTCTTACGAGTTCTCTTGCTGACATTTTCAGCAGAAAACGGCATTAGCGAAGTTAAGAATTAAAAAATTATTATGAATATATAAAAGAGATTAAATTGCAAATTTAAATAAAAAACTAAAAATATTTATTATCTACTTGATTTTATTTCTTAACAATGTCAGAACATTTTTTCACACTAGATTTTGGTGCAAACATTGTCACTTAAAACGAGTCACAAGCTGATGAGTCTCTACTTATTTACCACCGTATTCAAAAACGATTATTAAATTTAACAAACGTTTGTTAAGGATAATTTTCATAGTAAATACGTTCTTTAAACCTTAATTAAATTTAAAAATTTTTTATGAATACAGGGGTCTAATCACCGCATACGATGTCGAGCAAAATTGATCGAAATTATATATTTTGGTATCGTGAAACTCGATATCGAATGAAATGTAATGAATTTGAAATAATTGCAATTTTAAATTGGATTTAAATTTGTTTTATTTAAGATATTTTTTATATACAGTAAAAAAAATTCAACACTTACATTTTAAATATCATTTTATTTAAATTTGTGTTTGGGTAATTTATGTTTAATTTTATTTAAAGTGATTGATTTTTTCTTTATAAATATTTATGTTTTTAAATTCAAGGGAAGTTATTCAATTTGTAGTACTTTCACTTTAAACAATTGCCAATAATTAACGTCAAATGTTTTTAAAATTTAATTTTTATCAGACAATTCGTTGGATTTTCTCACAAATCTTCTTTTTTTATTTTTAAAACGAAATAAAATTTATTTCTTATTTTTTCTTAAATATATTTTTTGCACTTTAACGTTAACTTCGCGGCGTTAAGCGTTATTTTTTTTTTTTTTAATAAAAAGTTGCGCTTGCTTGGCAAGTCACTTTCGATTTCTTTGCCAGCCGAACGAGAAATGGCAAAATGATGAGCTTTTTAAATATCGAAAACCGATTTTATTAAAAAAAATAAATAAATACGAAATATATAAAATGAAGAAAAATTTGTTTTCAATGTATAAAAAACAAACTAAGAAACAAACTACTGCATCCGTTAACGACGAGTAACCACCGCAATACCACTTTGAACAAAAAAAATCCACAAAACCACAAACGAAGAGATCACGACAATCACACCGTTACACGTTACACTAACTACTACCACTACGACAGCTACTACTCGTTCCAAGAAGAAGCAGATAATTTTACTCCGTACTTCCAACACAAGCCAGCCACCAACACCAGTTACCACCAGTATAATGGCAACCAACACCAGCTTAACTTTGAGCGCTTGAACGAAAAGACTTGTACTTTAAAGCTGAAATAGGTTTATTTTTTCAATATTTTTTTTTTGTTCATTTAGCACAAATTTAATAATTTTTTTTTATTATTAATAAAATAATTTTTTTGCAAACGGCATTCAAAGGCCAAGTAGCTGCAGTGGACCGACCGATCGATGGCTCGATCAAACTTTGGGTTTTGACCAACTGCTGGTAGAAACTGTTAACCGGTCCGTAGAATATGATTATGAAATATGTATTTACTAAAATTCCTCTATTACATTTATTTTTACACAAACACACCAAACTAGAGTTTGTAACGAATGATCATCTAACCGAACTGCGAATTAAAAAACTGATCGAGTCACTATTTACCACCGAATTGACCAATAATTCGCTCTAACTCAATGATATTTAAATGGAATGCAGATCAACTTGTACTTTTTTCTGGTCTTAAGCAATAACTTGTATTTACAAAAAAAAAAAAAAAAAACCAAAATAAAATTAATTATTGCAACAAAATTTTTTTATTTAAGATAATGGAAAAATTTTAATAAATTATTGTCACAAATGTAAATTTAAACTAAATATATTTTTTTTTTCTTTAAATAAAAATGTTAAATCTGTCCCGATTAAAACTTTAAATTTATTTAAATATTTTTTCTTTTGTTTGTAAAATTATTTTGTAAGTGCGCACGCGCCCGTTTGTTTTCGTCTACAACACGTTTGGTGTACAAATTACAGGAAAATGTTTGTTGAATGTTAAAAGTGTCATGCTTTATGTTTGTGGTTTTGTTGCTTCTAAGACAGTCGTTTGTTGCAAGACAATATAAAAGATAATATAAATAATGCTCATATTTAATGGTTGAGTGACTTTCTTCAAAATATTTCAAGGGGGGCTTTCCTAAACAGTTGGTTATGAAGGGGTGTCGTTTTGAGTTTAAATTTTGAAACAATGGAGTTGAAAACAAAAAAAAAAAAACAAAAATATTTTGTAACAATCAACTTTGTGGCCTTTCAAATGATCTGGTTTTTGCAATGCTTAGCGCTCTTGGGAAAATCAAAGTTAGATTTTAGTGAAAGTACAAAATTGTTCTTGCTAAAATTTAAGCCTGCATCATGAAAAGCGCCTACCTGTTGGCGTGACACTCTCGGGGTAAAAAGGAGCAGCCAAAATATCAATTTGTCTGGGGCGTAAAACTAAAAGATCTCTCAGATCGCAGCTGACTGGAGTCGTACCGCGGAAACCATCAGTCGACAGAGGATAATATTGGTTCTGGACTGGTTATTTGCAAGCGCCCTATGGTTACGGTGACCATCCGTCCTGTATTGTACAGAACAGTATACTATTTTAGAGCTTTGTTCTGTGTCAATAATTTCTTAGGACATACCCTTTTATTGTTCTGTTTTTTTTTTTTTATAAAATAACTAAAAGGGATACATTTTCAATGTATCTGACTTTTCTCCTTACTGAAAACTTGCAGAACTTTTCAAAATACTCGTTGAACATTTTGTAAGTTTCTTATAGGATCAGTTATATTCTTTTTCGATTATTGAATCGCTCCTTGATATTTTTCTAACTTCATGTTTATTGGTTGTTTTTTTTTTTTTTTGTTAAAATCCGAAATTTTTAAAAACCAGATATCAGAATTATATATTCAAAAGTTTTTAGAAATAATTTAAAAAAATAAAATTGTGGTTGTCGCATCAAGGCAAAGTCAACGAGTGTCAATATGATCAATTTACAAAACATCCAATTTTTGAGTTTTGTATTCTGGTTTTAAAAATATGGTCACCGTACCTATGGGTGGCTGTGGCTTTAACCCATATCGTGGGAAGGAAATTCAAAGAAGCGATTGATTTTCGCAATCAGTTTAAGCCTGCTAGTGGATAGCTCTCCGTGCTGTTGCTAAACCACAGAAGCGGCTTTGCCTTGAAGGGCTTTCACACATAGATGCGTTGCAAGGGGCGTGGATTTCATGCGGTATTAGACCACCGTAATGAAAGCAGGTGCTAACGTTTATTTTGAACACAGTTGTCGCAACTTAATATTTCAATTGGAGAAATAATACTAACTTCCAATTCATGAAAACAAATGAAGTGGATAATTTCCTGTAATAATCACTTTACTGAGTCTTCTTTAGATCACTTTTAATGATTAAAAACGGATTTATTGCTTGAGCGTTTGAAAAAGGTTTCAAATGGGCATTTTCAGAGAAAAGTCTACTCTTTCTAACTTAAAGCCAGCAAGCAAATAAGCTTGTCTAAAGTGAAAATGTGAGTATAAAAAATAATCTCTAAAATTAACAAGGGAATAAAAAATACACGCAACAATAAGAGTCGGAACACAAAATACACACATTTTTTCTAATGTGAGTTTGCCATACTGTCAGCGTCAAAATAAAGTGTACAACTGGTTTTGCAATATAAAAAGTGTTATTTTAGTAAAAAAGAATTCAATTTTTTAGAAGTTTTTTATCATTTACAAAACTTTGGACAATGTTCTTGCAAATTAAAATTAAAAATTTGAAATACTTCAAAAACAACAAAATCAATACAATAAAAAAACTAATATACTCCGTTTTAAACGCGTCAAAAAAAAGTGTACAGTTTTACAATACTAAGAAAAGTGAAGTGGCTAATACTTTGATTGATTTCTTTTTGCTTTTAGGACGGCTTATAGTCTCTTTGGCATCAATTCCACCCATTTTAAAGTTAGATCAGTAGACAATTTTGGCTACCCTTTCTGCAGAATTTTATTCAGAGAGTGCTTGCTGCTAATGTTTTTTTTTTAATTTGTCTGTCCAAATGTTTTCAGATGTTTACTTGAGTTGATATCGAGCGACTATTGGGCTGATCCATCTGTTTTATGACGTTTTACAAAAGCTAACCCTATCACTCTTCACTTTAGATACTATATTTTTTTCGTTGAATTTCTTATTTCTACCTTTTATCACGTTTATTTTTTGTCCAACTTGCTTTTGTCACTTTTTGGAGCAACGTATTTTTCACAGATGACAGCAAGCTTGAAGTCTGATCAAAATTGGCAAAGTAGAAATTTAACTTTTTATAAATAACATAACCCTTTTTATATTGGAAAACAAGCTGTACACTTTATTTTGACGCTCACAGTATGTGTGTATTAATTACACTACGTGACAAAATTTCAACAAAGTCGTGACCTAAAGAATTTGACAGCTAAGACATCAGAATTTTTAAATCATTGGTTTAAAAGAAATAACTTAAAAAGAGCAAAATTGCAAAAATCATCAAATTTATAATGAAGTTTGAAATTTTGTCCACTATAACTCTGCCATTTATTGACTCATCTTCACAAATGACCCATGATTCCTTTAGAAATTTTATAGCCTTTCACTAAAAAGAAAGAAATACATAACACATAATTTTGAAGATATTTGCATTTTAGGCACATCATCTTTTTTAAAAACGCAAATGACAACAATTTTGGAATTTATTCGAATGCAGCGAAAATTTTACATTAAGATTATGTGTCAAACTCATTTGGTCAAAAAACTGTCACGTAGTGTTATTTTGTATGTTAATTTCTTTGACAATATTGTAACAACATTTCTTCGCAAAAACAGTTCTTGGTATAGATACGACACACAAGGAAGCATTACAAATCCCTGTTGGCCAGTTTGATGTGGACGACATCGTCGTCGATGATGTGTGCACGAGGGGATATTCGTTTAAGTTTTCTAGAAGACAATTTAGAAGAAATATTCGGGCTCGACATATAAGCGATAACGTCTTGTTTGGGATCGTCTATCAACCCAATAAAAAATTGAGCTTCCAACGAAGCAGGTTTGTAAGGGAGAAATGTAAGAGTTTCACTTACCATCTCGCTTGCTGAAGGCATGAATTTTATATGGTGAGCTCCCACTTTAAAGCAATACATTTTAAACACAAAAACCTCTTAATTCAACGCATATAAAAAACTGGTGAGTGGTAGCTATCAGATTTACACACTGAATGTTTTGTTACAGTTATTTTTTAGTATTTTCCTTTACAAACCTGCTTCGGAGTAAGAGAATGCCGTAGCACTTGAAATGTTACTGTATGTCTCATTGCGTAGCGCTTCGCAAAATGGTCAAATTTTTATTGGAAACTTTATAAAGAACAGAAAGAGCGACAATGTCTTCAAAGTTGGGTTTCATTAAAATCTATGCAGGACAGTATTAACGACATTGTCTTAGGAGTGGTCTTCTATCAAACTGTAAGTGGGACAGTATAAGCGACACTGTCTTCTAAATTGCTGTCCATCAAAATCTATGCCGGGAATTATTAGCGACATTGTCTTATAAATTGTCTTGTATAAAAAGTTATTGATGGCTTTCAAGCCATAGTCTTCTTTTGCCGTAGTTGAATGCTTTTCAATCACTTGATTGGTTTGCTAAAAAGAATCCTGCCCAAGGTAGTCAACGAACGACAAGAAGAGCGACATAATAAAAAAAAGTCGTCGACGATTTTTTCTGGATGTGCCTTTGTGAACTTACATACATTTTGGAGGAACGCATGGTAGATGCTGAAAGATGCTGAAGTTGTAATCATGTCAATTTGAAGTGATTAACAAATCACTTTAATGTATGGCCAATCATCTCCATTTTGATTTGATTAGAGCTTAATCACGTTCGAGTTTTAAGAACTAAGTGTGAATATAAAGGGTGGTTAAATTGTAAGGGCCGATGTTGAATGTGAACCACACCTAAACGCCAAGTTTTTTTCCGAATTTTATTTGACATTTCTCTATTTCAGACTTACTCAATTTAAACCATGAAGAGATACACAATCCAACAACGTGTTAAAGTTATCCAGACTTATTATGAAAATGGATGATCAATTTCGAAGAAAATCATCTTCAGTGATGAGGCACATTTTCACCTCAGTGGATTTGTCGATAAGCAGAATTTCCGCATTTGGGCGAATAATAATCCAAGAGTGATTGTCGAAAAACCAATGCACCCACAAAGAGTGACTGTTTGGTGCGGTTTATGGGCTGGCGGCATCATCGGGCCGTATTTTTTCCAAAATGAGGCCGTTCATGCAGTTACTGTGAATGGTGTTCGCTATCGTGAGATGATAACGAACTTTTTATGGCCCGAATTGGAAGATATGGATGCGGACGATATGTGGTTTCAGCAGGACGGTGCCACTTGCCACACAGCTAACGAAACAATGGCTCTTTTGCGCAACAAATTCAATGGCCGTGTTATCTCACGTAATGGCGATGTCAATTGGCCGCCAAGATCATGTGATTTGACACCGTTGGACTTTTTTCTTTGGGGTTATTTGAAAGAAAAGGTGTACGTCGATAAGCCAGCAACAATTCAAGAGCTAAAGGATGAGATAATTCGGCACATTAACGGCATAGAACCTCCATTATGCCTCAGGGTCATCGAAAATTTGGACCATCGGATGGAGGTGTGCCGCCGTGGTCGCGGCGCCCATTTGGCCGATATTTTGTTCCATACATAATTGAGTAATACCAATATATCATAATAAAATAAAATTACAATAATTTCCTAAATAGTTTGTGTTTTATTCAAAATCAACATCCGCCCTTGAAATTTAACCACCCTTTATTTGGAATTCAATTTGTTTAATTAAAAAAAAAAAAAAAATTTTAAAAAATACACTTGCAAAAAGCATACATTTGACAAATGGTCTGTGATGCCACAATAATTATAAAATTTATTGCCACTTTTCTAGTGATGACACTAAAATAATCGGAAGATGAAGAATGGAATAAAATGAGATAGGAACATCTTGTAGAGATGTGGTATTTATTTCTTATGGGAAAATTTGAACATCTTGGCAAATTGATGGTAGATGTTAGATTTTGACGTGTATCCATTTTCGTCCACTACAAACGCTTACAAGTAACGTCACGAATTCTCGTAGACTGCACGAGGTAGTTTTCTGATCCTAGAGGTATAGGCAATTTTTTTTTTCAAAGAAGCAGTTACTAACTAATTTAATTGTGCGACGAGCAGTAACGCATAACATGCGGGTTGTACACAAATGTTTAGTCTTCTTATTTTTCAATACAGTGGGGTCAATTTGTATGCATTAAAAAAATTCACCAAGCGGTTGTCAAAATCGTTATCTACGACGAATTCTAAGAAGGTTTGCCAAGAAAACCATGGGTTTAAAATCAACATCGAGCTTTCCGTTTTTAAATAGAAACTTTTCTCTTCGTTTATAAATACAAAATTACAAAGAGGTAATGTTTGTTTGTTTGTTTGCAGGAGGTAATCTTCGTAACCGCTGAACCGATCTTTATGAAACTTTTACAGAATGTTATTGATGGCCTGGGAGGTGCTCTAGGATTGATATTTTTTTTGACATTTTAAGTGGGCTGGGCACCTCCCATACAAGGACATTATAGATTAATGCTTATCTGTAGAACGACAAGAGCTAAAGTTTCCAAATTTGGTACGAATATCTTGGTTATCAGTACACAACATCTGTCAAAATCTTGGCGGGATTGGAACATTTTTTCAATAAAATTTTAGCATATTTTAAAAAAATATATAATTCGAAAAGAGAATTTTGTTGTTAAAAACGGGAAGCTCGATTTTGATTTTAGATCTATGGTTTCTTGGGCAAACCTTTTAAGAATTCGTCGTCGATTACGATTTTGACAACCGCTTGGTCGAGAAAAAAATTGACCCACTCTAATGCAGACCTTGAATATTTGCATTATCTTTCATTTATAATTAACTTCATTTATATTGTTAATGTTATTCATCTGTTCCATTTTATTCCTATTTTCTTTAATTTTGTTTCACAGTGTTACGAGAACGCCATATTTCTTTTTGTTTTGTTTTTTGTTAAAATGCCATTTATTTCTTGTACAGGGAAGTATTTTGGAGAACTATATGAGAAAATCCCTATTGGCATCACGTAGAACTACATCTTAGATTTCATAAAAATCTAGTCACTAAATAGATTTGGGGGGCTACTCTCTATTGCGATCAGTGTTGCCAGAACTTTAAGAGGTAAAATCAGCAAAAAACCATATTTTTCATCAAAAAATCTTCAAAATCTGCGCCAAGATTTAAAAAATCTTGAATAATTCTTCAAAACACATTTATTAAATTTTTTAAGTAATTTATTTAGAAAAAGATATAATCACCCCTATCGTGAATAAAAATTCCTTGGGAGTTTTTTCCCTTTTTCCATTTTTCCTATGTTAATTCAATTGTAAAAATGGGAAAAGGGAAAACACTCCCAAGGAATTTTTATTCACGATATGGGTGATTATATCTTCATTTTAAAATATACGGCCAATGTTCTGGAATTTAAAATTGATGGTTGTTTTAAAAGTAGTTCTGGTTAATATCTATAAGTGGTCCTCGAAGTACGAGGTATGAAAAAGGAAATATTTTTTGAACTTCCAACACAGAAAAGCTTAAAAAATTTGTTCGATTTTAATTTCACTCGAATGCGATTTTCAGAACATGGCTGATAAATATCTATCCAAATTTAACTACTCAGGCTGAGTAATTAATCACATAGTTATTTGGTTTAAAAAACCAAATTAAATATTAAATATAAACAAATTAATAATTTATTACTTGACATGTTGTGTGAACTATCTAGGGTGTTTTAAAAAAATTAACAGGAGATCAAATATTAATATATACGAAGGTACATTTGCACATTATTTCGTGTAAAATCACATGACATAAGTCCGACTATATTAATATGTCAAGACAATGCGAATTTTCAAGTAATCTATTGTGAATAAAATTCCTACTAATGAATCTATTTCCATACCGTTCCTCCATGAATGGTTGATATATTTCGTTTATCAAAGCAAAAAGTGAAAATAGTACAAACTAAAGTGACAATGTAAAGAAGTTTCCACCGAGCTAAAAAATCTGCAATTTTAAACCGAAAATCTTCAAATCTGCATTTTGGCAATTTTGGGGTACAAAATCTGCAAAATGCAGATATATCTGCACTTCTGGCATCACTGATTGCGATGCGAAAACAATTTCGATGCGAAAGCTCAATGCCAACTTGGTACTCTCTATCACTTTCGCAAAATGTTTTGAAAATAGAGCAGTACTTGCAACAAAAATGAAAGATGGCGCAGATTGACAGTAATGAAATGCTAAAATATGTAAAAATATTTGAAATTGGAAAATTTAAATAAAATAAATAGTGATGATTTGCGAAAAGAAAACAATTAATAGATGCGAAATACAAATGCGCAAACGCATTAAAGAGTACCAATCGCTAGATTTGCTACCATTTTCTTTCGCATCGCAATAGAGAGTAGCCCCCTCGGTTTTGTATCGAAAATCCAGTAAAATCAACTAAATTTCGCTCGAAACATCGTTAGTAATAGATTTCAGGTTAATGTTAATCGTTAATATTATTTGTCATTACAAGTCACTCAATTGGCTTATTAAAACACCTGTAGAGAACCTCTGGTTTAAATTAAATTAAAACTGCTAAATAAAACAAACAATACATACAAATATTGACGTACTAATAAAGAATAAAAATATTTTTCCAATTACTTTTTTGTAATTGCAAAAAAATTGATTTTCAAAAAAACAAAAGCCTTTTTCTTCATACTTTACTTTACGCTCTCGTTTACTTTGAAGTTTTTTCTGGATTTTTAAACTCTTTTTTTTTTTATTGTGATTGTGTTTTTTCATAAATTTTTTTTGTTTTATTTAAATAATAATCTTTACTCAGACATTCAAATAATTACATGAATCTTGTTGCACATATTAACTCTCGATTTATGCTCTCCCCTTTTTTATGTTGCACACATACATGTTTATTATCTATATCTATTAGATATGCCTTTATGGACTTATGAATGTATGTGCGTATGCTCGTGTGTTATTTTGTGGTAAGAGATTTGTTAACATTTTATTTGGATCAGCTAACAATTTATTATTGTTATTATTTTATAATAATAGATTTGTTTAGGAGTTTGTAAAATTTTAAATTTTGAATTTTTTTTAACAGCAACAAATGAGTCAAATTTATTTTAGCGGTTTTACCGATTAAACTCAAACCGATTTAATTTGTGCAGCCAAAAAATTTAAAAAAAGTTAAACAAATATATTATTTACACTAATTAAAAAAAGTCTTAAAAAAAATTGTTTTTATATGATTTTTGTTATTTGTTATTTGTTGCTTTTGTTTTAATTTAATATGTTGGCAATGTCTGAACAATTAAATTAATTAGTATTGATTGAAAAACGAGGCATTTAGCCAGTTATCAAATTAATTTAATAAATAACTGTTGGCATTTTGAATGGAGGAATTAGATTTAAAGAAAAAATAAAAATATTTGAAATTTAACTGAGTTTAATGTCAAAGTTTTTTTTAAAGAAAAATTTATTAGTTTGAAGTGGTTGACACAAACATTTAACGATTGGTATTATAAAGGCAAATAATTGATTGTGTTGTATTGTTTTTTTATTTATTAAAAAGAGAGATAATACACCCTTCTTTTATCAATTTAGTATATTATATAGTATATTCGATTTAAACATCGGTAGAAAGAGTAATAGTTAGTATTGTGGCTATTCTGTTAAACTGTTTATGGTTTTAATCCAATTTTTGATATTTTAATTAGACTTAAGCTTATCAAATTTAATTTTCATTAAAATTTTTTTATGAAGAAAGGAATTTTACAACATGAAATTAATTAAAACTTGTTCATAATTTTTCATTCTTGACTGCTGCGGGAATTGAACCCAGACTTTCACGGACAGGTTCAAATGAATCAGTACACTGCTTTACAAATTTTTAACTTATATTTGATATTGAATTGCAGTATAGTTATTGAGTTTTGGAATACTTTATAATAAAGGTAATATAGATTTCAATGTGAAGAATAGGATTCAATGAAAAAATCAAAAAACTCCTCAACCTCCTCAATTGTTCTAATTTGTTAGTAAGAATAGGTTTTATTGTATTTAAAACTAGTTGTTTGGTCCCGGCGTTGCTCGGGATTTTCCAAATTATAATAAAAAATTAAATACTGGTGAAATCCTGTCTGAAATTGGTCATATCAACTTATAAACCTTCGCCGGCTCATGCTCAGCAACTTTGCTAAAGATAATAGCATTGTCAAATGCAAAGTTTATGATTTAATTCATTCTTCTTACTTGATGAGAGACCATTCCGAATTGGTACGAATCATCGAAATCGGTCCAGCCGTTCTTTAGTTATAAACGTAGTAACTAACGCCACTTTCTTTTATATATATAACAAGTAAGAAAGTATAGTCGGTCAAGCCCGACCATATGATACCCTACACCACAGTATTTAAAGACACATCATGCTTATGTGTCCATATAAATATGGATTTATCTATGTTTATAAATTTCATAAAATCGGTTGGAAAGTTTGTGAGAGGCAGAAATTGCCCCACCTCCCCTTGTGGTCCTATTTTTGAAAAACTGTATAGCTTATGTGCCCATATAGATATGGATATATCTATGTTTTAAATTTCATTAAAATCGGTTTGATAGTTTCTGAGAGGAAGAAATTTCCCCCTATCTTCCCTCGTGGTCCTACGATTCGGCCCATTTTCAATAGGCTTGGTCCTTGTGCCAATTAGAACCTATGTCCCAAATTTTATCAAATTATCTCCAAAATTGCAACCTGTACTTTGCGCACAAGGTTACATGGACAGCCAGCCAGCCGGACGGACATCGCTAGTTCGACTCAGAAAGTGATTCTAAGTCGATCGGTATACTTTAAGGTGGGTCTAGGACCAAATTTTAAGGCGTTACACACATCAGCACAAATGCATAATACCCTCTCCACTATTGTGGTGTGGGTATAATAAAGATAGAAAGGTATTTTTAAATTGCCGATTTTTTGCCGATTTTTTTTTTAAGTAAAGTGCCGATAATGCCGATTTTTTTTTGAAAATATGACGATTTTTTATCAAAATCATCTGGCACCCCTGGTCGGAAGCCTAAAATGATCTATTGGCCTTTTGTCACGATAACTAGACGGATTTTGCATTTCTGATTTTAGTGAGGTGACTTTGCAGGTCATATGGGGATTCTTGAGAACGACCCATCTATTTTGGTCGGTGATCATATGCTGCCAAGATTGGTTAGAAAAGATTTCTAACCAATTGGTGTAATAAATAGTTTTTTTGAAACCATTTTTTCATTTTTTTAGATCTATAAAAAGTTTCCACATGCAAGTACAAGTTCGAAAAACTCAATACACTCACACTTTTTCACTAACATTCACACAATTTTTGTACTTTCAGTCAATCGGCTGTTTCCTCGATTGTTCGTTGATAACACGTATACACTACTTGCAAGTAATTACTTGCATGTGGAAACGTAGGGTTAACCACCAGCTGTCTATAAGCTATTAGAGAAAATGTAATTAGATTGTTTATTTAATCACATGTTAATAATGGAAATATGTATTCAGCATAACATTTTGAATTTGGAATCTATGTAAAATAGGACCAGGTCTTGTTATTTCCAAAATTATACAAAATTATGTTTTTATATATTAATATATTTTATGTTACAAATGAAGCACGCAAGCCTCTCACTAATAGATTTTGACCTATTTAAATCACAAAAAAAGACCCCGTATTCAAAAACGAAAATTGAATTTAACAAATTAAAGATTTTGTAATTTTAAAAAATAAAAAAGTTTCACAATTAAAAGGTAAAAATAAATACATTAACAATTTAACCTGTAAAAGGTGTTCATTTAAATAATAACAAATGGCATTAACAAAATATACAGAAACTATTATTAAAATCTGCTTAAAATAGAAGAAATTAATTAAATAAACATGAAAAGACACACATGAATTTTCATAGAAAAACAATTAAATTATTATTCATAAACAAATAAGAAATGAAGCACATTTAAATATAAAACATGCGAGTCTGTCTTTTAGCCCGCCTATTGATTCCATCATGAATGTGAACTAATGAATGAAAACGAAATCGACATTAAATGAAACCATTCAAATATCAAACATGCAATTTGTTATTAATAAATAATTTATTATAATTTTAAGGAGGCTTGTGGTGCAAATGATAACAATAATATAATTATAGCATATATCAATAAACTAAAATAACATTTCACACTTAATAGTAATAGTTGTATCCATAAATTATATTTAAAAGAAACTCAATAAAAAAAATCATTTATATGGTAAAATAATTAAAACATCTTGAATCAAGTGTATTGTGCTTTAACATTGGTTTTATTTAATAGTTATTAATAATTTCAACTCAACACCTTTCTTTTATATATTTAAATTTATGAACATTTCGCACACTAAATCATAAACAGGCACAGCTCAAAATTCAAAAATACTTAGGAGAGGCCGAAAACTGGCTTCAAAAACATGGTGGCGATTTTTTAGTCAAACTGATGCTAGGAACACAACTGGGACGAACGACGAATTTCGCCCTACACGACGAATTTTTAAATAAAAATTCGTCGTATGAAACACAATAACGACGAATAACTAACAGAAAGTGGTTTGCTGTTTGTGCAAAGAGAGAGAAATAGTGTGACCATATAAAAAAATTTACTTAAATAATCACAAACATTAACAAAAACACAATTAAAAACTCTTCTTATACCATGTTCACACGGACAGCAATATTCGTGTTTCGCTCTCTTATTCCTGTTTCGCACCCCAAACATGGCTGAAACGACTTGTTTCCCCATACAAAATTTTGAGAGTCGTTTCATTTTGAAACAGGCTGCGAAACAGGAAAAATGTACTATCATCTCCAATTTTGATAACATTTATCGTTAGTTTATCTGAACTAGCTCTCAAAAAAAATCAAAACAAAATAAAAATTTAAGTTTAATAAAATAAAGTGGTAATTATAACATAATAATATTAATAAAACTATTAAATAATATATTTTTAAGTTTTATTTACTTTTTTTTTATCTATTTAAAAAAAATCACACTAACAACATAAAAAAAATTGTCAAAATGAAACAAGAATGAATCGTATGAACAGCATGTTTGTCAAACTAGTTTCAGAGAGCGAAACGAGTGGTTTATATCGTCGTATGAGCATAGCATTATAGTTATCTACTTTTATTTATTTTAAATGCGATAAAAATAATAAAAAACAATTATCAAAGTAAGAAAGTATCTTTATATACTAAAATACTTGAAAACTAAAATCAAACATGGTCACCTGATACTGATTTGTTCGTCGTTTGCCGGCGTATGAAATAGAAATAAATCTATTGCAAAGTCGCCGCGCATGACGAATTTCGGCCGACGCCATGATTGTGTGTATTTTCATATACACAAATTTGTTTTATTTTTGGCGACGAATATTCGCGGCCAAAAATTCGTCGTTCGTCCCAGTTGTGTTCCTAGCATGAGTTTCACAAATGTTAAAGAGACAGCGCTACAAACGATTTTTTTTGGTCGCTATAGATTTGATTTGTGAAATGTTTTATGAAAAAATAAAAAAAAGATTTTAATAAATTTTGAGTTGGACCTGTTTATTATTTAGTACATATGGGAAGTTTTATGTCAAGTGACCCAATTTTTAAATCGATGTCTTTCGATTTGGATAAAATTTGCACCAAGTAGTAATTCAGTCACAACAAGATCGTTCAATAAGTTTCTGAGTGAGTGTGGGTCAAAGTTTGACATTTTGGGCAAACGGGTGGGTCTTTCTCATTAATGTAACTTATTACCTATTGGTGTTAGCAAAATTTGTCCCAAACAAGTTAAATAGCTTTATCTTCAATCTTTCCAAAAAAATTTTTTGTTTTTTTCCAAATTTAAAAAAAATTTTTTTTTTAATTTAAGACTTTTTTTAAATTTTTTTTAAATGGGTATTTTTTGGGCTCAAAAGAAAGCTTATGTCTTTTCCTTCAAGATAGTTTTGGTCGCTTAGTGGGCTGCAAGTGGCTTATGTATAAAAAAAAATAATTTCTAACTCAAGACGAGGGTTTTTCAAGTTTAAGCATTTGCACTATTTTAAATTTTTTCATATTAGTGCGTAACAATAAAACTAATGCTGAGAAACATGACAAATTAAACTTTTCGACGGTATGTAACACAACCAACTAGCACTTATACCTTCGATACTGTAAAACCCACAATATGTTAATCACAGGAAAAAATCACTTTTTGTCTGTAGAAATGTTGGCAAATTAATTTTTTTTTATTTATTTGTAATAATAATTAAATTAATGCAGTCAAATCCCGATAATTCGTACATCATTAAATCGTAATTTCCGATAATTCTTAATAAACTGTCGGTCCCTTGAACAAATCTCGTTAATTCGTAAAATTTCCATACATTTTGGTCGCCTCGGTAATTCGTAATTTTTCTTTTCAAATAAAATCTTCTTCTCCTCTTATAAATCGTAATTGTTTGCTAATTCGTAATAAAAACAACAGAAACATGGAAAGAATGATTTTTTGTTTACCACTATATTTTTTTGCGTGGATTTTTGCTTTTGCTTGTGTGTGTGTTTAGTTTCTTAAGATCAGTTGCCCGGTGGCGAACGTCATAGTGATTCAGCGTGGCAAACGCTGACAATATTAAATCATCGATGACAAGTGTTGATTTTACTTTGGTGTCATATATGAATTTTTAAAGTATTTGTCCAAACTGTCATAGATGACCTATGTTGATTTTGTCTTGTAGGCGTCCATTTGTTTGTGAGTCCTAACAGACAATATCATCAAATGTCATTAGTGAATTTTTCAGGTAGAGTGACAAGAAAAACACAGAATAAACTCAAGTAATAAATGGAACAGAACAAACAGAAAAAAGAAACTGTTCGTTATAATCTGATTTATTCATTGACGGAGACAAGTAGCAGACAAAGTCCTGCAGCGTTCACTTCGTAATCTATTCATAACAGACAATGCCGCTAAGTTTTTCCTTTTAAGGGAACAGTGACATTGCAAAGCCGTTGTCATGCATAACTCTCTAAATATCAACTTGTTACTGACTCTGGTGCGATTATTCATCGATCAAAATGTCATAATGACAATGTCGCTCATAATCGCCACCGGGTGGTTACATGAATAATTTGTATATATCTGAGGCATTTTGACAAAACATCTTAAGTCGAGATAAGATAGCGAAAAAGTTTTTTTAAAAAAACTCGGTGACAAAATCACTTTAATCAAAAAATAAAATAAACCAAAATTACAGAAAAATTTCCTTTATAATACAAAATTTTAAAAAAGTAAACAAAAACCTTTTTTTCAATGAAAATTCGTATGATTAGCAACATTTTTTTCAACTTTTTAAATTTGACTTAAGATGTTTTGTCAAAATGCCATTGGTATACTTTTTACATATTTTATTTTTAACAATTGTTTTTTATGTTTTTTTTTTTTAACATATTAGTAAATAAATTGAAAAACCCCGTTACCTCGTATTTATTTTATTTTAACCCCGGTAAATCGAAACCCCGCTAAATTGAATACCCCTTTAATTCGTAAGAATTTGCCGGTCCCTTGCGATTACGAATTATCGGGATTCTACTGTATATAATTATAACAATAATCATAAGTAATAATAATAATAAAAATAAAAAGATAAAAAATTTATTACATTAATTAAAATAGATAATAATTCAAAAGCAAATTTCGATCTACCAAATTGTTAAATACAATTTGGTTTAAAGATTGATGTTTGACAATGGCTGTAAGTGTTAAACGGCAAAATCCTCTGAAGAAATTGAGTGGATACGATTGAAACATGTAAGGGTAACCAGTCCGTGAAAGTCTGGGTTCGATTCCCGCGGCAGTCAAGAATGAAAAACTATCAATAAAT
Organism: Pollenia griseotomentosa; assembly: GCA_963931875.1. Classification (NCBI taxonomy): domain Eukaryota; kingdom Metazoa; phylum Arthropoda; class Insecta; order Diptera; family Polleniidae; genus Pollenia; species Pollenia griseotomentosa. The sequence continues at coordinate 40,680,722 of OZ007563.1, read as the reverse complement.
TTTAATTAATTTCATGTTGTAAAATTCCTTTCTTTATAAAAAAAATAATTTAATGAAAATTAAATTTGATATACTTTAGCCAAATTAAAAAAACAAAATTTGGATTAAAAACCATAAGCAGTTCAACAAAAATAACCACAATACTAATTATTGTTTATTTTAATAAAATTTTATCTTAATCACATTAGATTTTTTTATATCATAACTAGATTTACACTTAATTTTTTTTAGCTGATGAAGTGCTTAAGTTTTGCAAATTTTCAAATACAAATTCTTTCATCCTCCTTATATATTGCCTTTATATTCTGCTTTTTTTGCCAATCCTTTCTTGTCGATACTAGGTTCAGCTGTTAATTTGGCTGGTGGTTTCTGGAGGGGTGCAATGTGAGCGCGACCGCCATTTATTTTCCAACGCAAGGCCCAGAGAGTCAATAACTACATGACTAAAGACAATGTTCGTGTGTATGTTGAATAATGGGGACCAGGTTGTCATGTCACACATGCTCTGTTAAAGTTTGCTATTGCGCCATAAAAGACGGACATATGAGCAAAAAACGATGAACGCCTTTAGTTTTACCCATAAAATCTTTGCTGTTATTAAAACCTTTACCGAAGGTAAGAGGGTATATATAAGTTTGTCATTCCGCTTGTTTTCTCTACAATATTTATCTCAGAACCTATAAAGTATATATATTCAAGATCCTTATGAGATAAGAAGTTCAAATCACGATGTCAGTCTGTACGTTTAAATGTGGTTTCCAAAGACCCCAGATATGATGGGGACCAGTAGTTTTAATATTTTTGTCAAATACTGTCCGGAATTTTGTTATATTGAAAATCAGCCGGATTGGCCCACAAATGACTCAGATATAGGGTTTTTTCCCGGGATTTCCAGTCCCGGGAATTCCCGGGAATTTCCATTATTTTATTTCCCGTTTTCCCGGGATTTTTCTTGCGGGATCCCGGGAAATAAAAAATTCCTCATAATTTTAGAAAATAGCTATTTATACTTTGAAATTTAGTTTTCTATTCTCTAAAAATTAGCGTCTGTGGATGGGTTGTGAATTAGATTAATTACAAGAAGTGAATACATGTTTTTAAATCAATGTCTCCTGATGCAATAAATCTACTAAAAGCAGAATGGGCAGTACAACAGTTGATAATTATTACATTTAGTGAAGTAAAGAGTTAATAAAGTACATTAATTCAAAATAAGATGCAGGCAGTAAAGTTTCATTGTCCATGACCAAGATACCTAAACATACCTAAACATATCGCTCCTTTATTGCAACATAGTCATATCTAGAAAAACAAACGATCTTGGGAAAATGCGATTAAAGTTTTAAAAATGTACCGATTTAAAGATATATTTCGCTATAACTTCGGTTCAGTTTGAGATATAATACGAGAAGGTATTAAGGAAAACTTTGCTAAAGTTACATAAAATTTTGAGATATGACTATGACGCAATGAAGGAGCGATATGTTTATTAGGTGATAAGCACAAATTTTCAATTTCAATTTGTGATGGTTTATATACCCGTAAAGTGCGGGGAAACCGAAATAAAATAACATTTTGGAAACTCGTGTAAGGTATTACAACATAAAACTTGAAAAACACATTGTCCTAAAGATTACAAATGGACCTATTGAACTTAAAAGGTTTGTAAGAAGCATTCCGGATGATGCTTTTTTTGCATAAACCTTGACATACATTTGACTGACATAGACGTTGTTTATAAAAAAGAAAAAATTGCTTCTGATTGTGAATCCGAAGCATGCTACAACGGGGCACTTTTAAACTTTTTGTCCAACCTCGGTAAAAAATTAACGAAATTTTTCGGAAACATGATAATAAGTAAATAAAATCAGGAATATACTTTTTGACGACTTACTAACAGCTTTGAGTGTGTCAGAAAGTTATTTCCTAAGCCTTTAAAAAAATTTTGTATTTCTTTAAAGTATTTTATCTATTTTATTAATTAACTTTTTGATTTCATATCTTGAGTACCTCAATTTTTATTTTGTTTTTATAATTGTTTTATGAATTTCCAGAGCATAATAATACTGAATAAAAGTGTAATAATAGGGAATAAAGGTGTGAGGTAATAATAATTCAAGTTCCTATTTCAATCTTCAATTAATTTTTTAGTATTGAACTATTTCTTTTACTTTCTTTGTAAACAAATTCCTTTAAGTTTTTTTATAAAAGTTTTTTTTCATTAATTAATACCAAAATTTACTTTGTATTATTTTATGGAGCGGGATCCCGGGATCCCGGGAAATTTAAAAAAAATTCCCGCTTTCCCGGGAATCGAAAAAGTCCGCGGAAAAAAAACTCTACTCAGATATGAGCAAAAACCACGACTGCTTCTAATTTTTCCCATAAACTCCTTGTTGTTGTTGTTTTTAATAATTATTTGGAAAACATCAAAAGCCAATGTTTCTTGGCTACCAATACACAACATCCAACAAAATATGGGCGGAATTTGAGAAGCGGGCGTGTCACTTCCCATACAAAGACTTGATCGATTTCGTTATATCCGGAGAATGGCAAAAGTAAAAGTTTCCAAATAGGATACGATTAGGCAACATCCGAAAAAATACGGGTGGGAATGGAGAAGTGGGCGTGGCAAAAACTAAATTTATTTTTATCTTAAGAACGGTAGAGAAAAATTATCAAAATTTGGTACACAGAGCTGCGTTATCAATAAACAACCTCTCTAAAATGGGCGGTATTAAAGAAGTGGGCGTGGCACCTTCCGTCTAAAACATAATAGATTTCTGTATATCTGGTGAACGGAAAAAGCCAAAGTTTCCAAATTAGGTACAGGTGTTTTGGTTATCAATCCGATAAAATGAGGGCGGAATGGAAAAGTGGGCGTGGCACAAAATACATTTATTTATATCCAAAGAAAATCTTTATATTATTTTCCCTTAATCCGATTTCAAATTCTGGGATCCACTTGGATTCTTCCTTCCTAATGTCCAATTTTTTGCACTAGCCAAGAAAGTGCTTTCCCTTTATTACTTAGTACGTCCAGCTTTTAATATACTCATTTTTATAAAAGTCCTTTAAATTGATCCATTTTTGCTTTTTCACATACATGTTTCATTAAACCAGTCGAAAAAATTGCGCCCGTCACGCACTAGAATAAAATGTATATAAACGAAGTTTCTGGACCTTTAAAAAAATCTGCCTGCACCCCAAAATGCAGCATTTCTTTTTTTTTATATACATATACATATGATTATTTAGTCTAAAATAATTTAATTTATTTTTAAGCCTTTGCCATTAGATTTACTTCTCCTAAACCTTTTTTTTCCAAAACTTTAAATGAATAATCATGTTCTTAATTTCAGGTTAGTGTGACTCATGAAAAATATAAAAAAATTATCAAAATATTTCGGTTAACAGGTAATTTGAACAATGTTTTAAATTAAGTCTGTTTGCAGATGCAATCTGAAAAATAATTATTATAAATTAAGATTATTATTTACTATTAATTTATTTTTGAATTTTGTTAAATTAGAGTTTCTTGCGAAAAAATACAAGTCTTGAAAAATATTGCAATTTAAAATTTTAAATTGGCAGTTAAATATTGAACTTGATATTGAAAAAACTAAATGGTCTTTAAAAAACTACTTTGTAGCAAAACAAAAACTATAAGAATGTGAGTAAAAATGGAAAAAAATCATCATCATAATTTACATCCCCATTGTCCTTGAATCTCGAAATAACGACGTTACCAGACATAAACTAGTTTAATGGTGAATTAAGTTCAACTGCTATAAAATCCCCCTTGATAAACTAAATGAAGCATTGAACCCTACAGTCAATAACCAGCAACATTAATCAACAATCTGACTTAAATTATTTTACTTATATACATATTTGCATACATACATATGGGCATTTCCCCAGAATGGTCTGCCAGGATGGAAAAAAAAAATTTTGAAAATCATCGTCTTTTATTGTTTATTATTATAAAAAAGTCTATGTTTTTATTAAAGAATTATTTCATAGCATATGCCAGCTGTTTTACTTGAGGAAATTGCGCTGGAAAGTGGAAAATTATACATTTTCTTTTTAAGCTACTTCTAAAGACATTTTTATATACTTATTTTACATGCAAAAAATATGTTATGTTTACACTCTTTCTTCATAATCTCTCCATTACAATCAATTGTAAAAGGAGTTTTAAGTTTCTTTGCTAAGGAAATTTGAAGATATTTATGGGAAAATGTATGGTGATAATACTAAAAAAACATATGGAAAAATCGTACGTTCGCGACCGGTGCATAAGCCAATTAAACAAAAATCAAGAGAGATATTTTATTTTGGAAATACTGGATGGAGACCTACATTAATACACTTTTAATTTAAATTAATCACTTTTAAATATTCCCTTCCTTTATGCAGATTTTTACATTTAACTACTGTCAGCCAAAGTTGACTTCTATTTTGCGTAATTTCGAGACCACATGTTTATAACTATCATTATGAAAACTTAAACTCGATGAAATTCATCTTTTGCACTTAACATAAGGCTACCCAAATGCTATCAAATCACAAAAATATGTTAGGAAAAGCTTTTTTTTTCTATATCATTTGTAAATCAACAGGGTATGAACGTACGTTCATGCCCCAGGAAATACCCATATGTGATTTGATAAATGACATTTTCAAACAATAAAAATTACAATTTTTACGGTCTTTTGCGATCGCGGCTGACCAGAGATCCTATCTGGTATCACGGGACTGTCTAGTGGTTGAGGCTTCATTCAGTATGCTTCTTGCAGGAAATGCACACTGTCTTTCAGAAAGACTGTCTTTGCGGAAGTTTCGCATTTCTCTTGAATATATACTTTCGGCGATCACGTGGTGGTTCTGCCTTCCTACCCAAAGACGAGGAAAGGGATATCCTGAAAAGCCTACTAAAGGGCTGATTTTTAACCACTTTTGTAAGAGGGATAATTAGCCCTAGGTGTCAACAGATGCTGCTAGCATTTTTCCAAAAGCAGCGGAGGCTAGATAGGTCTAGCTCCTAAGCATATGGCAAGTGTATAATCTTCCCGGATTATGACGCATAGTTTGCCACCCAGTGCTTAAGAGCCATGAATTAGGCCCAAGGGCTGGTATTTATTTTAAACTTTTCCTCAGTTTACATTACTGTACTTTTGTTTCATATCCTAAATATTTGCTTACTAACACCGCTTTAAGCTTCAAGCCATTGCCGTAAAGTTCAGGAAAGTTGTAAAGTAACAACAACAAAACTTAAAATATATTAGTAGCACAATGAAAGAGTAAGTTTGTTTGACAGCTGAGCAGTGTTGTCAACATTGAAAGAGGAATATACCCTGTGATCTTATGGTTAAAGTGCTTGCCTACAAAACTAAGCACCCCAGGTACGATCCCTGGCAGTGGGCAAACAATTTTAATCACAGCCCGCCAAACCATTAATCCATAAGGCCCCGTGACCTCCCCTGCCCCTTGAATAGAGGATAACATAATGCCAAAGGTCATGCAGCATCCACCCCCTGGGAAAAAGGTAGGAATCAAATGAAGAAAGGCCCCAACATTTTACATGAGACACAACAACACGGAATTTTGGGGAAATTTTTTTGTTTTTTTTGGGATTATTTTTAATTTTTTTCTTTAGGGTGTTATTGCATTTTGAGTGGAATGAAAAATGACCCCAATATCAAGGAATGAAAAATTAACCAAATAAAATTACAATTTTTCGTTTACAAATAAAAAATGCAAATTTTAAGAAATAAAAACCACCCCAACATGTTACACAAATTATATAAAACTAGCATATACCCGCTACTTCGTTAGCGTCTCTATTTACTTCGTGGACGTATTTTTATGCCAAAGTTTATTTTTCTAGGTTTAAACTTGTTTAAATTCTAGCATCTAACCCGCTACCAAAAAGCTAAAGAAAAATATCAAATGTCCCGTATATCCTTTTTTGGGTACTATATTTTTCCCCCATTAAAGTATCAAAAATTTCAATACTGTAGTGGCAGCCCATAATTAAGTAAGAATATGTCAATGAATGGAAGAAAATGTTTTGTAAAAAAAAGTTCCAAAAATAGTTACGATTTTCACCCCTTAAATGTTCGAATTGCGAAAAAGTACCAAAGTCGTATACGTATTTTTTTGATAAGTTTCGAATGTGGTATTAACTTTGTTCCTATGTTTATTGGTTCAAAAGAAAGATGGGGTGGCAAAAAAGTAAAAAAATTCAGATTTTACCCGTTACCTCCCTAATAGGGCCGAATTTCAAAAAAAATACCAGACACCTGCCCGTTTATTTTTCTAAAGAACAACGATAAGTATTACATTTATTTTGCATCTCTTTTAGTTTTGGAGATATAAGGTTACCGAATTTTCCCGTTTTTTCCTTTTTTTTCCCCCTAAACATTCGAATTTCGTCTTAGTGGATCGATTTGGGGAGTGACCAATCGCTAGTCAAAATTTCAAGTTTCTACGGTCAGCGGTTTGGGCTGGGCGATGATGAATGAGTCAGTCAGTCAGTCACTCAAGCAACTTTTTTATATATATATAGATTGTATCTAAAAGTTTCTAGGAATAATATAAATAACCCGAATTTTTATACCAAAGTGGAGAAAATCCTTGCCGGTTATGCAGATATGCTTTAGTTAGCGAAGCCGGTGTTTGTTATTCCATAGAGGAAAAAGTCCTTGCGCCCGGCCGAAGGTCGGCTATTTAGAGAAGCTTTACTGAGCGAAGCCAGTCTTCGTTATACCATAGAAAAGAAAATCCTTGCGCACGGCCGAAGGACGGCTTTGTTGTAAAGCATTAGTGAGCGAAGTGTTCGTTTTACAATAAAGAAGGAAATCTTTCCACAGGGCCAAATGCCTGCTATAACGTGAAGCTTTAGTAAGCAAAGCTAGTGTTCGTTATACCATAGAGGAAAAAATACTTGCGCATGGCCAAAAGCCGAACCATGCTATCAATTTTTAAATTTTTAAAACCAAAACTGTATAATTATTCGGATTTTGAAATCGGAATTCTTAATTTGGGATTTTTAGTTTCGGGCATATGAACTCCACCCAAAAACTTTTATTTAACTTTCTTTGTGTTCTTTTTTTGGGGTTAAAATTCATTATAAATTTTGAGGTGATTTTTCATAATAAAGAATTACCCCAAATTTAGGGTCGTATTTCATTTTATTTTTAGGGTTATTTTTCATTTTTGTGGGGTAATTTTTCATAAAAAAATGGGGTCATATTGCATTATGAAAAATATCCCCAAATTTGGGGTCAATTGTCATTAATTTTTTGGGGCCATATTTCGCAGCGCCATGTGACCGTCTGTATATGATTTCTTGTAGTTCCCATAAGAAACCTTGTCTGAAATGGAACTTTTTAGGAAAATATTGTTGTTGTTTATTGTATTCAATTGGTAATTATCAGAATTGTGTTTCCTTATGACCATTAAAGAGTAGCAATTAAAAAATCTTTAAATAAAGATTTTTTACATATTAGTTACAACACAAAATTTGCACAAAAATATCCGGGCCTATAAATTATTTAAAAAATTTAAATTTTTAATTTTTTTTAATAATTATTCAGAAAGTGGCAGCGGCTAAGTTAGGTTTTTCCCGTTCTTGTCTAGCCGTTTTCTTTGTTACTAACTAAAGGGTGTCCCAAAATTTTATACGAAAAATGGTCGAAATAATGTTTTAACTTCGTCAACTGTGAAGAGATAAATTGAAAAATTCAGGGAGGCTGGATACGTAGGAGGCGCCAAACACACTAGTGGTCCAAAAACAAGCCGATTAAATATCAATATTGAAGCAGACCCAGTCCCCCTGAATTTTCAATCAATCTCTTCACAGTTGTCGAAGTTAAAACTCTATGCCGACAATATTTTGTATGACATTTTCGACCAGCAGCCGCCAAGCTTTATTTTTGAAATATTGTTTAATAATGAAGACAAGTTGTTCTATCGTGAAACGTTCCATTTTTACTAACCCTAAACTGTCAGCTGTTGAATTTTTTTTAGAGTTGCCAACACTTTACTGCACATATAGCCACTAATTTAAATATTGCGTTAATTTTGGGACACCCTTTATTAATGCTGCGGCTTACGTTTTTTTAGATCTAAGTTTATTTTCAATAAAAGAAACATTCGCCCCTATTATGAATGTCGACGTCGACGGCAACGTCACAACAAATGTATTTTCTTAGTCGTTACTGCCAACAATCGAATACTATTGACAGTCTCTTAGAACTAATGAAATTATTTTTAAAAGGATGCAATCGTCGACTTTTTGTAATTTACTTAAATTAAAATTGACGTTGACATCGACAACGACTAACAGAATAGGGGTGATTATGTATTAAGAATATTAAAGCCAAACTATATCCTTGTAAGGTAAAAATAGGACCAACTTAGTGAGTTAAATATTTTCTTACACGATTTTCTGCTGATTATTGATGTTGGTCATAAATTTTAGTAACAAATAAGTTACAATGCAAATTATATTGAAATGGGCTAAAATCGAAAACGGTGTGATTTTGGGCGGTTTTTTGAACAATTTAAAAAAGGTAAAATTATTAATGTTAACACATTTAAATTCTTAAAAAAAAACGAAAAACGAACGAATAATATTTTTATAGATTTAGAAATACATTTCACTTCAATTCGTATTTTATAAAATTAAAATATGTTGTCAATATAGATACCCAGTGTTAAATTTAAAAAATATTTTACCTATATTATTGCACTGGTGACATTTTCTAATAAACTGGAGTTACGTGGCCAAATCATTGAATCTTCTAGAAATTCGACTACTTTTAATTTACCAAAACGATAACAAGTACCTTATTATTGACTGTAGGGTTAAATAGTTTGACTGAACGATTAAGATAGTGTTTAGCAGTCCCTTTCCAGTTAAAGAGCATATAATCTTTCGTACCATAATATTTACTACCTTGAGTAAAAACCAATTTTTGTACCTTAAGAAAAAAAAAGTCATTAACTTTTTATAGATATTACAGGTTACTAATGGAATTACAGTGCTTTGTTAAAAAAAAAAACTTCCCTGAACAGGTTACCCCTGAACACTGATTGCTAATATTATTTTAAAAAATTTTTATACTTTAGCAAGATTTATTGCATATTTTACATGCATCATAAAAATTGAAACAGTTGAATGACAGCTGTATAGAATTTTTTATATACCTCGTGAAGTAAGTCAAAAAAACTCAACAATGTCTTCTAACAAGTTAAAGGACATGGCTTTTTATCAGTTGTGGCACATTGGCAACTTTAAATGCAACACAAATGTCAGAATATATATATCGTTCATTCATTCGTTTTTTTGTTGCTTTTTTGTATTTTCTTGTCAAACAAATTGAAGGTGAATAAATAAATAAAAACCAAAACCAAAATACATAAAAACCTACAAAAAATATTGTGTATCATTCGTTACACATTTTTATTGATTTATTGTTTTTATTTTGTTGGAAAAATAAGAATAAAAAAAGAAAAATTAAAATAAAAGATAAAAATATAAACCGAAAGGTAACTGCTCTGAGCAAGTCCGTCTGCCAATCTTTTGTTTAATGCTGTTTTTTTCCACTTTATATTTATACTCGTGTGTACAATGTAGTTTACCATCTGAACCAGGCTTAAAAATTAAATGAAACAAAAATATATTTGCATAAAAACTCAACGTTTACAGGCAGTCGTCACATTTATTCGTACAAAACTCAAAATGAATTGAATTTATTTGTGGCAACCATTCTTTGATTGTTCGTAGTGACGAATACTTTATATTGCGGTTCATAAATGAATTGTGTAGTTTTTTCTTCTTTTGGATTAATTTTTTTTATTTTTTTATTATTTTTCTGAATATTTTTGTTGTTGTTGTTTCTGTTTGTTTTAACAACAGGAGTGGCCACTATGGTTGGAATGTCTGTCTCTTAAGTGTTTAAAAATAATCAAGTGTTTGTGCATGATTAAAAGTTACATGAACTTTTAAAACTTAAGTTTATGACAAAGAAAGGTGTAAAATTTACACACATACATAAATACATACATAAATATTATATACATACATACTTCTATATAATAATAATAATAATAATAATTATATACAGACAACGAGACACCGACATATTGAATTTTTAATAAAGTTGTCATTTATTAAAGACACACATACACGCACACTCATGGGTAATTTTTAAATAAACAAAATTATAATTATTTATTTATGAACAGTGGGTTTAATTTTAGATTTTATTTAAAATTTCAAAAGTTCTTTGTTCTTTTAGTTCTTAAGTTTTAATGCGCATTTGAAAGTCATTGTTTGCTTTTATGGCAAAACCAAACAGATTTTAAATTTTTAGACCTACGGATTGAATAAAGGTGCAGTTAGAAGTGCCATAACATAATGCCATGGTCGATATCATAACCATAGAAAACAAAATTCAATCGGTTTTTATGGTTATGGCGGTATGGCAAGTCACCTGTCATCAAAAACAGTGCTGCAAATAAAGTTTTTTCAAACAGCTGTTTTGTGTAGTTCTGTTTATGTCAGGTCTAATTTAAACTTAACAACACCTGAGAAATATTTGTCATTTATCCAAAAAAAATCTTTAATTAATAAACAATTACAAAAACACTTTAATGTCAAAAGATATCTTTCGATTCTTGGCTCTAAAATTTTTATTTTAAACAAGTCGAAATTTTGATTCTAATTTTTAGTTTCTAGTAAAAATTCGATTTTATATTTAATAAATTTTTATTTGTAAAAATATGAAGTTTGCAAAATTTTTGATAAAAGTTGAAAATTTCGATTTTGAGGAGAACACCCGTATTTGAATATTTTAAAGTAGTCGAATTTCTGTATACATTTTTGTATTATATTTTTAAATATAATACAGTCACTCTTTGTGGATGCGCAAGTGTTTTCGTCAAAATTAGTCACTTGTGCTGTGATTCTCGGCAGGGGCATTTTATTGCAATACTAAACAGCGCTGCCAGAATATAAGATTTTACCTTATTTTTTAAGATTTTTTAACCGAAAAAAATTTTTTCCCCAAAAACAATATTTTTTGTTCTGTCTAGACGAAGGCAAGGTTCAATTAAAAAAAACCTTCTTTGTTCCAATTTGAAAATTTTTAAACTCAATAATGCAACCTTGCGGTTTACTGGACAAAAAAAAAAAAAATACTTAAGGCCCAACCATAATGGGCTTAAGTTGGCTTAAGCAAATATGCGAATACATGTTAATGATATGAGGCTAGCCATATTAAACTTAAGGAAACTTTTTTGTTAAATTTTATGAAACTGTCATTTGCTTAAGCAAGGTGCGAAACTGAACGCAGATTCCGTACGGAATCAAATATTTGTTGATTTTATTTTTGTTTTTTTTTTTAATACATTTGAGAGAATTTTTGACAGTAGGTTAAGCACCGCTATGCATATTATGGTTAGGCCTTTAAAAAGCAACCTCTGTTTGGCGTTCAAGGGTGATTAATCAGGTGTAAGCTTTGCGCGCTTTTTATTTTGCAAAAACAGAAAATATTGTAAGTCAGACTAAGGTTCGCAAAAATTAAATAATAGCAATTTAATAAAAAAATGTTTAATCCGAAAATGTAATTTTAAGTGCATAGAAATACCTTTGAAAAAGCAGCTTATATCTAGATTTATATAAATAAACTTTTAAAAACGTTTAGATTTAAAGGTGGTTTTAAGAAAAATCCCGCTAAATTAAATATTTGGCGGTTTCTAGCGGTCTTAAAGTCCGATTTGGCGGGAAATCTTCAAAAAAAAAACTTGGCAACAGTGGAAATATTGATTTGTTTTAAAGTTAATTTTAATTTCAAAAGATTATGTTATTCGTGCTTAATTCCCAGTTTTTATTCTTAATAAAAACACTTGAAATTTATTGTTGATGGGATAAGCATTTAAATGGATAACGTTAAAATCGTAAAACCTAACAACCGACAAGTCGATAGTTAGTGGGCGTTTATGGGAACGACAATGAGGGACTTGTTGTCTCTCGCTTCAGTTGTCTATGGACATCGTGGGCCAGGTTGTGAGCTTCTAAAAAAAAATTGCTTAGGTCAGAGCATCAGCACGTCATAGAAAAATCTTAATAATTAATTTTGTATTCCCAAAAATAACTTTGATAAAAATTGGATATTTTTTTTTGTGTTGGAAAAAATTACACAAATACACATTCAAAAAAGAAAGTAACAAATTTTGGTTAATAGTATCAACAACGACAACGCTGATCATTGCGTCACTGCCTTATCTCAAGAAATTAATGTTTAACTTAGTTTTTTTTTAAATATTGACAACAAATTTAATAGAACTTTTCGAGCTATTTTGTTACATTGCTTCCCTCTCAACCCACTGTGTTGTCAACAACACCATTTTACATTCATTTTTTTTTGTTAATTTATTTTATAATCTGCGTGTGTTTGGTATTTGTTGTTGGTTTTATTTTAATCCAAAAGGAATTAAATTGTATGTTTTAAAATTTTTTTTTTTTTACTTTTTTTTCTCAGTTATTCATTCGGTTATGATTGTATCTCAAAAAATCTATTGGCTTCCAATTCCACTGAAAATAAAAAAAAAAATTTTATATATATTAAAAAAGTAAAAAAAAGTGTTAAAAAAGAGAAACAACAACAATAAAATTTATCACTGTCAATTATTATGCAAGAGTTTAACTTCAAATAACAGCAACAACTACGACAATAACAGTTACAGTTACAACTTCGATTAAATACAACTAAAACAACGGCAACAACAAAAAAAAAAAAAACCATCACCAACAAAATAACAACATTTATTTATACAATAACAATACAAATTTTTTATAGTTATTGTTTTTGTTAGTATTTTTTTTTCAAATAAATATTTTTTACGTAAAACATTCACGTATCGATCAATAGTTGGGCGTCTGAATGAGTAACTTTAACGCAAAGTCGCGTCAAGCGACAACATAAAATTTTTATTTTACAATTAAATTTTTCCATGTGAGTGTTGGCGGGGGTGTTGGGATAAAACTGCTTTAAGTTTTGATTGGTATTATTTTATGTTTAGGTCTTTCCCAAAAAAAGCGAAAGATTTATTTGCTCAAGTTGCTGATAAGGGTAGACTTGGCAACACTTTAAGTTTTCCAAAAATCTGTTTTTATAAACGCAATATGCACTTATTTTTACTTCAAATTGACACTGGATCTGAAGAAGAATACTTTGGTTAGCCATAAAATTAATTAAATGTACAGAAAATTTTCCAATTATCAGACACCGGCAGAATGTAATGCATTTTCATTCTCATAGAAAGAATCACATTCGAAAATATGATTTTAAATAAAAAAATATTTTAAAAAAATCATCCCCAAATTCTATTTTTTAAGAGTTTAAGTTAAAAATTTTGATTTTTTAGTTAAAATTGCATTTTTAGTTAAAAATTGCATGTTTGGAAATATTTAAATTTTAAGTAAAAATTCTGAAAACAAATTTTTTTAGTTAAAATTGTCGGTTGAAGTTAAAATTTCGAGTAAAATTTGATAACTTAAGCGAATATTGTGAGTTTTGGAAAAATACTTTTAGTAAAAATTGCTATATTAAGTGTAAATTACGATTTTTTCAAGTATGCATTTTTACAAAAAATTGCGACTGTTACTGAAATTTTCGGTTTGTTCGAAAATAAACACTAAATATCGCTCCTTAGTGTTCGGTTCGGTAGATTTGTGGAACACAAAAATAATACTGTTCTTATCCAAATCAACAAAAAGATAAGAACATTTAATTCCGTTCGGTTTTATTTAAAAAACCACAAACTTCATTGTGTTCGGTTCAGCTCATTAATGTGCTGGCAAAAAAGCAAAATTTTTTTACAAAAACAAAATACACATACGAAAAGAACAAAAAGCCAGCAAAATAATTTTACATAAACAAAACATATACACACACAAGCTGTTCGTGCCGCGGTCGTTGCTAAAATTTTTTGTTTGTTCATTTCTTTATCAATATAAAAAAGTAAACTTTATAGAACATGAAAATATAATGTTTGTCTACAGTATCACTACAATTGTTCTGTTTTTAAACGAAGAACAGAACACTATATAGTGTTCGGTTCTTTCTTGAAAATTGTTATGAACGGTATTAATGGTTGTGTTCGTCTACACAAACACTAAAAATATAGAAATTGTTCCTGGGTGTGTGAGCCGAACGATAAATAATGTTCTGTTTATTTTCAAACACTGATTTTAAGTTTAAATTGAGACTTAATAAAAATTGCAAGATTTAAAGAAAATTTTGATTTTTAAAGCAAACTGCTATTTTCAGTAAACATTTCGATACATATTTTAAGAAAATAGTGATTTTTAGAAAAACTGCTTTTAATAGTAAACATGGCAAGTTTTATTAATATCAGCGATTTTAGTAAAAACTGCAATTTTTTCAAGTAAAAATAGCGATTTATTTAAATTTAAATTTAAATTTTTAAGAAATTTTGCGATTTGGGTAAAATTTTTAATTGTTATTCTTATAATAAATCACTGATGGCTTAAACGCTGGTTTAGTTGAACTAAACATGAATTTATATGTAGTTTAAACTCAACAACTATAAATCAGTGTCCCATGTATTATATGTTGTTAAAAAACAACATGTGGCAGCACTACGATAAATCTTATCAAATTCATATGGTCTATATTGGTAGTTTAAACGCCCAATTTTATGCGTTTTAAGATGGTTTAAACACATTTTAAACCAAAAAGAGAGTTTAACTTGCTCTCATATTTTAGCCCTTAGTCTCTTTTACAATTTTAGTAAAATAACAATTTCTATTGAAATTTGCGATTTAAGTAAAAATTTTAATTTTTTTTAAGTAAAATTTGCGATTTCAGTAAAAACGTAAATTTTCCGAAAAATTTCCTTATAAAAATAAAAATAAAAATGAATTTTTAATAAAAAGTTTCAGCAAGAATCGCGATTTTAATATAACTTATACATTTAGTACAATTTGCGATTTTAGTGAAATCTGCAAGATTCAGTATAAATTTGTGTTTTTAGTAAAAAATGCATTTTTAGTAAAATTTAGGATTTAAGAAAAAATTAAAATTTTTAGTAAAATTTACGATTTTAGTAAAATATATGATTTTAGTCGAACTGGCAATTTTTTTTATTAAAATAAGCGATTACAGTACTAATTAAAATTTTTAATGTGCTGTTTCCAAATGACAGGTGATTGAATGTTTTTTTTTACACTCAAAAGAAAAAGCAATCCCTCCGCACTCAAATCTATCCGAAGCGGTATTAATAGTATGGTAAGTACGAATTTTCTTGAATCAAGCACAGAAAGATTGATTCAAGTACCGATTTTCAATCGCGAAATACTTAACTTATCCATATTCAATCCCGAATTCGTATTTGAAATAAACTGAAAATGAGACAGATTTAGGTAAAACTAACATTGAACCAATCTCAAAATGCGCTTGATTCAAGTGTTATAAAGTTGATTCAATCCCGAATTCGTACTTGAAATAACCCAAAAGTAAAATTAAAAGGAGAATATTATGATTGATTTACTTACCCGTTTTATACCTTACAGAATGTCAATTATAAAACACCAGCATCGTTCCCGATATAGTTTTTACTTTAACTACTTAATGTTACATATGAAAATATAAACTAATTGAGAAGCAAGAGTTCTCAATTTTACTTTTTAAACATGAAAATAACGTGTTTTCGTCTTGTTCTGTTCTTTTTGCTTGTTTCTACACACAACAAGCAAATCGTTGTTTAACTACTTGTGTGGTGTTGTTGTAGTGTCTGCAACAAACTTTAATAAGTTAAATGAGATTAAAACGCTCACTTTGTAATTTTACTCTCAGAGTGGCACTACGAAGGAAAAGTTTAATCTTTTTTTACTTGGTTTAAGAATTTTGTAGTTATTTTAAGAAATTTCAGGATTGATTTTCGAAAGTATTCCTATTTAGGATTGCTTTTAGTACGTTTTAGTGTTATTCGTACTTGACTTTTGAGTACGACTCGGACTTAAAGAAAGTATTAAAAACTGTGTAGTTATATTCAAAACTAGCGAATACCCGGCGTGTGATACTACGTTCCCACCTTCTTGTAGACCCATTTTTAAAAACATTCATAGCTTATGTGTCTATCGTAATATCTATCTATTTTTAGAATTTTATTAAAATTTGTTGCATTGTTTCGAAGAGACAGAAATTGCCCCCTAACTCCCCCTCTTGGTACTAGTTTTAATTTATTCTTTTCTAGATATTTATTCTAAAAAAAAAATTTTAATCTTTTGATAACAAAAATATATCTAAATTTCAAATTCTATTTTAATTTCTCACTGTAGTGTACAATTTAAATAACCTCCACTCTCTCACAACTCACCAATTAAATAACCAATGATAAAAGAAGAAGAGAAAATACATTTTTTTTTAACCTAACGTATTCTAAAGAACTATACAATCCGCTTGAATTCAATGTATGTAAATTTAAAACGGAAGTTAAAAACAAAACACTATTCAGAAAAAGCTGAAGTACTTTAACACTGACATTAAAAAAAATCTACATTATTCATTCTTTTTGAAAATCTAACGGTTTAACAGCACGCTGCAATAATAAAAGCAACAGCAACAACAACAGCTGATAACAAAAACACCATGACAGTGTTAAAGGAAAACCTTAACTATAAGAAACACCAGCATAATTTCGATAAAATAAACTACAGTTTCCTAAATCTTGCTTTAAATTTAGCAAAGAATTTGTTTTTTTTTTGTTAAAGTTTCCTTTCCCATTTGTTAAGCTTGCACTAGGTAAATATTTGTTCCCGGCAAATAGATTTTTGGTGTTAGTTTGCTGTTGACAAACACTTGTTTGATTTATAGTCAAATAGAATTCATATTTATGCAATTTGTTTTGTAAAATTCCAGCAAAAAGCTTCTAGATACTTTTCGCATTAAAGGGGATATAGAAGATAAAAATAGTCTGAATTTTTTTTTTGGCAAAATTTCTTAAATTACTTTGTAGGTTTAAGGGAAACAGAAGCGAAAAAGCAATAGTTTACGTTTGACATTTGCATTTTTTATTTGACAACTTGTATTGCATGCGTGTTTTATCCATAGATGGATAATGGATGTATGACTGGCAGCAGAGATGGATAGATGTTTTGTTGGTTGCAAAGTCTTGTTTGGTTAGTTTATTTCTTAAGTTATTTTACTAGGTTATTTCAATGTTTTGTTGATTTTGTTTTATGTTGCTAAATTTTTCGAGCACAGTGGGTTTATAATAGCAAAAAAATATTTTACAATGTTTTTTATTTTAAAAAAAAAAATTGCTTTTTTAAAGTGATTGAATCTAATGATCGCTTATACCCTGTTCACACGGACAGCAATATTCGTGTTTCGCTCCCCCATTCCTGTTTCGCGCCCCAAACATGATTAATACAACATGTTTTGCCATCAGCGTTACCATATATTTTTTAAAAAAATCTTGTTATCTCAGGAAAAAAACTTGTTTTCGCAAGAAAAAACTTTTTTTTTTTTTCAAAAGTGCCAAATCTTTAAAAGAAAATACCAAAATGTATAAGGAATTCATTTTATTTAAAGATATATAAAAAAAAATTAAATATACATATTATTGCTATCCAAAGGATAGCTAAGGTAAAATGTAACAAGAAAATACAATATAATAGTCTGTTAGTGTATAAAAGTCATTCCTAAAAATTTAAGGAATAGAACTATTACAAAAAAGCTTTATAAAATACATAACTGAAATTTAACTCATAGAATAAATTCGAAAAATAAAAATGTTGAATATACATAAAATAGTTTGCAAGGAACTACATGCATACATATTAAAAAAAACATAACATATTATAACAATACGTAAAATAAATTTCATTTGGGAGATCTTTCTTTTCTTGGGACTAAAACAATATAAAAAATTTTATTTAAAAATAGGCATACATATTTTATATTCTTACCATTTTTTGTTAAATATTTATCCATGTTTTTTTTAATGTCTTCCGCACTACAAAGTTAACCACAAACTGTCGATGTATAAAAACGGCCTAGTTTTACTTATAGGGAGTATACACAATTAAACACTGTTGTACTAATAAAGGGGTGAGAAAATATAAAATTTTTTAATTGTCCAAAAACATCATTTATGTAATATTTTTATCCAATTAACTGCAAATTTCAAGTTATGTATTTATAAAAAACTGAAAAAACTTTGTGTTTATAAAAAACTTGAAAAATTTTATATATTTATAAAAAACTTGAAAACACTTTAAATTAATTAAAAACATTTTGGCATCTCAAAAAACTTGCAAAAAAAAGGGAAATCTTGACAAATGGCAACGCTGTTTGCCATACAAAATTTTGAGAGCGAAACAGGTCGTTTCATTTTGAAACATGCTGCGAAACGGGAAAAATGTACTATCATCTCCAATTTTGATAACAATTATCGTTAGTTTATCTGAACTAGCTCTCAAAAAAAAATCAAAACAAATGTTAAATAATATAATGTGATTATTATAAAATAATTATATTAATAAAAGTATTAAATAATATATTTTTAGTTTTAACTTTATTTTTTTTTTTTATCTATTTTTAACAAAATTACACTAACAACACAAAAAAAATGTAAAAATGAAACATGAATAAATCGTATGAACAGCATGCTTGGCAAACAAATGTCAGAGAGCGAAACGAGTGTTTTATGTCGTCGTATGAACATAGCATTAGTGTTTAAAAATAATAGAGTCCAAAGCGAATTGTGTCGGAACTACAACAATCCAAAAATAACAGAAACAACATAGGGGTTTTTGCATTGAATTTTTAATGTTTACAGCTCGAAATGTCAACCATTCCTAACAAAATACTAACAAATAACCTTGAACTGTCAAAATCAGATGGCGTTCCGACACCACCTGTAGTTGAATTCGCCTTGATAGAGTCATTAAGCCCAAATACACTTGTCAAATGCTTGTCCAGCCGGAGAATTCAACGTGTACGTGTGCGTTGTCGGTGGGACACATACAAACACATTTTCACTAATACTACCACAATGCTTGATGAGTATTTTGATCAAAGTATTTGGGCCTTTAAACTTTATTAAAAAATCCTAAAGCCCATAATTTAACCGTCGACAGAAACTTTAAATTCTCTCTAAATTCCTTCTCTTTCTTTTGTTCTTATTTTTCTTGGTTTACAAAATGTATGAAATCTGAGGACAGTGAGTAGCATTGTTAAGAGAATAAGTGTCTATATGTAAGAGCATACGAAAAAAGGTTTAGAAAAAAAAGTAGATTTTATTTCACGACGTCTTTTAACAACAAATTTGTATGTCAAACTGTATGGAAAATGTGGTCTCGAAGCAGTTCCATTTGAATATTTTATCTTGAAAACTAAAAATTTTATGCTATACAATTATTAAAAGGCCAACAATATTATTGATTTTCTTACAACTTTTACTGAATAAGCTGCCGATGAATAAATCAAACCATATTTTTTCTGTGTTCAGGAAAGAAGTGTTAAACTAAAATTTCGTTGCAAATGTTGGCTGGAAGCTGTGTTGCCAACTATTCATCACGATTTCATTATCAAAACGCATTAATATTAATATGGACGGGTTTAGAGAAGTTGGCATGGCACCTTTTGTAAAAAGACATTATAGATTTATGTATATCTGGAGAATTGCAAGAGCCAAAGTTTCCAAATCAGGCACAATAATCTTGGTTATTTATGCAAAACATTCGACAAAATGTGGGCGTGGCACAAAATAGATCTATTTATATCTAAAGAACGGTATTTATATAACTTTCTCTTCCTTTCGCATCATAGTGAAGAGCATTTAAGATTCGGCATAGCCGAATATAACGCTCTTACTGGATTTTCTTCGCATTTAAGGGGATGTAGAAGATAAAACAAGTCTTGGTTTTTTTTGTTAAAATTTCTTAAACGACTTTATTGAAAAAATATAATTGGCAGAATCATACACTCGCTACTTGTTTAAGAGGTAGAGCTTTTTAATCTCCGCCGCCTTTCGGCATGTTTGCAGTATCTGTTGAATAGCAACATCACCAAGGGCGATCCGCTAGGAGGCCAAACTTCCCCAATTAGTCGATAATCGGCCTTTTTAAGATCTCCCTCCTGCGAGTTTGGATCTAAACCATTGGCCACCACGTGATCACCGAAGGGTCCTCAACCCATATTCAGATGGGACCAAAATCCCAGATCTCAAGAAATCGGTCAATTCTGAACTCTGCCGAATTTTGGGTATTGACAGCACCGGTTTTCCCCAGAGAATGTTGAAAATGTGGAATATCCTTTTAACATTTCTCTACATGCCTGGGAAGTAAATTCTTACAAAATGTATAAAAAAATTAAGGCAATCCTTAATAAAAATCTAGGAAGCGCAAATCAGTTGCTACAAGAAATTGCGGCATCACCAGATGCCGGTTTACTTATATCTCAAGACTTCCTTTATAAAAATGCTCAAATACGAAAACTGTCGGCTTAAGATCTTTAAGAAAAAAACATTTGAGCCCACTGTATAGAATCTTTGAGAACCCTGATCTTAATCCGTCATCACAAATTTTAATCCTGATACGAATTCCTCAATTGGATTCGCGCCTTCCCAGATTGGTGCCTCAGCAAATAATCAAACCCATTATGCCTTCAAGTATTTATATTTTGCCGGTTGTTGTATCTTTAAAACGAACGGATATTAATCTTGTTGATATTTCTAGCGCAGTGGCTGCTGCAGCCGCAGTCGTGGTTGCTGTTTCTAATATATTGTTGTTTTTACTTTACTGCTTGTTTACTATAAATTTCCTTCAACAGTTATTGTTGTTGCTGATGTTATTGGTATGCGTGTTTCAAGCGTTGGCGTTAAAAGGTGAACAGCATTTTTCTTGTATGAGCAATTAAACTTGTATACAGTAGAACACGGTTATAAAATTTATTTCTTTTGTAAATAGTTTTTTTTAGTATTTTTTTTAATATGAACTAAATTCTCACACTCTAAGAGTTCGTTAAAACCTTTATCTACTGTATAACAAATATTGTTTATATGTATTGGTGTGTATTTGCGTTCATTTTTTTGAAAAGCATTCACACTCATACATCCCCATAAAACATTCATCAAGCGATGTTGTCAGTCAATTTTGCATTGACACTTATTGTTGTTTATATAAATGCACTTTTCAAATCAGGAAATAGTTCATTGTAAAATTATAGTAGTTTGCAAGTAAATAGAAAAAAGTTCCTTTCAAAAAGTTTTTATATTTAGAGCAAGTTTTATTTTTTGCATAAGACAAGTAGAGCAATTGTTTAAATAAACCCAGATTAGTAGGGCTACTTTGTTTAGTTTGAAATTGTATTCGTATGTTTGTTGGTTATGTCACTGCTTTAAGGGGTAATTTATTTTATTTCAAATTCAAAGGCTCTTTGTTTTAAATGGAAAGTAAATTGGTTTGTTGCGCTAAACTTTTTTGGATTTTTGTGATTTATACAAATGTGTGTTACGTTAAAAGAGATTAATTTAAATGAAGTAAAAGTAAACTGCGTTTTTAGAAATGTAGATGGTTGTTACGTTTTTTTTTAAATTTGATTTTTTTTTTCTTAGATCACATTAAGATCACACTCGTCGAAAGCCTTTTGATAATATTCGGATAGTTCAACTTTGTTAGAACTATTCATAGACAATATGTATGAAATCGTTGTTAAGTTCTCCTGTGATATATTAAAGGTAACGATGTCAAGACTTTTTGCGATGTTCTTATACGACAGATATTTAAACAACTTAGCTATATATTATTTACATACAAACTATATCTTTTGCTATTTTTTTAGTATACTTTTTGTATGGGTTTTTTTTTTAAATAAGATACACGTAAATGTAAAATGTTTTAATATTGGTCAGCCTTTGTTTAGATTCCTTTGGCTGCCATCCTGAAGACAGCTTACTTGGCTTCTTCATTGGTTCCTTTGTAATACCTTGCGCCAATGCCCATCATACAGAGCAGCTACTTAACTACAGATTTTAACCAAATAAGATAAGCACTGGTTTCCCCAGATATCCCCTAATGTTACAAATTCCAGGAGATTAAAACAGAAAATAAAATATGGCCTCTTCTTCCTCTGCGTCATGAAAACTTCTGCAGTGGTCATTGAATTCCAGACTAGTTCTATTCGTATGAGTCCCAACCGACCGGTGGCTAGGTATCACCAAGAACACTATACTGAATAGTTTGCTATTGAACCTCATAGCTAGGCCATAAAGCCATGGCTAAGGTGCAGGTGGATTCACGAGTCCATAATACTTACGCTAAATAAGTGACTAACAGTGAGCTAGTGGAAAGTCAACGAATTGATCTACAAATCAGTCATCCAGAGGACCACCTCGTTTGGCAAGCTCGTCTGCTTTTTGGTTACCGCAGCAGTCCATATACCGCCTGGTATAAACATTAGCACTATATTCGAATTATTCGCAATCTCTTTTAAAGATATCCAACATTTTGCAGATAACCTAGAGGTCATATAGACAGTCGCTAAGACTGCAATGTCAGCCTTGCTATCAGAAAATATTCATATATTCCTCGCTATACGATTATACCTTTGCCAGTTAACCACCTGTCTTATAACAAAGATTTCCGCATGCAGGCCAGTACAACCATTCGGCAGCCAAAAGGGAACCTTCATATCCAATTCCTCTATATAGAAATCAATACGAATTCTTCTTCGTTTCTTCGAACCGTTAGTATAGTCCTTTTGGATTGGTTCTGGTAAAGACATCTCAATCAGCTTGCGCTGCGTTTAGTCGTATTGCCGAGCAAAGAGCTATCTACTTAGCCATAATATCTACTAATAATTATTATTGTGGTTAGTTTACTGAACAGTTTTGGGGTTATAATCCAAATTTTGATATTTTTATCAAGCTAAACTTCACTGAAAGAATTTTCTTCAGAATACCAATGAATTTTTACATTAATCCCATGAAAAATTGCATTAAAATGGAACCTATGCAGCGTTTCTTTGGATCAATGAAACCTGTTTCATTAAAATGTATTTAATGAAACATTACATTAAATCTATGAATGTTATTCATTGGATGAACACTTTCAAAAAAGTAAAAAAAAATTTTTTTTTATTCATTTTTTTTAATTTTTTTTTTTTTTAATCATAGCATAGTTTTTTTTTTAACCAGAGTCGCTGGCGGGAATCGATCCCGCAACCTCGGCGCTGATAGACTAGCTCACTAACAGCTTGCCTACTGGTGCAGTGTAGTTTTTGAATTAAAAAACCATTGCCGTTTTCACAAAACCCCTTGTATCGTTGTATCTATTGTATGTTGTATAAAAAACCAATAGTGAACTATGTACTTTAATACAACATACAATTGATACAACGATACAAGTGGTTTTGTGAATACATTATATGTTTTTTGCCATAAATCAATTAACAGCGCAAATATAATGCCATGTTTCCACGACGATTTGAATCACCTGCTTCGCTCTCTGAATCATGTCAACGAATCATGGTGTTTACACGACGTATCTACTTGCTTCGAATAGACAGTTGTCTTTAATAAACAAATCAGTGTTGTTAACTTTGCATTTTCAAAACGCACCAAAATGGAGAAAAAAAACGCAGCAAGTTTAGAATATCTTTTTTATTTAAAATATTTATTTTTATATTAAAAATACAGCAGAATGTGTTTATTATTGCATTTTTTACAATTAAATACCGCTTAGAAAATTTAATAGTTCGAAAAAGTTAACCCCTTGGAATATTTCGGTTTACTTTTTCACGATTCTACTGTAAAACTATTAAACAGTCTTTGCAGTTCAGAGTTTTTAGGAAAAAAATAAAATTTAACAAACATAAAAAAACTACACAAATTTGTTTGTATTCAATCAAGGCGAATTCAACAAGGTACTCTTTAGAGCAACTGCTCGTAAGGTGTTAAGTCCAATTTGTCAAAAAATGTTCTTCTTTATTTTTTTTGTTTTAATTATGTACATTAAATTGTCGAAGTTAGTCTGTGTTCATACGGTTCATGTCTTATTGACATGATTGCTATTTTATAGGCGAGAGGACGAGGGGAAAAGAAACGAGTACACAGATGCATGTACTGTTTTTACGTTTTGCTTTTTCATTCGTTGTTTATTTTGTTATTGTCTTCAATATCAAAAAAGCACATATGCAAACGCACGACTATACAAAAAAAAAAAAAAAAAAAACATGTCGTCGACATGAATCATTTGAACGCCAATTCATGTTCAAAGAAGAAAAAGGAAGAATCTTGTCAATAAGACATGAGCCGTATGAACTCAGACTCTACAACTACAAAAAGCCCCATGTATTTTGTTTTTGCAATTTTCTGACTTGTTGCCAAATTTCAGTATAGAAACCAAATAATATTTTGACGTTTCACCATTTTTTTAATTCGCCGTGGATACAGCTGATGAACGGCTGACGAGTTGAGCTTACCTGGAGTTAATTCGCCTTAAACTCAGACTTAAAATTATTTGCGAAACAACTCATTTTGTGTAAAACTTTTATTAAAATTGATTACAAAGTATGTATACTTCTGTGGTTTTTGTTAGAGTTGTAATTGTTGTAGCGACGAGTTTACCTTGTTGAATTCGACTCGGTATTCATATGTACTAGATACATATTTTTTAATTACATTAAATATATACAAATTTTTTTTATAAAGAGATCAACTATACATAAATATCTAGTAAAGCTTCGTACAGACGGTGGTCAGATCTTACAATGTTGTCATTTTTCAATGGCACCATTGTCAGATGCATTAATTTTACACATCTGCCAAATGAAAATGAGCTTACAATGTTCAAACAGTTGCATGACATTTTTAGGCAAATTTAATGACAACATTGTAAGATCTGACCATCGTCTGTACGAAGCTTAAGGATTCAAAATTAACAATAGTTCAAAATTTATCGTATTTTACATAGTTAAAAAAGAAAAACCAAAAACTTTATAAAAAAATTAAACAAATTTCTACATAAATACAAACCCCCATATTCACAAAAAATATTTTGGGTCTATGACAGGTTTATTAAACAAATTTTCATAGAAAATTCGTTTTATAAACCTTTTATTAATCAAAAATATTTTTTATGAATATGGGGATAGTATTTATGTTTGCATTCATTTGAACGAGATGATACATTTTTGTAAATTAATTTAATAAATTCTGCGTAAAACATTTTAAAAAGAGATCAAAAATTTATTATAATAACTCCAAATAAATAAAGTTAATATTTTCATCATTATTGTTATCGCAGAAATAATTTAAAAAAGCACCAAAAATGGTGCGAAACGCACCGAGTTGACAACTCTGAAACAATCGATTTTTACAGCTAGTTCAGATAAACTTGCGATAAAAATTGGAGAAGAGAGTAATTTTTCGTGCTTCGCAAGTAGATTCAATATGAATCTACTTGCTTAGATTCAATATGAATCTACTTGCTTCGCTCTCAAAATTTTGTATGGCGAAGCAGTTGCTTTGTTCATGATTGGCATGCGAAGCATGAATAGAGAGCGAATCACGTACCGTGGAAACATGGCATAAGATTAAATTGTCATAACATAACAACAAAAACAACGTTGAGTTTTTTTGCTAACGCATAATAAAAAAAGATAAAGAAGAGAGAACAAGCTTTTTCCTATACATCATTTGGTTGACAACAGTTTAAAATAAGGGTGTGTGTTTTTTTTAAAGGAGAACATTTATTTGTTCATTACTTAGTACATACTATATTAATTTAGGTATGTACATATTAAAGAAAACTAAAAACATAAGTATTTATGGATTGAAAGTTTTTGTTTCATTACTATAATGACATTTTTCATTGCCATAATAAAAATTTCAATTTATGAAGGCATGCTTTTTCGAAATATTTTTAAACTTTTAATTATTGAGACTATAGAGTTATTTGAATGTTAAAATTAATTTTTTTTTCAATTATTGAAATACCTATGTTGCTTTTATAAAAAAATTTTTGATTTCATAAATTTAATGGCATATTACATTAGATGTATGAAATAATTATATCTTACAGTATTTAAATAACAATTAAACATATTTTTAAGGAAACTATAATTTTGTATTAATTTATGAATATAGTTATGTTTGTATATTGTTTTTTATGTTCCCAATTAAAATTTTTTGCTTAACTTGGACAAACTTTAGTTTTCATATATCCAATGAAAATTTTTAATGTAATTACGAAATCCAATGAATCGATTTTAACGAAAATACTTCATTATAACTACGAAATTCCATTTGGACAATGAAAATTTTCATTTAACCAGTGAATTTTTTTTTGAAAACGATTCATTAAATATGTGAATCATTTTTCTTTCAGTGTTCATTCAATTTCCTTTTCATTAAGTTATTTTTATAAAGAAAGGATTTTTACAACAAGAAATGAATTAAAATTTGTTGACAATTTTTCATTCTTGACTCATCTGGGAACCAAACCCAGATTTTTACGGACAGGTTGCCCCTACGTTTCGATTGTAACCACACAATCTGTTCAGAGGTGTTTGCCGTTTAACACGTATCGCCGTTGACGACGGCTGGCAGTCAATAGTCAAACATCAATCTTTTAACCAAATGGTATTTCAACCCTGGTAGATCGAAATTTGCTCTACCAGTAGCCTCTTTAGCATTGTAAATAGCGACTTCGTGGGAGCAGGGCGCATTGATCAAGTAAACATCAACGCGATGGGCCTTTTTAAGAATTGAACGATACCTGGCCGTGCCAAGCAGGCGTAGTTGATATATTTTAGATATTTTTTAATTATAGTCCGATACACAAACCATTATTTTTTAAAGAGCTGAAGTACGTTTTTCGGCTTTATTGTTATTTATGCGGTGTTTTTATACGAAAGAAATTGTCTACTTCTTGCCTTATTGAGCGTACTTTAAAAAAAATAGAGCTAATTACACAGTACAACACATGATTTTGGAACCCAATTCTGAGATTTGCACGTGAAATTATCCCCAAAAATAAGAACATCTGCAGTTTTGTCAAGTTGGCTGCATTTATAATTAAATGGCCATGCGAATTTTTTTGCTCAAGGTGGATTTTTATCACTGTTTCTATATTTTAACACGTTTATATCTCCGTATACCGTAAGGAATATCTCTTTTGGGTCTAAAGCAAAGTTGCAGATATTGAATACCGGAAAAAGTGCATCTAGTAACTTAAAAATCGCAAAAATTACTATTTTTTACAATTTTTCCTTATTTTTCAACTTTTTTGCTAAATAACTGGATTACAAATCCACAAATATGCTGTTTTTTTAATCAGTCAATTGGTTTGATTTTTTTGTGTTTTGTTTTACTCCTTTACTTGAAATGGTGCTGAAAAATTTATATCAGTGTTACCGTTTTGGTTTTATTTTTCTGTGTATGTCTTTTGTTGTGGGCGAAAAAACGAAAATTATTCTGAACTTTTTTTTTTTATCAAATTTTATGGTCCATTGCTACTTAGTAGTGTGTAATATCCAGCGCATATAACAGAGCTCATTAATTTTTCTTGTACATTGGCTCCCTTTACTCCTGTCAGGCATAGAACCGTTTAGAGATAACTGGTCTTTTATAATTTCTAGTTGCACGCCATAATAAGTAGTCTGATTGTGGACTGGCATGAAGCTCCTTAATATATTTTTTCATGGATTCTGCTTTCTGAGACCTCAGAAACTTTCGTAGCCTTTTTGTGCACTTTTTTAATAAATTCTAAAGTTGGGGGGATCTGTGCAATTGCCACTCTCTTCGAAATCTATGGAATATATTTTTATACCCTCCGCCACTAGTGGTGAATGGTGGTGTATTAATCTTTTAATACTAAACAGAGGCCTCATTAAGTATATATACTGGGTCCTTAAGTAATTTTAAGTAGATTTAGCCATGTCCGTCTATTGTCCTTTTGTTGAAAAAATATTGATGTCAAATTGTTTATTGTTATCTTAATAAGTTTGGGATTAAAATCCAGCAAAATCGCTTCATTATGAGTGTAATGAGTCCAAATGTGGAACCACCATTCTAAAAAATTTATAATTTTATTCAACATTTTTAATTTTCGAATTTATTCTTTATAAAAAACATAACTGAAATTTAACTCATAGAATAAATTCGAAAATTAAAAATGTTGAATATAATATAAAGTAACCTACGAAAGGAAATAATTCCCAGTTTCAATTTATAATTTTGTTACAAAAAGTAACATAAATAGTGGAGGAATGCACATATTGATATAAAATTTTGCAAAAATTCTTCTATATGACTACAAATTATACCACAAAATTTCGTGAAGTTCGGTCATTATCTCGGAAAAAAACTTAATTACGTCTAAAATCGTAACGAATCTTGTAATAAAATTTGTTATGTCAAAGTTTTTTAGAACTAGAAATCACACTGTCGAATTTCCTAAAGATCGGTCCATATTTTACCATAAATGAAATGTTTAAATGTAAACAAAATAACAGCCGAATGTTCGTTATACTACATTTACACCTACGCAAAATCCAGTACATATGAGATTTCGAGCCAAATCTAGTTGTTTTTGACTAGATTTCCCAAACAAAACAAAATCTACTTCGTGACTAGATTTCGACGAAATCTACTCAAAATCTAGTAGTACTTAATGATGCAACTATGGCACTAAAAAATACTTCCCTGCACAAGAAAAAATTACATTAAAAAAAAAAAAAAAAAAAAAAAACAAATATTGTTAAAAAAAAAATTAAAAAGTTTTATAAAAATTGTAAAAAAATAAAAAAGAAGAATAATATTGATAAAATAAATATCTTTTATTATTAATAAAAGGTAATGCAAATTGTTTAATGTATATTTCTTTTTGTGTTTGTATGTGTAACGAAAAAACTTTTAGTCAGTTGTTTTGTTATAAATACAAAATGTCGCTAATGTCAAAAAAGTATAATGTAAACGCGCTAGATTTCGAAGAAGATTTTAAATCAAAGCTACAAGATTTCGGCCTAATGTAAATGTAGTATTATCGGCATTCACACGATTCATATTACAGATAGTGTACGTGTGTCCACGTCGTTGCATCAGATTGTTTTGCCCTATACTCGCGAGTATACGAATATGATAATTTGGCGTCACTGGCTTAAAGCCTACATGTCAATATGACAAAATCGATTCTAGTCATCTCTTGTTGTTGTTGTTCTTGTTGTAGCAGCACGACATTAAATGTTAAGACAAGTGTTGCTGAGTTGACAATCTTTGGTCGTTTTACGGTATAATCCGAGTCGTTCCGGTGCGTAGAACTAATTGTCGTGGGAACGTAAACTATTTTTATTATAGGTACTGTTATATTACACTCCTTCAGGGGTTTTAGGGACACATTAAAAGTATATTCCACCTTTTGATGCTACATTCTCTGGGAAAATCATAACTGCAATTCGGCAGAATTCATAATTGACAGATTTCTTGGGATACCGGCTGACCAGAGATCCTATCTGGGGCCTAATTCTAGCAGTCGTGATCGAGTAGGATCTGTGGTCATCCGCTATCTCAAGAAATCTGTCAATTATGAATTCTACCGAATTGCAGATATGATTTTCCCAGAGAATGTTGAAATTGAAGGCTGATTTTTCACTACTTGTGAGAAAGTTCGCCCTGCGGAAAGATCTTCCTGGGTGCTGCAGCTATTCATTCCGACTTTTTAAATGAAGCGAAGGTGTTTTAGCAGCAGCTTCTAAACAGGCGGCGAGTGTATAATTCTGCCCAAATGTACACTTAAAATTGCTTTATGTGTGAGTTGACCAGCAGAGGCTGTTGGTTTGTCACCAAGTGGTTAAAGCGAACACGGCAGGCGCCCAAATAAATATTTTCTACTCATTGTCATAACATTCAAAAATTATCGCAGCATTCTTCCCTTAACCTTGAATTATCGTCACTGCATTTACTAAAATTTCCCCGACTATCTTCAAAAAAAAAAAAAAATAAGTGTGTAAGCATTAAAAGGTAAACAAATTTATAATTCCATTAAGTTTACAATAAAAAAAGTAAACAAATTCTTGAGATTGCAAAGCGCCTTAATATACAAAAGCGTTGCAAAAACATCACAAAAACCAAACTGAAGAAGATGTCATAACAAAACTAAAAAGAAAAAAAAAAATGCAAAACTAAAAAATTTTAACCGGCAAAAAAATTAAGAGACAAAAAGACTAAAGATGCACAAAAGGTTAAATAAAAACTTGCTAGAAAATGAACAATAAAAAAAAAATAAAGAAACAAGTTAACAGAAAGAAGTGCCTTTTTCTTGCTGTATGAACGAGTATTTATTCGCGTTGTTTAAACTACTAAAAAGGTATTGTTTTAATAAAAAGGTCTCTTAATGATAACTACGAATATAATTATAAAGCTGCGAATGCTGTTTACTTTTTTATATAGTTTTTGCTTATTTTTTTAGTTTTAACGCTTTTAAAGCTAAAACATTAAATGTTGACTTGACATGGCTTGGAAATAGTAAGAAATGGCTGGTCATTAATGATGCTGAAGATGAAGTTGACTTTTATGACTGGCTCAGTGAGTGAGTGAGTAAATAAATTGCTTGAGAAGTTGATGATGATGATGATGTTGGTACTTACTTTGGCTTGGAAGCTTGGAATGCATTGTTAAAAAAAAATCAAACAAAAAATTTAAAAAAAAATTTAAAAAAAACCTTATTTTTTTTTAATAACTATTGTTTGTTTTTGTAATATATTATTATGTATTACTATTTAGCCATGATTATGATTTAACATGGGTTTTTCTTTTCTTATTATTTTTAGTATAAACTTTTAGCATTTTGTTTTTTTTTTTTGTGTTATTTTCAACATCAACAACACAGATATTTAAGTTTTTTTTGCGCTTTTTTAATACTACCAAGAGAAATAAAAGAGGTGCTTTAAAAACCACTGTTTGCAATTATAAATGATTGTGTGGAAATTGTGTACGTGAATGACCGTGATATTGACCCACTTTAGTTTTTTTTTTTTTTGAAACTAAAGCTAATAATATGGCTGCTGCTGGCTGTCATTCACAGCCAGCCAGTCAAAACCGTTGAAATTGAAACCCAACATTTTGTTTTATCTCTATTCATCAAGTTGTTTTTTTTGTCTTCCCTATTATTTCTTTATATCGATAATAATTTGTATCAATATCTTAAAACCTCCACCATCCAACCACTAACAAGCATCCGTCTGATAAAAACTTAAATTCAAAACTGAAGTTTTTAATGGTTAACGATGATTTTAATTTAGACGTTTTTGTTTTCAGTTTTTTTGTTTTGTTTAACAAACACTTGCCATACCCTACATTCTTTGTTTTAAGGCTTTCGTTTCTATTTGATGTGTATTCATAAATTTTTATAGGTACCAGGTCAAAGTTTGGAAGTTCATGAATTTGTAATTAAACAAGTAACAGCATGTGGCTTATTTTAGTTGATTAAACATTTCACGATTCCTTTATTGATGTTTTGTTATTGAGAAACCTTTTTAAAATTTGCCCTAAATTCAAAATAAATGATTAAAATATCACAGGCCGACACTGAAAAAGTTTTTTTTTTATCATTCAAACTGATTCTTATGTTTTTTTTTTGGCATGCGAAGGTCAAGTATGAGCTGCTCAGTTTACTCCCATCACGTCACATTTATCAGATAACGGTACATTTGTGTTTTTCGCCGTAAACCTCTCTCTTTCAGCCGCATCTAGAGGCAAAATCTGATGGAGGATTGCTCTTCAGAAGGTTTTTCACTGTCCGATGGGGCAGTCAATTTTTTAAGGCGCAACTCAAAAAAGTATTCAACGAAAGGTTTGACAAAGAGATACTTTTGGGGATCATGTGGTGGCCGTAGTTTATACCCAATGCCGTGAGAAGGGACTCTTCCACAGAGAGGGCTGATTTTTCACCCTTGTGGTAAAGTTCGCCCAGTGGAGTTGCTAGGTGCTGTTGCCATTCAACAGATACTGCTGGATTTTAATATTGCAGAGGAGGTTAGATACCTCCAGCTCCTAAATAAGGACGAAATTATAATTTTTAGCGGAAATTGCTACACACAGAAACAAATTGGTTGGGAAACGGTTGCAGTAATAAAATATTGATCAAGTAACATGATTTATTATTGCAACTATTAAAAATGTATAGTTCTTACTAATTTTTAATTCTCTTGATTATTAAAACGATGTTCCAACTGAAATATGATTCCTTCAATTCTTTTATTAGTTGTGATAACTAATTTAATTTAGTTCTAAAAATTAGTACAAATAGTTAGAATCACAACCGAATTTAATATAGGGCAATACTGAATATTGGTCATTGCAATCAATAATTTGCTTTCGTCAATAAATTTTGTAATATAAATGTTTATTCATTTATTGCAACTTATTATTGATTGTGGGAATAGTTTCAATTCGAGTACAACAAATGAAAATATAATTATTCGGAATTCACAACCGAAAAATAGTTAAGAGCCCCAATTGCTTACTAAATTTTCTGTCAAAATATTTGATAGATTAAAATAATTTTTAATTTTATATTTAAAAAATATCTTTGCATTCAAAAATGGAAAATGTGCAAAAACTTAATAAATAGGGGTAAGTAATTTACGTATTCTTATAGGTATGAGCATATGCACGTACATATGTATGTATGTATTATTTTTTTTATACCCTGCAAATAAAATTGGACTACTTGATCCATTTTGATCCTGGGCTGGTCCAATGTAATGCAAGTATGGACCATGTTATTATTAAGTTAAGTTTGCAGTGAAACGACATGTCTTCGTTTTTTAACGACATGTTTTCGTTTTGAAACGATTTCAAAGCTAATCCTCTGGAGTATACCATGGAGTAGTTTTAAGACTTCTCCCTTGTAATGCAAGCTGGATGGGCCCTACATCGTACTGTAAAATAAGCCATTTTTACTATTCATTGGGGTTACCTTTGGACAAGTCCTTGCCTCTTATGGGCTACATTTGACCGGTTAACAAAAATATATTGATAACGACAATCAAATCTCTTGTTATAAACACCAATTATGTGTTAATTCAGTTGCAGCTATCATATATTCGGGTATAAGCACAATTTTGTTTCTAATAATCATACTTACAACTAACAATATCTGTTGTTATGACTGATAGTGTACTAAAATTCAAATGTTGCTATCAAAAATATTATACTAAGCAACGAAATTTTCAGTAATTGTAATCGAATTGTGTGATAGTACATGCAACCGACGAAATTCGATTGGCGCCAAATTCGGTTGTGATCACGAATCTGTTTTCTCTGTGTACCTTTGTACTACGCAGTTGGTAAATGCATAAATAAAGAACCAACGGATTAAGATTCACCATGAGATTAGTCCATATGGCAGGTGCTCATTTAAGTCATTACCATTCGTTCTGTTTTGTATGCTGTCACATGGAAGTTTATCCGTCAAAGGAGTCGTTAAAGCTTGTGTATATCACCATATCTGATTTAGGCTACGTACCTGCCTGGTGGAAAATCATAAGTTTCAGTTGGGCTTATCACTTGCCCTCCGAAAAATGTCCGTCTGAATGTCCCCATAGCAGGACAGCAGCAGAGCAGATTTTTTGACGTTTCGTCATTAACATTACAAAATCTGCATATCTTGGTACTTATATTACCCATAAGAAACTGATAGTATCTAATACCATAGTGCCCCATAAATACGCCAACACTTAGCATAAGTTCCCCCTTCTCAGGCATAAGTAGCCTATCTGTCCTGCCACGGGACAGAGTCACAAATTTCTTGGACTGTCTTATCCCAGAAATTAACGTTCATGTGTGAAGTAATTCACGTTCAGACCATATCGTCCCCTTCATGTGACCAGCAGGGAAGCCGAAGAAAGGCTTATGGTCTATAAATGGATGGCAAGCTCCCCTTTTTGCCAAGCAGTCAGCCCTTTCGTTGCTCACATGGCCCTTATGACCGGGTACACAACACATTCTGTCATTCTGTTTCCCCATGTTTCTATTACTAACCTAGACTTCACCTCTAAAGATGATAGTTCTCTAAGAGCGGCCTGGCTTTCAAGCCCTTTGTCCTCCTCTTTGGACATTACCCAGCACATATGAGGATAGCGTAGATAATCACCTGAAAGATCGTAGGCTGTTTGCCTATTGGCAAGTCGCTTTCGAAACCCGGGCCCATTGTGCACGCAACAGTATTACCAATCGTCTGTTTCGAAACATTGGGGTAACATAGCTAATCCGCACGCCCGCGCCAAAAGGATTGGTTCTCCCATTGGTCCCTATCCGGTATAAGGATATTTAAATAATTATCCAATACCAAACGAGGCAGCATATAATCACCAACAAAAATAAATGGATCATTCTTAAGTATTTCAAGGATCCGCATGTGACCCACAACGTCACCTGCCTTGTATTCAGCAAAGCGGTTTGTCCTGCTGGTCTCCTCCTTTACAGATATGTGTAACGAAAGAATGTGCAGAATAGCTTCTTAAGCCCGTGATCGATACGCAGACCAAGTGATAAACTTTATCTCTTATAAATTTGTCTAGGAGTTTCTCCATGGTCTTCAGAAAAAACGTGCTAAGGCTTGTTTAAAGGTTAGTCTTGAGCCCGGTCGTAGGCCGTCTACACAGATAAGTTTAATTCGGGATTCCGGATTTTAAAATTTGAGATTTGGGTTTTTAGAATTTAGGATTTAAAGTTTCGATTTTATGACCCCAACGCAAATAAGTACGCAGAGCAAAAATCCGGTATAAAAATACCAACATTCACACCATCCGTTGTCAAAAGTGAGCCAACTACGCTTGTGCTCAATTTGATAACGGATGGTGTCAAAATGTACAATAAAAATAAAAAAAATACGGTACTTAATTGTTAAATAAATTTTTTCAATTGCTTGTCATCTTCATTGTACATTATTATTATTTTTTTTTTTAAAGAAGAAAATCTCCTTCGCATTCATGGAACATAATGCTTTCGTCACTGTTTATAATGTTTTTTTTTTAACATTCCATGTTTTTCAATTTTATTTCTAATTTTACACAAATTTTATTTCATTAAAAAAAGTTTGCACCTTATACTTACTCCAACTACAAAAGTTGTTTGTATGTAGAATTACACTGGGATAAAACTTTATTCTTTTTCGAAGGCCTTTCAGAAGCCTTTAAAGTAGATGCGAGAAGGCAAGGCCTTCGTCTTCAGTGACATACGGGGTAAATTAGAAATACAGGTGGAATGCGACTGGAAAACTTTAAATCGCCAAAAATGCCTTCTACAGGCCTCTTTACTACTTCATTTTCCCGCTGTTAATGGTCGGGTGAATCGCGTTTTTTCCTTATAAGGAATATCTGAGAAATTCAAATATGAATTTTTTTGTTTGCTCATTCCTCATGAATGAGGAAATTCAAAATATATTTTTTCCTTACCCTCATGAGGATGAAAAAGCAGTAAATTTTTTAATTTTTCACTCTCGCTCATAACTGAAAAATGAGTGAACATTGTATTACTCTGGTATATACGCTATTAATAACGAAAGTGCGATACCTATTTGACAACAGGGTGTTATCAATTTGACAACAATGGTACGTTTTTTTTTTATCTTTCGTGCCATTTTGACAACATTTTGTTAAAAAGTTGAGAACAAATGTTGTCGAAATATTGACAACACTTTGTTATCATTTTATTACTATTGGTTGACAGCTTTTTAACGTTTTCTTTCGCTGTGTGTGATGAAAATTTGAAAATAAAATTTCTCATTATTTTTTGGGCCATTTTAAACCAATTTTGGATAAAATATTCATTTTGTCTGGAAGTACTTTCTTTTTTTGAGCCTTTTTTCATTCCTTTTCGACGGACTTTTTTTGGAAGTTATTTCATTAATTTCTTTTGGAGTTATTTTATTATGAAATAGCGTCCAGAAGTTGGGATTTGTTTCATTTTTTATTTAGGAATTATTTAAATTTTTTTTGGGATTTATTTCTTTTTTCAAGCTTTAGACTTTTTTCATTTATTTTGAGATGTATTTTTTTTTAATTCCCTAAGCTAGTCCCGCGAAGCTCTACGCTTGTCGGCAGGAACCAGAGTCTCTGCCGGTAATCGAACCCGCAACACCGGCTCTGATAGACTAGCTCACTACCAGCTAGCCTACCGGGGAAGTCATATGGAGTTTTTGCAATTGGACTAAAATCCTTATAATTTAAAATAAGGATTTGTTTAAATAAATCTAATTGAAAATTATAAGTGTGTGTTTTTTCGGGTGAACGTTTTTAAAATTTTTTTGGATATATTTTTGTGCACTTAAACTTGCCCTGGTTATATATGTATAATAATTTAAATCTTGTTAACATTTTTATTAAAAAGGCCGAAATTGTAAACGAAATTGTTATACATTTTTTTGAACTTTGAATTAACTTAAACTGTTTTACATTAAATTAAACACCTTATAATCTGTTGCAAAATTAAATTTTTTAACTTTAACAAAATAAGATTTATTATTCCAAGCCATTTTCGATGATTAAGCTTTACATTTCTTATTACTATTTTTGGTTGTTTGAGCTTTGCATCGTCCAACTTCATTAAATTTAATAAAAAGAGTTTAAGCATTAAATATTTGCAATTTTTTTTTTCGAATATTTTTACAGCTGATTAATGATGTTTAAAATATTTTACTACAAAACGATACTTTTAATATCATAATTAAAATACTATGATGCGTTTTTAAAAATATTTAAAATAAAAGTGCAACCAAAGTTGTTTTTTTTTTTGTATAATATTTATTTTTTCATATTATTCGAATGTGTATTCTTTGTCAAATACATTCCTCAAAAGCTTTTATACTTTAATAGTCTCATTCCTTCATTATTTCACAGGAATATTTTCTATGCACTATCAGAATTTTTGTTTGTATATTTCTGTTACGAAGCTTACCTTAGCTAGTACTTATAAATATTTATGATAGTGCATAGAAAATATTCCTGTGAAATAATGAAGGAATGAGACTATTAAAGTATAAAAGCTTTTGAGGAATGTATTTGACAAAGAATACACATTCGAATAATATGAAAAATTTATAATAAATGTAACTCACCATGAGAAATAAATTCCCAGATTCTATTTATTTTTTCGTTTGAAACTGGTTCGTTTTTAAGAAAAAAAAAAAAAATAGTAAAAAATAATATCTTGCATAAGATCCACGTAATTAAATGCCAAAAAATTATGTACAAAATAAACTTAAAAACTGGTTGTTACTTTAAATATTTATTTATAAGTACTAGGTGGGCTAAAAGGCAACATGAGGCTTAAAAATTTAATAACTTTTTCGTTTATATTATTTTCAGATTTTAAAATAAAGTTTTTTTTTACACTAATGGCTGTTTTCTCATTACACGATTATCTTTTTTCCCAACGAAAAACTGGACATTAAAGAAATTTGGTTTTCTCAATGTCTTTATTCTGTCGTAATGCTTTCCAGCACTTATCTGCCAATTATTTATTTTCCTTTTATTTGCCGTACAGATAAATCCAATCAGCGGACTCCCAACTTTAATATGTATTTTGAGAGGTGTTGCCAACTCAAAACAATGTTTTTTGTCGGTACATTGAGAAACCCAACATTTTTAACAGAAAGTTTATCGGTCTAATAAATTTATTATCAAAGTTATTTTTTTGGAATACAAAATTTACTATTAATAAGATTTCTGTATGACGTGATAAATTCCCAATTTTTGATGTTTGATAAATACACTGAAATTTATTGTTGAGGGAATGCTAGCTTCTATGCGCATTTCACTGGTTGCTTAGGCCAGCTCATCAGGAAGCATTTTCCTAAGATATAAGAAAAGCTAAAAATATTATACGAATAAAACACTAAAGCGAATAAGAATTTTAAACACTCAAAGTCTTACTTGTAACAATATCAAAGCTTAAATTTATGTTGACGTTAAGTAACAGACAGTTTGTCGGTACATTGAGAAAATGGCCATAAGTATGGAAAATATTGCCATTTTAGTGATCCCCTTGATTGGCTCCTTTAAGATAATTTTACATAGAATCATTCAAAATTTGTGGCTGTAGTGCTCGAATTTCTGAAACAATGTTTGCCTTGAGTTCAAGGCTTGTTCACATATACTCGCTTCATCAAATTACCCTAAAGAAACTTATCTAGTAAACGCGAATTATTTTCCGAATTTTCAAAAATCTAAAAATCTTAGACGAGCCCATAATTGCCAAGCTGAAAACGGGGTACATCTAAGTGACATTATTTTCTTTACTTAGTGTTAAAAATTTAATAGGGAATATTTTATAAAATAAAATATACAAACGAAAAAGTTATTAAGCTTTTAAACTCTATTGTGAGTTTTAGCCCACTCTGTACAAGTTGCTGTTTAGGTATTTGTTTTGGGCGGTTTTCGTAAGTATGAACGTCACGGATACTAAAATAAATATAATATTGCCATTTTTAACACCACTTATGTGTGTTATTAATCGCTTATTATCCTTAATAGGCTTTTATTTGTATTTTAAATCAAGTTCGGGAGTAGGTCACAAGAGTATTTAACACATTTTAAGAGAACAACACAGAAGTATTTGACCCAAAAAGCTGGCCAAAGAAGCAAAAACGAATTTTAAGAAATCTTAAGAACTAAGTACGCAGCTCGATAGAGAACCAAATTACTTTATTTTGATTTTCTTGCGAAAAAAATAAAATAAAGCCATCTGTTTTTAATTTTGTTTTTTCTTTGCCCACATACAACTACAGTTCGAGTTGGAAAATCCAACCAATTGTAGTCGGGAATGTAAGAAAAGATAACCTCACTGTTTATTGTTAGTGTTTTGTCAAAGCTTTGATATCGTTGGAAATTCTCATTCGCTATACAGTTTTGTTTGTTTAATATCTTTAGCTACTCCAAAGTCTTTCTGAATACGTTTCCTGATGATCTAGTCTAAGTAACCAGTGAAATGCGCATAGAAACTAGTGTATCCCCGAACAATGGGAGTGTATTTATCAAATAAAAATAGGGAGTTTAGCTAGAGCTGGAAAACTATCGATAGTCACAACATTCGATATTTTCGATTATTTGTTAACAAACTATCGATAGTATCGAGTTCTTTGTATAATTGTTAAAGCCATTAAATAAAATACAAATTTCAATATGGAATTTGACAATACCTGCGTTTTTAATAAAAGAAAAATATCTGTTTTTTTTTATCTAAATATAAAGCAAATGCATGTTTTTTGTCGATAGTCTTAGAACGATGTCGACCAATTATCTTTCCGAATCATAAAATTTGCATTAAAATGGCATTAATTTGTTTTTGCATATTGTTGCATATTTTTGCATATGTAGGGTTTAAATGTATATATTTGCATATTTTGAAATTTTTGAGTGATTTTTTTTAATTTCCATATTATAAAAAAATTTCCATATTACAAATTTTTAAAAATACAAAAAAAAAACTTCAAAAAAAAATCTTAAAATCAATAAATAAATTCTTTTGGAGCTTTGATTTAAATACAAGATTTCGATAAAAGATCCTTCTGTTTTAAACCAATGCAGCACCTTACATGGTTAAGGCTTCCAATGGGTTTTAAATATTATATCCAAAACTATTACAAGTTACTTGAAATTAGAAGCCAACTCGATAATATTGCAATTTTTAATTAAATGTATTCCTTGGTTCCCCGTCCACCGTTACAAGATGGGTACCTGGCTATATGCTTCAGAATTTAATCCAAAAATTTTTAGTAATTTAAGAATGTTAGAAGAGCTTGTTGATATCGATGATGATGAAATTAAAAAAGTAAAAGAAATTTTAAATTTAAATAACATCAGAAGTCAATTAGCATTTTTATTTTTCAACTACGCATATATTGTTGAAACAATAACTAATTAGGAGGGATTTAGTTCACTTAATACTCAAATTAAATTAATTGATTTTTTTAGAAAGTAAAATTAACAATGTGGAAGAAAGAATAGCCCGGAAAATTAAAAAAAAAAAAAAATCCAACTCGTTTTGCAAAAAAATTGAGGATTTCAAAAAATAAAATAAAATTTCAAATATTTGTGATCTGATCTGGAATCAAAGTGGGATCTTTAAATAAATTTTTTCCAAATGCATTGGCATTCTCCAAGTAGAAGACCAAGTTTTACTTTTAATTAAACAGTACTTATTTGTTTAAATAAACAAAAACTTAAATTCGTTATTTAAGTTTTTTAAAGATATTTGAATAACAATAGACTGAATTTTATATATTTTTGTTTTAAGTAAAATTAAAAAAACGAATTATTATGGAAGTTTAAAGGGCATATTTTTTCTTTTTTGAGTGCACATTTTAGAGTTTTTAGTGCATATTTTCCATTTTTAAGTGCATGAAAATCTCATCCCTAATAATGATTAATATATCCAAAATTTAGGGGATAAAATGTTTTCGAACTCACAGCAAAAGCGTTATTAAGGATAAGTTTTCTCGAGTTACCAGAAACTGCTCAGAAAAAAAAGCAAACATTAAAATATTTGCTACCATCACAACTGGAAACGCAGAATGTTGTAACTTTTTTTGGATATTTACACATTTTCAACAAAAAAGTGGAAAAATATTAACTTTGTAAGGTTTCCTTTGATTCCAACGCAAATGTGATTAAAACGATTCAAACCGATTCAGAAAAAGTCAATCAGTGAGTGCTTTGTCTCCATATAACGATGGGACAGAAATAGAAGGAGTTGTCGTAGACTTTTAAAATTTTGTATGCCAATATAAAATATCTTAGTTAAGAAAAATAAAATTTTTTGAAAAAATCGTACCAAATATATAATTTTTAATATTGTCTGCATAATTGATCTAAAAATCATAAAAATCCTTATTTGTTATACGTACTAAGATTACAATCTTTCTGTTAATTTTAGTAGTGATTGCAGAAAGGACTCTTGGTCCTGCCATATATGGGTAATACCAAAGTGTTGAACGTGACAGTCGTACGCATCAAAAATGCAACAACATTTTAAACAACAAATATTTTTACGTTCTTTTAACCCTTAAATTATAGCACTAAGAAAGCACTATTATCTATGCAAAAGTTTATGGGGGGCGCGATTCTAGGTCAAAGATAATGGCAAAAGAAGTAGCGGTTCGAACGTGAAAAAAAATAGAAGTAGTTTTTGTGGCCATGTATAAAAAGGTGTAATGCAGCGAAGCCTGCCACAATTTTTTAGTCAAACTACTTTCAGAATTTTACATAGCAATGTAACATTAAAATGTCTTTGGTTTGGTTCCAAAATCTTCTGTATTATTTTTTGTTTAAGCCAAAATCTGGTTCGATACGTGACAATTCGAACGTGAAATTTTTTCCACAATGATTTAACTGAATAATGATTAATACAAAATAAAAATTTACCGTTAATTCGAATAACATATTTCTCTTCGAACTCTTCCTTAGATTACAGACCATGTAAGAAATTTTTTTTTTGAATAATTTTCATCAAATATCACCTCTTTTAAGGAAGATAATATTAAAGAAAATATACAATAAACCATACTCACAAACAGTGTTGGGCAAAATACATGGCTTGCGGTATTTAAAATACAAAATACAAAATACTTGCTGGTCATGTATTTAAAATACAAAATACAAAATACTATCAAAAAGTAATTTCAATTTTTGGGAATACAAAATTTTAATTTCAAAAGATTTTGTTATTCGTGCTTAATTCCCAGTTTTTATTATTGATAAAAACACTTGAAATTTATTGTTGATGGGATAAGCTATTCCTATGCGCATTTCACTGGTTGCTTAGGCCAGATCATCAGGAAACTTCATCCATAAAGATTTTGGAAAAACTAAAGATATTAAACCAAATAAAACTGTTAAGCGTATAAGACTTATAGCAACAGTTCTACTTGTAACAATATCAAAGTTTAAACAAAACACATCAACAATAAACAGTGGGTTTATCTCATCTTACATTCCCCACTACAATTAGTTGAAATTCTCTCAACATTAACTGTAGTTGTAAGTAGGTTAAGAAAAACAAAAAAACAAACAACAACTTACAAAAGATGTTGTCAATTAAGTGTTTTTTTAGGCGGTGCACTTGCCTGTTTATTATCAAAAAGTAATTTCAATTTTTTGGAATACAAAATTTTAATTTCAAAAGATTTTGTTATTCGTGCTTAATTCCCAGTTTTTATTATTGATAAAAAAAATACTTTCAGGTTATGTATTTAAAATACAAAATACAAAATACTTACACATCCTGTATGTATTTAAAATACAAAATACAAAATACTTACACATCCTGTATGTATTTAAAATACAAAATACAAAATACTTCAATTTATTGTACGTATTTCAAATACAAAATACTTCCACGTCATGTACATTAAGGTTATAACTTTTTTTTGAGCGCAAAATACCACTCCAGCGCCATGTGGGGAATTTTGTTCTGATAATAAAAAATTGTTTT
The DNA here is from genome assembly GCA_963931875.1 of Pollenia griseotomentosa. Lineage (NCBI taxonomy): Eukaryota > Metazoa > Arthropoda > Insecta > Diptera > Polleniidae > Pollenia > Pollenia griseotomentosa. The sequence goes on along the minus strand of OZ007563.1, from coordinate 40,638,179 downwards.
TTAAGCTGATTCGGTGAAAAAAGTTTCCGCACCGTAAGCGATTCCTAAAACTCCATATTATGTGTAAATTTTATTTTTGGAAATTGAAACCCTTTTGATTTTGCATTAGACTTATGAAAAATGGTTTAATGTTGAAGATTATATATGAATTAAAACAAAAACGAACTTATTTAAGACAAGAGCCACTGATTTAATGATGAAAATAAAAAATAAAAACAAAACTTCAACGCTTTCGGTGCGGAAACTTTTTTCACGAAATATGAAAAGTGACACCATATTTTTTTATATTTTGGTAGATTAAAATGCAATCAACCATCAATAAACTGACAGAATATATTTTGTAAACTATGTTTTTAAAATACAAAATACTCCCATTTTTTTATGTATTTAAAATACAAAATACAAACTACTTATATTTATTGTATGTATTTAAAATACAAAATACAAAATACTTGCTGGATATGTATTTAAAATACAAAATACAAAATACTTGCACGTCATGTATTTAAAATACAAATACAAAATACGTATTTGTATTTTAAATACGTATTTCAAATACATGTATTTCAAATACTGCCCAGCCCTGCTCACAAATAAGAAATTACGTTTGCAGTCTGATTGTTCATCTAAGTGAACAAATTTATGGGTAAATTTATAAAATTAGTAAAATCTAAAGATTTCTCCATAACAAAATCGTAAAATAATCAGATTTTAATAACTTTTAAATTTTCGGTCACGGTGGACCATTTGGCGGAAATGCCCATATCCTTAATTGTAAAACTCTATAACTTTTGCAAAAATGATCTGTTGTAATAAAACTTAGTATACTTATTAAAAACAAATAAATATATCAAGTATTGTTTTGAGTTGAATAAGCTTTGCCCGTCCGTCAGTTTTTCCGTCTCCATCTATTTGTCCGTCCGTCTTTCCATGTAATTTTTTTAATCAAAGTACTGGGGCCTAATTCTGGCAGTCGTGATCGAGTAATTTCTCGATTCGAAAGCAATTTTATCTCAGTCGATACTGAACGAATCAAAATTATTTTTTTAGTATTGTGAAACTCAAATTAATGCTTTACAACACTGAAAAAATAATTCCATTTCGTTCAGTATTGACTGAAATAATTAGATTTTAAATTGCTTTCGAATCAAGAAATTACTCGATCACGACTGCCAGAATCAGGACCCAGGTCGCAATTTTTACCATGATATTTGGTGCACAGTTCTCTTTGAACCAAAGGACAAACCCTTCTTTATTTTTATTCAGGTCGTTTGTAAAAATTGGTCAAGAAATGTCTAAGTTACATTGAACCAAAGTTCAAATTTCACAAAAATTTTAATGATTTTTTGCAATTTTGCTCTTTTCAACTTATTTTTTTAAAACCAAACAATAAAATAATTCAAATCGACTATAAAACCATTTTCTGGTTCTGTTAAAGTAACATTCACACAGCTGTTAAGTGGCCAAACAGATCGTGTGATAATTTTATGTTAAGGACAGAGTCTATACGGAGTCAATCGCCTTAAAACACAAAATCCGTGATGTGATTAACGAAATAAACCCGCCATTTTGCTAAAAAGTGATTAAAAACTTTGATGAAAGAACCGACACCTGTCAACGTGCTCGTGGTGAACATTTGCCAGATATCATTTTTCATTCATAATTGCCGAACTTTTCTCTTCGTAATACAATAAAAGTTATAATCATCTTCATCTAAATTTTTTGTTTTATTTTGTTTGAGAAAACAAAGTTCTTGTTGAAAAAAAAAGATTTCTGTGGTGTTGGGAACTATATGGACTATATTTTCTTACTTGTAATCATAGAGAAAAACGAGAAATAACTGGGATACGATTTTTTTTAAAGCAAGGGCCATGCATTTTTTCTTGCAGTGACAATTATGTAACACTTGTCGCTGTTAAAGCCAACCTCATGGTTCGTAAAGGTACATCCTCAGGAATGTTATAAAACTGTATGGGCCCTGAATGCTTAAAATTCAGGAAGCTAGTAAACACCTCTTTATGTCATTAAATTGAAAGCATTTGTAATTTTTTTGCGAATCTAAAGCACGTGCTTTATTTTAAATCTGACAAAATTTCAAATCAGCGATTTAAAATCTAGTCAATTATGTATACGCTTGCTACACCTGATAAATAGGAGATCTCAATTAACAAATATTTTCTGTGTTGACTTTGCTATTTTTGATTTTTTTATTATAAATTTTATATAAGATTTGAATAATAGATATCGATTGTTACCTCAAAACTTTCTATTGTATGATAAAAGACAAAAATGTAACATTTATTATTGAAAGTAAGAAATGCAGCAGCGGCTTAAGAAAATATCATAACTGACATCCGATTTTGGTTAACCTTGACATCATTAATTTCCATTGAAATCAATTAAATACAAGTTTGTCACTCTTTTGTTGCTCATATTCCTTTTAAATACTTTCCTTTTTGCAGTAACCAAGTTTCACCGCAAACACCAGCAGCAGTAGCAGCAACTGAAGTAACAGCAAACAAGCAAATACTTCCATACCAAATGAAATTGAAACTGCAACTATGTTGGGATATTTACTTCAAATTTTTAAAGTGGTTTTAAAAACATAAATCTGTTTGAGACACACAGTGTCGCATTGCGTCTCAAACAACTTTCATTAAATGCTGCGAACAAATAAACAAAAACCGACCGACAGACGATTAGTAAATAAAAGCAAATTTATTGTTTTTATGCAATTGAACTTAACAGAAATGTTTTAAAATCAGTTTGTTTGAGTTTTTACTATTTTCTTTATTTATTTTACTTTAATTATAAATTGGCATTACTTGTATGTGAAAAAAATTTAAAATTATAAAAAAATAAACAAAACGATATACTAACAACATTGTTTTGTAAATAAATATTAATGACAGCAACAGCAGCAACATTTAACGCCACCCAGTACCAACAACAAAAACAACAGAGTGCGATTGTCACTTTCAAACATACAAACATTCTCTAAATGGTTTGTTCATAACCAGATTTTGGTTTAAATAAATCTTAATGTGTTTACGCGCGTTATTGGTTGCCACTGACATTGCCAACAATAATTTGTTGCTGTTGTTTGTTTTTGTTGTTGCTGTTGTTGGCATTGTGTTATGTTGCCGCTTGTGGTCTTTATTGTGTGTAACGTGTGCTTACACACTTCTGTATTGGCATTATTGTTGTCTAACAAAGAAACATAACGCCTAATGCAGTAGAACACGGCAACAACAAACATTAGAAATAAAATAGTAGATAGAGAAACCTTTTTTATTCGGACACAAAAATAATTTTGTGTGTATTATATTTTAAACATCGACTTATCTACGCTTATAACTTATAACCCAATAAAAAATTTGCTTCGAGCAAAGCAGGTTTGCAAGGGAGAAATGTAAGAGTTTCGCTTACCATCTCGCTTACGGAAGGCATGAATTTTGAACCAATAAATTTTTGACACAAAAAGCGCTTTATTCAACGCACATAAAACCTGCTGAGTGTAGCTATTCGATTTACCCACTGAATGTTTTCACAGTTATTTTTTAGTATTCTGCCTTACAAACCTGCTTCGTAGTAAGGGAATGCCGTGGCACTTGAAATTTTATTTTTTTTTTAAAAAACTTGTTAAGAGTTCGTTCACTTACTTTACTGCATCTCTGTATGTCTTATTGCGTAGCGCATAATGACGCGCTTATTTTTTTAAATGTACCATTAGCGCTTCGCAAAATGATAAAAATTTTTATTGGGAACTTATCTACGCTTAAAATCTTGAACACTTCGATTTTGTTATTACCGTGTTCTACTGTAGAAACAGTTTCATGAAAGCGCAAGTGTTTTGCTATTTCATATCTGATGACAAATATCTAAAATGAAAACAAAAACGAATTTACAATCACTTCATTAAGATCATGCCAATTATGTATAAAATTGATTAATTGAATTTCACCATTAACCCTAAATAGGCAAATTTTGGTTTTAGGTAAAACCACAGCTCTAACACTGTAATACAAATGTGTGTAATGTAAATGTTATTATGTTGAAAAAACATCGTTTACATTCGATCGATATAACTACTAGTGTTCTAATAACAAAAATATACTCTGCGGGTAATATTGGAACATATTTATGTTTATATTTACATACATTTGATTGATTTTTGGATTTTCCATGGATTTCACATCAAAATTATTGTAAATATTATATAGTATTACCGAATGTCTAGCAAATATTAACAGAATATACTGATAATATTAATTTTTTTTGTAATGTATAATTATGACTTATTTAAGATATAATAATAAAGTTGTTATTTAATATATAACTAATAATCCAAAAAGTGGAGAATAAAGCTACAAAGTAATGAATTCAGGAAGTCATTAAAAGTAGGATTGTAAGTAAATTTTTTGCTGGGTATTTTACGTTTACAAAAGAACACAAATTTCGGCATTAAACCATAAAGTGCAATTAGCGCAAGGTAAATTCAATTACAGGTGGTGGCAAGACTAAAACAATCCAAAGCCAACAGAAACAACAGATGTTTTTTGTATTGCATTTTTAGTGTTTACGGTTCAAAACTTGCCAAAACCTTGTACTGAATTCGCCTTGATCTAGTGCTGCACTCATGCCCCTTTAATTAAAATGAGTGTTAAACATGTAGCATTTTTTTTTAAATTTTACAGGAAACATAATCAGAAAAGAAAGCTTTACACTTTTAAAATAACACGTGTTTTCAGAAAAGAACATAAAAAAATGTTCTTTCAGAGTAAATGCAGAATTTTACTCAGAAAAGAAAACGCCATAATTGACTTGACCACTTTGAGAACTAATGTTTTCGTATGTTAAATAAATCGAAGCATTATTTTGTGCTGTTCTTTCTAGTCAACGTTTTTTGGTTACCATGACTCTATGCGTCCCATCATTAACTTTTAATATGTGATCCCCATGAACTCTCCAATAACCAGTTCTAGACCAGAGAACGGCTTTGTGTGATTGCAAAAAAATCGCATTTAATGAACACCAACACTCGCTTACAAACATACAATCAAACTTGCGCAACCGCACACATTCGATGCTAGTTTGCAGTCATTCAAATAATGCACATCGTGCTTTGTTATTTAAACCATCGTTTAGCTTCGTTTTTTAATTAAGATGTGTGTGTGTTCGGCCTTTTACAAACAAAAAGGCCAGAAATCAAGCAATCATAACTCATGTAGGCATTCAGCAGTTGCTATGAAATGAAATGCAAACGCACATAGGTACAAACAATTTCCATGGAAATAGAAGACTGTTTTAATTTTTTTTATCATTTCTTAAAAAGTACAGTAGTTCTGTATGTACAATGTATTGTTGTTATTGTTGTTGTTAATATTAATGTAACAAAGCGACTCGTACTCATACCAATTTAGTTCGTCGTTGTCTTATCGAGTGTACAATGACTACTTAAAGCAAGAGCATAAGAATGTCTGCCTTTTGATTTTGAGCAATTGTGTTATTGCGTGCGTAACAATAAATGCAAAAAAGCACTCTAAGTAAAAAACTCACACATGAAAAAATCATGTGTCAAAATTACCAACGTTGAACTTTGTTTTGCAGGCATAGAGTGAATGTAAATTTAACCCTAGAGTACTAATGATCGACGTTTCGACGAGCATCGCTTCCTTTTAATTAATTTACTTTTAAATGGGTGTGTCTAACACTCTCAAATTTTGTATGCTGTTAGTAAATGATTTACTTTTGCTGTGTGTAATTGTGTTTTTTAAACTGCGTTGCTGGAACATTGCTTTTATTGGTTTTGTACTCGTCGAATCGTCGATGGTTAGCATTAACGTGACTTTTATTTTTCAACTTTGTGAGCAAATATTGCAAATGTTGTTATTTCAAACAATAGTGGCACCAATGTCCAGCTTAGAAGAAAATAAAAAAAGAACACAAATGAAGTATGTGTAGATCATGCCAATACGAAAAAATGACGAATATCAAAATCAAAATGTGATATATGCGAAAAACCCATATGCGGAGAGGACAAAGTTGAACTTTGTGACTCTGGCTCAAAGTGTTATTTAAAAAAAAAAAAAAAAATTATTATTTTTTAAAGCCAAAAATGTCTTTTTTATGTTTTGACTCTTTTTTAGTTTTTCAGTTTTCCTAACAATATGATCCCAAAAATATGTGCAACATAAAATAAAAAAGTTCTAAAATTAAATATTTCGTTTATTTATAGATATATGAATTAAAATAAAATTATTTTTTTATATAAACTTATAAGGTGCCATAATGATTAATAACATTTATTGAAAAAGTATATTTGCTTTTAAGCCAAAGTTATAGGCAGTTAAAAAACACATCGTCGAATCGACGATCATTAGCTACAACGTACGTAAAATATGGTTCGTACTCTAGGGTTAAGCCTATGAGTAAATCAAGAAAAATAGTGATTTTTGCAGTTCTCTGCTCTAGACCTAAAAAACCTTATGGGATACTGTCTGTCCATTGCACCAGATTGCGCTCTGATTAGCCGATATATATTTAAGATCTTTAAAAAACCTACTCATTAAGATCTAAAAACTAACACAAAGTGATCAAAGTTTTTATAATCATCATTTGGTTTAATTATTTTACTTTATAATATGGGTAATTCCATTTCAAATCGACCAAGAGTGAGACCCGACCCCTTTCCATTTAAATGAAAGTTGGTCAGAAAATTACATTAAAATCATCTTCGTATGTAAAGTAGTTTTCGAGATATCGAAGAAATAATCTCAACACCTCCGGCTTATTTTGCAAAATTATGACATTTTGAATATAACATAAAAAATTTTTTTTCGTTCATATATGTTTCTTATAGAATAACAGGAACTCACCAAATTTCATTAAAATCGAAAGAGGTCGGGTCCCACGGGTCTTGGTCGATTTGACATGGAATTACCTATATATATATAAAAAAAATCCCAATAGATCTTAATTTTTGCTTATAAATTATTGTAAAATAATTTTTACATTCAATCATGTAAGAGCTATTTGTGATAATTTTCCTTGCGATGCCCTATACCTTTTATACATTTTAATGACAATGTTGTTAGATCTTACCACCGTCTTTACGAAACTTTATGCAATAGTATAATAGATGGAACGCTTTTAAGCTTAAAACTACTCTCCTATACACAGAAAAAATTATTTTTCCAATTCAAACAAAAAATTTGTAGAATCAAAACATTTTTTGTCTGAAATCGGTCCTACAAACAAATTTGCATATTCAAACAATTTGTTTGCATTTCGTTTATTGAAAAAAAACCCTGTTTTTTTCAAACAAATAATTAAACTGAATCAAACAAATAGTTTACTGAAAATCATACAAATTTCAAACAAATAATTTTGCTGAATCAAACAAAAAAGTTTTTGCAAATTAGTTTTATTGTAATTACTTGCTATGCAAGTCTTGAGTGTCAATTAGTTTTGTTGTCAATATAATTAAAACACAATTTAATCTCTGTTCATTTTCCGTTTATTTAAACAAATCAAAAATAATTAAATAACTTTATTTAAACAAATCCAAATATAACTATAATTACAATTACTTGCTATGCAAGTCTTGAGTGTCAGTGCTGAACTAACTTTTAATCTGAAAACTAAAGAACTCTACAACTTCTAGAGGAAGAAGAAGAAGCCACGGCAAAAATGCTTATCAGCATAAACGGACTCACATTTCATGTGAACGGAATTTGCAGTTAAGAAATGCAACGTAGCGTCTGCTATGAACGGACTCACATTTCATGTGAACGGAATTTGCAGTTAAGAAATGCAACGTAGCGTCTGCTATGAAAAAAGGTATTTTATTCAGTTATTTTGGGACGCGCGTGCAGCGCTAATTTTGAAGAAGTGTTTATTGTTGCAATTTTTTTATATTGCAAATTAGTTTTGTTGCTGTACTTTCGTACCTTAACTGTTCCCCCCTTTAAGCATCGGACGTCCCCGTCTGATCATATCTGCTAAGAATATTGTTGATTTCAACCTTACGTTGCCTTTTGGCGAGAACGTATGCAACGCATATTATTACAATAAGAACAAAAAGAGAGGCTGAGGTGTAAAAAGTTCCTCTTACTTTCGAATGAAGGTGCGATATATGGTCTAGGTTTTCAATATTTAAATCATGAAGGTATTGAAGTGATAAGATAGCGGTATGATCAGTTAAGTTAACAGTGTGAGCTATAGGAATTTCGGGGCTTCTAAAAGCAATTTTTCGGCAATTTTTGAATTCCGTTGAATTAACTTTTAAGGTATTGTCAAAGGTTATGAGGTATGTACCCGTTTGTAGGGTTTTTGTTACATTCTCGTAAATCACTTTGGAGGGTTGATTATTTATAACAACAATGCCATCGTCAATCTCTTTCAGAGGTGGCATATTATGCGCGGAATTTGTGTTACAAGTTGCCGTGTTATTATTTAATAAAGTGTCTAGGCATGAAGTGTTTTCAAGGTTAAATGTTTTACAAAATGAAGTTGTAGATTTCTTTTTACAATCTTTTAACATGATATATTTGTAGCCACATTTTGCTACATCACTTACTTTAAATGACAAAATTTTATTATTATGAACGACTGGAAAAATTAATTTTTTATTACAAAATTTTATAATTTTTGGAAATTTTATCAAAAACGTAATAACATTTTCGGTTTGCAAAATCTTTAGTTTTGAATTTACAATTATCTCAGTAATGCTTACATTTAAATCTATTTCGGATTTTAAAACAAAACTTACTTCCGAGCTATCTAACAGAATGGGATTGATCATTTGGAGTTTCCCCAAGGTTATGGACAAAGCTAGGTTATCTAGTTCCCTAAGTACTGCTCTATTTCTTTCGCCTAACAAACTATAAAGGTATCCTGAATCGATTTCAGTAGCCTTAGTTTTGCTTACAAGTGTGTTCACAGTCGTAGTTAATTTGTTTATTTGCGATTGCATATCGGTGTTTATGATTATCTGAGCATTACTTGCAGTAACTAATTCATCTTGTTTGCTACGCACTTCGGTAAAGTCATCGTAATCTGGCGTACCAGCTATGTATTTCAGCGCGGTTCCAAGAACGTTAATGCTACGTGCGTGCCTGTGGTGTATGCGCAGGGATTCTATTGTCTTCTCTATTTGGTCCACATCTGATTCTAGCAGTTTTCTCATGTGTGATTTTGGTAGTAGGTCCGTTAGATTTCTGGTTTCTTCTGCTATGGTAGTAAAGTTTGTCAAGTCCGTTACATGGGCCAACATTCCATAATTTTCATAGATTGCAACATTTCCGTCTGCTACAGGAATATAGTGTGAAGAAGTATAGTCCAGGATGGTGGCATAGCTAGCGAGTACAAAGACTGCAAATATTAGGATGCTGCAATGAGGAAACGAATGTTATCTTTATGCACTATTTTGTCATCAATTTTAAGAGTTGTGCCTAGATCTTGTTGGACAGTCTTTTCGACAAAAAGTTTGCTAACTTTATTCCCCAATCTCCTATTAACTTTCACAAAAACTTTATCCCCAGGATTATATGTTTTAGTTACTGTCTTTTTGTTATGATAATCAAGGTCTGATTTTTGTTTGGCAATAATTTTCGCACGAATATTTTCTTTCAAGTTTTCTGGAATTGATTGAATTATATCTATGGGCTTATGGTTAGTAGTAGAATGGATTGTTCTATTGTATTTTGCAGTTGCCATTAAGACAAGCTCTGTAGAGTCATCTATTGCGTACTCTAGTTTTAGGCATCTTGCAATTTCCGCAAGTGTTCCGTGGAAACGCTCGACTTGGCCATTAGAGGTACTATGCATGGGTGGAGTTGCGTAAATGTTTGCTCCGAAGTTATTCTTTATTAACGATCTTATGGTTTGTGAAGTTAGTGACTTTTCGTTGTCGCAAACTATTGTTTCCGTGCCTTTGTAAAAGTTAAGTATCTCCAGAAGGGCTGGTTTAACGTCTACTATCGCTCGAGAGGGTATAGGTTTTACAATAGCGAACTTAGAAAATTTATCGAGACATGTTAAATAGAATTTCTTGTCAGTATTGTAAATATCGACATGGAGGATCTCGCCTGGGAAGGAGGGTATGGGGGTCTCAGCGATCTCATGTTTTTTTGGATGTCTTTGATATTTCGCTAGCCGACAGATTTTGCAGTTTGCTGTAATTTCTTTTAACTTTTTAGCTATATCTGGGAAAAAATAATCCTGAAGAACTTGTTTCGTATTTTCTGAAACAGAACGGTGTGCCCTATTGTGTTCATTTGTTAAGATTTCAATTTGATCACTTGCGTTAAAGATATCTGTAACAAATTTATTAGCGTACCTGAATTTTACAGAAGGGAAATTCGATATAAGAAGGTGTTGGATTTGAGCAAGGGTATGTAAATCACAATTAATCGCGTTCACTACTTCTGGGTTTATGCAGTCCTTAATAGTATTTAAAAGATCGTCAATTTCTTGATATGAAATGCGATGTCGAATGCGATTTTTAAAAAGAATTTTTGTTTCTTTATTTTGTTCTGAACCATGATTGATTAAAATCTGGTTTTTGAAACAGTTAATTGGGTTTTCGACCGCGGGAATAATTTCGGTGAGTGACATCTCACTTCCACAAGCTTGTAGTGAGCATGTAGATGTGGTATCCATTGTAATGTTAACAAATTGTCTGGAAAGGGCGTCTGCAACAATATTGTCTTTGCCGGGCTTGTAGAAAAATGTTGGCGAGTACTCTTCAATGAAAGCTCTCCAGCGCTTTAATTTAGAGTTTGGGTTTTTATCAGATATCGAAAAGGTTAGGGGTTGGTGGTCGGTGAAGATGTTTAAATTATTTACCCCGTAAAGATAGTGTCTAAGATTTTTTAAGGCCCATACGATAGCTAAAAGTTCGCGTTCGTTGGTTGCGTAGGTTTCTTCGGCGGGTGACAAGGTCCTTGAAATCATGGTAATTGGACGACCATTTTGAGAAAGAACGGCGCCAATAGCATGGGATGACGCATCAGTCGTAAGGTCAAAAGGTCTATCGAAATTTGGATAAAGGAGAAGTACATCTTCGGAAGAAAGGATATTCTTAATTTTTTTGAATGAGTGAATAGCATCAGCATCAAGGTCAATTTTAACTTGCTTCGAATGTTTTGTCCCCACATGACCATTTTCTCCACGTAAATATTTAGTCAGAGGTTTCGCTATAGCCGCATAGTCTTTAACGAATTTTCTATAATAACCGGCCAACCCTAGAAATGACCTTAAGCTCCTTAAGGTTGTTGGCGTTTCGTAGTTGACTATGGTTTCAATTTTCTTTGGACACGTTCTGATACCGTCGGTTGAAACGACAAAGCCCAAATACTCGACAGAGGTTTTAAAGAATTTGGACTTTTCTAAAGAAACTCTCATGTTAGCATGGTAAAGTTTTAGTAAGATGTTTTGGATGTCATCTATATGCTTCTGCTCAGAGTCAGAAAATATGATGATATCATCGATATAAACGTGACATGACTTTCCGATTTCATCACGTAAAACATCATCGATGGCACGCTGAAAAATGCTCGGGGCGTTTTTTAATCCAAATGGTAAACGACAGAACTCGTATTTACCATTATTCACGCTGAAAGCAGTTTTTTTCCGGTCGTGTTCGGCCAAGTTAATCTGGTGGAAGCCACTTTTTAAGTCCAAGGTTGTAAAGAACTTAGATTTGCCAAGATTTGAAAGTATAACAGACGGATCAGGTATAGGATATTTATCAGGGATAGTTTTTGAATTAAGTTTAGTGTAGTCGAACACGAGGCGTTTATTGGGCTTGCCCAATTCGTCTGTGCCTTTCTTGTCGACAACCCAAACAGGGCTGTTATAGGGAGATCGGGATGGCCTTATAATGCCATTTTTTAAAAGTTCCTTAACCTCTTTATTGACAAATTCTATCATCGAAATGGGGTAGGATTGGTATTTAGAATATATGGGCTCCTGATCTTTTGTTTTAATTGTTGCGGAAATTTTCGTGTTAAAGGGTAAGGCTTCATTCGGGTTAGCGAAAACACCAGCATTTTCGTTTATTATTTGGAAAAATTTCTTTTCTACATTTTTTGGGATAGAGACATTTTCTATTAAAGAATTCACTGCATCTAGCTTAAGATATTTCAATTTTTCTTCGCCGCCGTTATAATAAATCATGTCTTTTTCTGTGTTAATCACGCCCTTTATGCTTTTTATGAAGCTAAAACCTATGATACCGTCAAATAGAGACAGGTTCGGTAAAATAAAAAATGTTTCAGTATGATTTAGGACATTTACTAGTGTTTTGTTGTTGATTGTATCAGCACCATGAATGGATTTGACTAAAAATGGTTTTTCGACTTCTTTAATGTTTTTTAATCCGTTAATATTGGTGATATAACTTTTAGAGGCACCAGTGTCGATTAAAAGTTTAATGTTTTTGCCACCTACCATTCGCTCAATGTAGGGGAGAACTGACCCTCCCCTAAAAAATTAATCTCATCTTCGAAAGGTGGATCAGAAAAAGTAGGGTTTTCATACGGCTCTTGGTTACCAGAGAAGTTTGGCTCATCGCCGTAGTCATGTGTTTCCAAGGTTTCGAGACCTTCGTTTTGCAACATCTCTTGGCCAAGGTGGTTAATCCTTTGGACCTTCTGAGGGACCTGTCTTTCGGATGTTAAACCTCGCTTTTGTGTTTGAAAACCCTGAAAGTTGTTTGTTCGCACCGTACGCATGCTTACATCAGTGTCCAGGGATTGGGATACTGGTTGAGAGTCACTAGCTTGTTGGCCTACAGGCTGAAAAGGATTTTGGGCGAAATTTCGGAAATTCGAATTTGCAACATTATGGCGTTGTGATTGGTTAGATGCCTGTTGAGGGCGATTTTGATAAAATGGAGTAGTTTGTTGACCGACAAAGTTTTGCGGAGGCTGAGAGTAGTTATTTTGCTGACCAAAGGAGTTCTGTTTAACATGCTGTATGTTTTGTCTTAAGGCTGTGTGTGTTGAGGGACTCATTAAAGCCTTGTTTAAACCATTATTGTAAATGGCAGCAAAATGATAGCGGTTTTGATTTGCTTCTAGCTCTTGTGCTAGTGCCAGAGCTGATGGCAAGTCTGCAGGCTTGCACGAAAACAAGGTGTCACATAAGGGCTTCCTAACTCCCGAAACAAAGACACGCAAAGCCTGTTCACGGTATTTTTGGTTCAGTGACTGAATCAAATTGGCATCTCCTTCATTCGACATTATAATTTTGTTCACGATCGCGGTTAACTTACGCTCTACTTCGTCGTAAAATTGGATAATAGTTTTCTGTCCCTGTCTTAAAGTGGAGAGCTCTTGCTCTAAAGTAAAGATGGATTTTTTATCCATGTAAGTAAAATCAAGCCGTGCTATAATAGCCTTAAAGTTAAGGACTGTGTTATAAGTGCTTAACGCAGCATCTGCGTTACCCACGACTTTGTTTCTCAGAATAGCTACCGCCTGGTAGTACTTTGAGCTCCCTACATAAGGTTCAAATAATTTATGGGCTGTTGTGGCGGCCTGACGCCAAGAGACATATCTGGTGGGGTCGCCTTTAAATTCTGGGACAGATTTAATTATATCTAGAGTTTCCTCACACGTCCTATTGGGTACTATTTCTATTTCCTTATATGCTTCTACGGCAGAAGGTGGCTCTAAGGATTGGAGTCGCCTAGTAAGGTCGGCAATAGTTGCTTCAAAGCTTTCTTTTGTTCTTTGGACTGCTTGTTGGATAGCAGTGTCCAAGAGAACTTGCAAATTTTCAGAATTCATTTCCTCTTTGTTCTCAATTCTTTTTTCAGAAATTAATAGTGATTGTAGCCTAGCTAAAATAACGTCAAACTCTTCAGGATCTTCCTGTGGTCTTGACATGAACTCTAGGGAAAAACCAAAGATCAACTCAGAATTCTTTTCACGTAAATTTCACTTTAAATTGCAAAGGTAATAACTGTTACAATAACAAAAATAAAAAATTTTTACGAAATTTCAAAAATTTAGATCCGATTTGTTTTTTTTTTAAAAAAAAATTTTATAAAAAATAATAGATAGCAATCAATAGTAATAATAAAAAATAGAATTCTTACAAATAAATCATCACGGCTTTGGCTCCTTCTGGTTCTAAATGCAACTTTTCTGGCTGGAATGTAACTGCTCAAGACTCGGCTTCACTAAGGGTCCTTTGCAACTGCTCACGGCTTGGCTTTTCTAAGTTGTTGATTGATGGATTAGTTTTTGTTATATTTTTTGCTTTTTGGTGATGAATGCTTTTTATATTTTTAAGAATTGTATTAGGTTTTTAGCACCAGTATGGTAGTAATTTTTTAAATTTTCAATAAGCAATGTAATTTTTATTCACAAGTATGGTGAATGTCTTTGTTGTTTAAATTTTAATTTTTTCTTAAACACTGTTTTTTATTATAAAAAAGTTATTTTTCTTTTCACTTCAATGATGACTTAGTTTTTATCTGCTCACTGTATGGTGATTGTCTTTGTTGTTTAAATTTTAATTTTTTTAAACACTGTTTTTTATTATAAAAGGTTATTTTTCTTTTCACTTCAATGGTGACTTAGTTTTTATCTGCTCACTGTATGGTGATTGTCTTTGTTGTTTAAATTTTAATTTTTTTTTTTAAACACTGTTTTTTATTATAAAAGGTTTTTTTTTTTCTTTTCACTTCAATGGTGACTGTTTTTTTCCGTTGGGCGCCAATTAGTTTTATTGTAATTACTTGCTATGCAAGTCTTGAGTGTCAATTAGTTTTGTTGTCAATATAATTAAAACACAATTTAATCTCTGTTCATTTTCCGTTTATTTAAACAAATCAAAAATAATTAAATAACTTTATTTAAACAAATCCAAATATAACTATAATTACAATTACTTGCTATGCAAGTCTTGAGTGTCAGTGCTGAACTAACTTTTAATCTGAAAACTAAAGAACTCTACAACTTCTAGAGGAAGAAGAAGAAGCCACGGCAAAAATGCTTATCAGCATAAACGGACTCACATTTCATGTGAACGGAATTTGCAGTTAAGAAATGCAACGTAGCGTCTGCTATGAACGGACTCACATTTCATGTGAACGGAATTTGCAGTTAAGAAATGCAACGTAGCGTCTGCTATGAAAAAAGGTATTTTATTCAGTTATTTTGGGACGCGCGTGCAGCGCTAATTTTGAAGAAGTGTTTATTGTTGCAATTTTTTTATATTGCAAATTAGTTTTGTTGCTGTACTTTCGTACCTTAACTTGCACAAGCAATGACGCGCACACAAGCAAGCACTGTTGAAGTAGATGAAGGCAGAGCAGAGAGGCGCGGCTGGCTTTGAGACACATTGTTTTGTCTTGTTTATGCAAATTAGTTTTATTGTAATTACTTGCTATGCAAGTCTTGAGTGTCAATTAGTTTTGTTGTCAATATAATTAAAACACAATTTAATCTCTGTTCATTTTCCGTTTATTTAAACAAATCAAAAATAATTAAATAACTTTATTTAAACAAATCCAAATATAACTATAATTACAATTACTTGCTATGCAAGTCTTGAGTGTCAGTGCTGAACTAACTTTTAATCTGAAAACTAAAGAACTCTACAACTTCTAGAGGAAGAAGAAGAAGCCACGGCAAAAATGCTTATCAGCATAAACGGACTCACATTTCATGTGAACGGAATTTGCAGTTAAGAAATGCAACGTAGCGTCTGCTATGAACGGACTCACATTTCATGTGAACGGAATTTGCAGTTAAGAAATGCAACGTAGCGTCTGCTATGAAAAAAGGTATTTTATTCAGTTATTTTGGGACGCGCGTGCAGCGCTAATTTTGAAGAAGTGTTTATTGTTGCAATTTTTTTATATTGCAAATTAGTTTTGTTGCTGTACTTTCGTACCTTAACTGTTCCCCCCTTTAAGCATCGGACGTCCCCGTCTGATCATATCTGCTAAGAATATTGTTGATTTCAACCTTACGTTGCCTTTTGGCGAGAACGTATGCAACGCATATTATTACAATAAGAACAAAAAGAGAGGCTGAGGTGTAAAAAGTTCCTCTTACTTTCGAATGAAGGTGCGATATATGGTCTAGGTTTTCAATATTTAAATCATGAAGGTATTGAAGTGATAAGATAGCGGTATGATCAGTTAAGTTAACAGTGTGAGCTATAGGAATTTCGGGGCTTCTAAAAGCAATTTTTCGGCAATTTTTGAATTCCGTTGAATTAACTTTTAAGGTATTGTCAAAGGTTATGAGGTATGTACCCGTTTGTAGGGTTTTTGTTACATTCTCGTAAATCACTTTGGAGGGTTGATTATTTATAACAACAATGCCATCGTCAATCTCTTTCAGAGGTGGCATATTATGCGCGGAATTTGTGTTACAAGTTGCCGTGTTATTATTTAATAAAGTGTCTAGGCATGAAGTGTTTTCAAGGTTAAATGTTTTACAAAATGAAGTTGTAGATTTCTTTTTACAATCTTTTAACATGATATATTTGTAGCCACATTTTGCTACATCACTTACTTTAAATGACAAAATTTTATTATTATGAACGACTGGAAAAATTAATTTTTTATTACAAAATTTTATAATTTTTGGAAATTTTATCAAAAACGTAATAACATTTTCGGTTTGCAAAATCTTTAGTTTTGAATTTACAATTATCTCAGTAATGCTTACATTTAAATCTATTTCGGATTTTAAAACAAAACTTACTTCCGAGCTATCTAACAGAATGGGATTGATCATTTGGAGTTTCCCCAAGGTTATGGACAAAGCTAGGTTATCTAGTTCCCTAAGTACTGCTCTATTTCTTTCGCCTAACAAACTATAAAGGTATCCTGAATCGATTTCAGTAGCCTTAGTTTTACTTACAAGTGTGTTCACAGTCGTAGTTAATTTGTTTATTTGCGATTGCATATCGGTGTTTATGATTATCTGAGCATTACTTGCAGTAACTAATTCATCTTGTTTGCTACGCACTTCGGTAAAGTCATCGTAATCTGGCGTACCAGCTATGTATTTCAGCGCGGTTCCAAGAACGTTAATGCTACGTGCGTGCCTGTGGTGTATGCGCAGGGATTCTATTGTCTTCTCTATTTGGTCCACATCTGATTCTAGCAGTTTTCTCATGTGTGATTTTGGTAGTAGGTCCGTTAGATTTCTGGTTTCTTCTGCTATGGTAGTAAAGTTTGTCAAGTCCGTTACATGGGCCAACATTCCATAATTTTCATAGATTGCAACATTTCCGTCTGCTACAGGAATATAGTGTGAAGAAGTATAGTCCAGGATGGTGGCATAGCTAGCGAGTACAAAGACTGCAAATATTAGGATGCTGCAATGAGGAAACGAATGTTATCTTTATGCACTATTTTGTCATCAATTTTAAGAGTTGTGCCTAGATCTTGTTGGACAGTCTTTTCGACAAAAAGTTTGCTAACTTTATTCCCCAATCTCTTATTAACTTTCACAAAAACTTTATCTCCAGGATTATATGTTTTAGTTACTGTCTTTTTGTTATGATAATCAAGGTCTGATTTTTGTTTGGCAAGAATTTTCGCACGAATATTTTCTTTCAAGTTTTCTGGAATTGATTGAATTATATCTATGGGCTTATGGTTAGTAGTAGAATGGATTGTTCTATTGTATTTTGCAGTTGCCATTAAGACAAGCTCTGTAGAGTCATCTATTGCGTACTCTAGTTTTAGGCATCTTGCAATTTCCGCAAGTGTTCCGTGGAAACGCTCGACTTGGCCATTAGAGGTACTATGCATGGGTGGAGTTGCGTAAATGTTTGCTCCGAAGTTATTCTTTATTAACGATCTTATGGTTTGTGAAGTTAGTGACTTTTCGTTGTCGCAAACTATTGTTTCCGTGCCCTTGTAAAAGTTAAGTATCTCCAGAAGGGCTGGTTTAACGTCTACTATCGCTCGAGAGGGTATAGGTTTTACAATAGCGAACTTAGAAAATTTATCGAGACATGTTAAATAGAATTTCTTGTCAGTATTGTAAATATCGACATGGAGGATCTCGCCTGGGAAGGAGGGTATGGGGGTCTCAGCGATCTCATGTTTTTTTGGATGTCTTTGATATTTCGCTAGCCGACAGATTTTGCAGTTTGCTGTAATTTCTTTTAACTTTTTAGCTATATCTGGGAAAAAATAATCCTGAAGAACTTGTTTCGTATTTTCTGAAAGAGAACGGTGTGCCCTATTGTGTTCATTTGTTAAGATTTCAATTTGATCACTTGCGTTAAAGATATCTGTAACAAATTTATTAGCGTACCTGAATTTTACAGAAGGGAAATTCGATATAAGAAGGTGTTGGATTTGAGCAAGGGTATGTAAATCACAATTAATCGCGTTCACTACTTCTGGGTTTATGCAGTCCTTAATAGTATTTAAAAGATCGTCAATTTCTTGATATGAAATGCGATGTCGAATGCGATTTTTAAAAAGAATTTTTGTTTCTTTATTTTGTTCTGAACCATGATTGATTAAAATCTGGTTTTTGAAACAGTTAATTGGGTTTTCGACCGCGGGAATAATTTCGGTGAGTGACATCTCACTTCCACAAGCTTGTAGTGAGCATGTAGATGTGGTATCCATTGTAATGTTAACAAATTGTCTGGAAAGGGCGTCTGCAACAATATTGTCTTTGCCGGGCTTGTAGAAAAATGTTGGCGAGTACTCTTCAATGAAAGCTCTCCAGCGCTTTAATTTAGAGTTTGGGTTTTTATCAGATATCGAAAAGGTTAGGGGTTGGTGGTCGGTGAAGATGTTTAAATTATTTACCCCGTAAAGATAGTGTCTAAGATTTTTTAAGGCCCATACGATAGCTAAAAGTTCGCGTTCGTTGGTTGCGTAGGTTTCTTCGGCGGGTGACAAGGTCCTTGAAATCATGGTAATTGGACGACCATTTTGAGAAAGAACGGCGCCAATAGCATGGGATGACGCATCAGTCGTAAGGTCAAAAGGTCTATCGAAATTTGGATAAAGGAGAAGTACATCTTCGGAAGAAAGGATATTCTTAATTTTTTTGAATGAGTGAATAGCATCAGCATCAAGGTCAATTTTAACTTGCTTCGAATGTTTTGTCCCCACATGACCATTTTCTCCACGTAAATATTTAGTCAGAGGTTTCGCTATAGCCGCATAGTCTTTAACGAATTTTCTATAATAACCGGCCAACCCTAGAAATGACCTTAAGCTCCTTAAGGTTGTTGGCGTTTCGTAGTTGACTATGGTTTCAATTTTCTTTGGACACGTTCTGATACCGTCGGTTGAAACGACAAAGCCCAAATACTCGACAGAGGTTTTAAAGAATTTGGACTTTTCTAAAGAAACTCTCATGTTAGCATGGTAAAGTTTTAGTAAGATGTTTTGGATGTCATCTATATGCTTCTGCTCAGAGTCAGAAAATATGATGATATCATCGATATAAACGTGACATGACTTTCCGATTTCATCACGTAAAACATCATCGATGGCACGCTGAAAAATGCTCGGGGCGTTTTTTAATCCAAATGGTAAACGACAGAACTCGTATTTACCATTATTCACGCTGAAAGCAGTTTTTTTCCGGTCGTGTTCGGCCAAGTTAATCTGGTGGAAGCCACTTTTTAAGTCCAAGGTTGTAAAGAACTTAGATTTGCCAAGATTTGAAAGTATAACAGACGGATCAGGTATAGGATATTTATCAGGGATAGTTTTTGAATTAAGTTTAGTGTAGTCGAACACGAGGCGTTTATTGGGCTTGCCCAATTCGTCTGTGCCTTTCTTGTCGACAACCCAAACAGGGCTGTTATAGGGAGATCGGGATGGCCTTATAATGCCATTTTTTAAAAGTTCCTTAACCTCTTTATTGACAAATTCTATCATCGAAATGGGGTAGGATTGGTATTTAGAATATATGGGCTCCTGATCTTTTGTTTTAATTGTTGCGGAAATTTTCGTGTTAAAGGGTAAGGCTTCATTCGGGTTAGCGAAAACACCAGCATTTTCGTTTATTATTTGGAAAAATTTCTTTTCTACATTTTTTGGGATAGAGACATTTTCTATTAAAGAATTCACTGCATCTAGCTTAAGATATTTCAATTTTTCTTCGCCGCCGTTATAATAAATCATGTCTTTTTCTGTGTTAATCACGCCCTTTATGCTTTTTATGAAGCTAAAACCTATGATACCGTCAAATAGAGACAGGTTCGGTAAAATAAAAAATGTTTCAGTATGATTTAGGACATTTACTAGTGTTTTGTTGTTGATTGTATCAGCACCATGAATGGATTTGACTAAAAATGGTTTTTCGACTTCTTTAATGTTTTTTAATCCGTTAATATTGGTGATATAACTTTTAGAGGCACCAGTGTCGATTAAAAGTTTAATGTTTTTGCCACCTACCATTCGCTCAATGTAGGGGAGAACTGACCCTCCCCTAAAAAATTAATCTCATCTTCGAAAGGTGGATCAGAAAAAGTAGGGTTTTCATACGGCTCTTGGTTACCAGAGAAGTTTGGCTCATCGCCGTAGTCATGTGTTTCCAAGGTTTCGAGACCTTCGTTTTGCAACATCTCTTGGCCAAGGTGGTTAATCCTTTGGACCTTCTGAGGGACCTGTCTTTCGGATGTTAAACCTCGCTTTTGTGTTTGAAAACCCTGAAAGTTGTTTGTTCGCACCGTACGCATGCTTACATCAGTGTCCAGGGATTGGGATACTGGTTGAGAGTCACTAGCTTGTTGGCCTACAGGCTGAAAAGGATTTTGGGCGAAATTTCGGAAATTCGAATTTGCAACATTATGGCGTTGTGATTGGTTAGATGCCTGTTGAGGGCGATTTTGATAAAATGGAGTAGTTTGTTGACCGACAAAGTTTTGCGGAGGCTGAGAGTAGTTATTTTGCTGACCAAAGGAGTTCTGTTTAACATGCTGTATGTTTTGTCTTAAGGCTGTGTGTGTTGAGGGACTCATTAAAGCCTTGTTTAAACCATTATTGTAAATGGCAGCAAAATGATAGCGGTTTTGATTTGCTTCTAGCTCTTGTGCTAGTGCCAGAGCTGATGGCAAGTCTGCAGGCTTGCACGAAAACAAGGTGTCACATAAGGGCTTCCTAACTCCCGAAACAAAGACACGCAAAGCCTGTTCACGGTATTTTTGGTTCAGTGACTGAATCAAATTGGCATCTCCTTCATTCGACATTATAATTTTGTTCACGATCGCGGTTAACTTACGCTCTACTTCGTCGTAAAATTGGATAATAGTTTTCTGTCCCTGTCTTAAAGTGGAGAGCTCTTGCTCTAAAGTAAAGATGGATTTTTTATCCATGTAAGTAAAATCAAGCCGTGCTATAATAGCCTTAAAGTTAAGGACTGTGTTATAAGTGCTTAACGCAGCATCTGCGTTACCCACGACTTTGTTTCTCAGAATAGCTACCGCCTGGTAGTACTTTGAGCTTCCTACATAAGGTTCAAATAATTTATGGGCTGTTGTGGCGGCCTGACGCCAAGAGACATATCTGGTGGGGTCGCCTTTAAATTCTGGGACAGATTTAATTATATCTAGAGTTTCCTCACACGTCCTATTGGGTACTATTTCTATTTCCTTATATGCTTCTACGGCAGAAGGTGGCTCTAAGGATTGGAGTCGCCTAGTAAGGTCGGCAATAGTTGCTTCAAAGCTTTCTTTTGTTCTTTGGACTGCTTGTTGGATAGCAGTGTCCAAGAGAACTTGCAAATTTTCAGAATTCATTTCCTCTTTGTTCTCAATTCTTTTTTCAGAAATTAATAGTGATTGTAGCCTAGCTAAAATAACGTCAAACTCTTCAGGATCTTCCTGTGGTCTTGACATGAACTCTAGGGAAAAACCAAAGATCAACTCAGAATTCTTTTCACGTAAATTTCACTTTAAATTGCAAAGGTAATAACTGTTACAATAACAAAAATAAAAAATTTTTACGAAATTTCAAAAATTTAGATCCGATTTGTTTTTTTTTTAAAAAAAAAAAATTTTATAAAAAATAATAGATAGCAATCAATAGTAATAATAAAAAATAGAATTCTTACAAATAAATCATCACGGCTTTGGCTCCTTCTGGTTCTAAATGCAACTTTTCTGGCTGGAATGTAACTGCTCAAGACTCGGCTTCACTAAGGGTCCTTTGCAACTGCTCACGGCTTGGCTTTTCTAAGTTGTTGATTGATGGATTAGTTTTTGTTATATTTTTTGCTTTTTGGTGATGAATGCTTTTTATATTTTTAAGAATTGTATTAGGTTTTTAGCACCAGTATGGTAGTAATTTTTTAAATTTTCAATAAGCAATGTAATTTTTATTCACAAGTATGGTGAATGTCTTTGTTGTTTAAATTTTAATTTTTTCTTAAACACTGTTTTTTATTATAAAAAAGTTATTTTTCTTTTCACTTCAATGATGACTTAGTTTTTATCTGCTCACTGTATGGTGATTGTCTTTGTTGTTTAAATTTTAATTTTTTTAAACACTGTTTTTTATTATAAAAGGTTATTTTTCTTTTCACTTCAATGGTGACTTAGTTTTTATCTGCTCACTGTATGGTGATTGTCTTTGTTGTTTAAATTTTAATAATTTTTTTTTTTTAAACACTGTTTTTTATTATAAAAGGTTTTTTTTCTTTTCACTTCAATGGTGACTGTTTTTTTCCGTTGGGCGCCAATTAGTTTTATTGTAATTACTTGCTATGCAAGTCTTGAGTGTCAATTAGTTTTGTTGTCAATATAATTAAAACACAATTTAATCTCTGTTCATTTTCCGTTTATTTAAACAAATCAAAAATAATTAAATAACTTTATTTAAACAAATCCAAATATAACTATAATTACAATTACTTGCTATGCAAGTCTTGAGTGTCAGTGCTGAACTAACTTTTAATCTGAAAACTAAAGAACTCTACAACTTCTAGAGGAAGAAGAAGAAGCCACGGCAAAAATGCTTATCAGCATAAACGGACTCACATTTCATGTGAACGGAATTTGCAGTTAAGAAATGCAACGTAGCGTCTGCTATGAACGGACTCACATTTCATGTGAACGGAATTTGCAGTTAAGAAATGCAACGTAGCGTCTGCTATGAAAAAAGGTATTTTATTCAGTTATTTTGGGACGCGCGTGCAGCGCTAATTTTGAAGAAGTGTTTATTGTTGCAATTTTTTTATATTGCAAATTAGTTTTGTTGCTGTACTTTCGTACCTTAACTTGCACACAATGTTTTTCTTCTTCACTCACTGTTTCTGTATCCTTTCCTTGGCAGCAGACCGACTCGACATGTTTTTCGTCATCATTTTATTTTTGTATTTGATGTAGGTATTTAACTTAACATTTTTAAAAAATTGAAAACGGGATTTTGTTTTTCATTCTTTTTTACCATCTTTGAAACCAACCAAAAATTTATTTTGTTTTTTCTAATGTTGTTGTTGTTTAAAAAGTGTGAAAGGTTTTTTTACCTAATATTGTTTTTGTCTTTTTTTTTTTACTAAAAACCTCGCCACGCTATTTTATCATCTTTCTTATTGTTGTACTTTTTTAAAGCGTCCAAAAATAGACTGTATGGGGCATATTCAGAAATCATAACTAAAGTTGTAACTAACAAAACAGAAACTAAAAAATAGTTCATAGATAGTTATAGATCTTATTCACAATTCATAACTAACGTAGTAACAGCTCTCAGCTTATAGAAGAAATGCAACCATGCATATTGGCATTTAGAGAAAATTAAATGTCGATAATATTTTGAACGATATATTCTGTAATTAATTAAAAAGCTTATAAAACTATTAACATCTCATTTTTTGTTCTTTAAAAAATTAACGCAAATTCTAAAAAAGTGGTTTTTTGGTTATAATAATATAAAAATCAATTAAAATAATAATAAAAATATTCAAAAGAGTTTTATCGACTAAGAACACATCTCTAGTTTATTTTTTTATGGATTTTTTTTTTTTTTTTGGTGCAGCAGAAATTCATTTCAAACACAAATTATAATTGCAGCGTGTTTTATACGTCTTAACTGTTTTTTGTCATGTTTTTATCTGTTATTATTTTAATATCTCTTATAATTCTTTCCATTTATTTTTTATAGCCACTTCAAAAATGTTGTACTTTTGAAATAAATTATAAAATGATATCAATCAGCTGTTCTTTGAATGTATTAGTTAGTTGGCATTTAGTTACAGCTTTACCTACAATTAAGTGTAAACTTTTTATGCTGCAAGTAATCATCTGTGAATAGCTTAAATAGGTACTTAAAAAAGTTTACACTTGGTAATGATTTATGAATATGCGCCTATGTGTTTTTTGTTGTTGTTCTTATATTTCACATAAAAAAGTGTTGCTTACGATCAAATAAAAAAATGCAAAAAACGACAACATTAAAGAGCGTTAAATATTTCATACAAAATTATGAAAACTTGAGACCAATAACGCGTTTATTATATTTTTAAATAGTTGTCAACATTTCTGTTGGTTAAACTAAA
Organism: Pollenia griseotomentosa; assembly: GCA_963931875.1. Classification (NCBI taxonomy): domain Eukaryota; kingdom Metazoa; phylum Arthropoda; class Insecta; order Diptera; family Polleniidae; genus Pollenia; species Pollenia griseotomentosa. The sequence goes on along the minus strand of OZ007563.1, from coordinate 40,613,661 downwards.
AATCAAACAAAAATATTAATTGAATCAGTAAAAAAATTTGTAGAAATTAAAAAAAATTTCAAACAAGCGTTTGTTTGAAAATAATTCAGCAATAATTTTTTCTGTGTAAAAATAAGAAAATTGACTTAACAAGTTCCCATTTAGTTTTCTATTAAGTTAAATACATCAAATTTTTTGAGTAGAAACCATGTCGGGCATGATGCTGGTGTTTTATAATTGGAATTCTATAAGGTGTAAAATTGGTAAGTAAATCAATCGTAATTATATTATTCTTCAGTCTCTGGTTTCCTGGGATAAGTGTTTAAGGTTATAATCTTATTTCACTTTCGGAGTACGAATTCGGGATCAAATCAACATTATAATACTTGAATCAAGCGCATTTTGAGATGAATTCAATCTTAGTTTTATCTTAGTCAATCTCATTTTCGGATTATTTCAAGTACGAATTCGGGATCAAATCAACTTTATAATACTTGAATCAAGCGCATTTTGAGATGAATTCCATCTTAGTTTTATCTTAATCAATCTTATTTTCGGATTATTTCAAGTACGAATTCGGGATTAAATATGGATAAGTAAAGTATGTCGCACTTGAATAGTCCCTACTTGAATCCATCTCTCTGTACTTGATTTAAGAAAAATCGTACTTACCGTATTATTGATACCGTTGCGGATCGATTTAAATACGGATGAATCGATTTTTCTTTTGAGTGTATAACTCAAAACAATTTGTGGACCGCATATGCCACAAGCAACCTTTTCTGTTTGATTGCAGAAAGTAATCTGTGGCCAAGTTAGAACATAATTCAATGCCTGTTGGTCCACGTTAATAGCATTTAACATAATGCAATTTAATATTGTTAACTCACATACGCTGTTATTCAAGAAAATTATAAATTTATTGGTTTTAAAACTTAAAAAAAAAACATTACTATAACTGGGTATAAGAAATATTAAAAAAAAGCAAAATTAAACCACGTTTACAATTAAAACTTTGTAATTTATTTTAGAATGCAAAAATCCAAATCACGTACGACCATCTTTTTTTTTATCAAAAATTATGATTTTCGCTGTTTGTTTTATCAATTGTTACTATCATCTCTCAACAATTATAAAACCCAACTTTCAACATTATATAATTTTCTAATAGTCGTCAAACTTTTCATTAAAAAAAGTAACATTTATTGTACATTCTCCCCATGGAATAATAAAATGATGGTGTTTTTTTTGTTAATTTTTTTTTGTTTATTATTTAGTTATAATGAAAAATCGTTTTTTGTACTCGTTTTTATTTATACTTTTTTCTTTTAATATTTTTTGTACTCTTCACTACAAGTAGAAAGGTTATACATACAAAAGTTTGTTATTCGATTTGTAATTGCATTAATATTGATTGAAGACCCCTGTAAAGGATATACAATGTATATTATACATATATATTCTGGATCCTTATACGTAGGGGTCTTAGTGACTCGATGTCTCTCTGTTTGTTTGGTTGTTTCGATAAGATTTCCGAAGTTCCGGGATAAGCTGGAGACTAATACTATATTATATATATTGTTGGTCGCATGCGTTAATACGTTAAAAAAGCCAACATTTTACAATTTTTGTTTTTGGTTCAAATATATTTTACTTGTAGATTTGTAACTTGTAGTTTTGAGAAACAGGACACTGATATAATATCAATTTTTTAGTCTTGAATATTGATTTTTAGTTGGGGTATGGTTCTTGGCTTGTTCAGTCTGTTAACTTTCTTTAAAACTTCCCCCAAGAAAACTGGCAGTAGCTGTTGAATACAATCAAAATATATGCAGTTAAAATTTATTTCTCTTACCAAAGTCATAAAGATACCTGCAGTATTGGCTGTGGTTCCATTCCTGTGAAATTACAAGGTTGATGGCCTTACAAAATTTTATAACATCATCCGATATGAAACAGTTCTGACGGAGATTAAAAAACTAATGTGACATTTCCCAAATATATAGGCGAATTATTCCTTTCGGGCGAAACTACGAACAGTGCACTAAAGAAGTCGTAATTGTTGCTAATGAGCCGCTCTTTGGATTCCTCCGTAGTCCAAATCCTACAGTTTTCCTTGTAGCCACTTAAGGCCCAACGAGAATGTGCATAACTTCGCTTAAGCAACTGTGGGAATACATAAAGAGTGGTTCAACCATAATGCACGTTGTTTATTGTCAGTCACATTTTAACGTCAAATCTTTTGCCCAACTTAATTCGACATTTCTTTGTTTGAGTGTTTGACAAATTCAACCATTGAGAGGTACACAATTGAGCAGCGCGTTGATTGTTGAAGCCTTTAACGAAAATGATCGTTCAAATTGAAATGCAATCATCTTCAGCGAAGATGCACACTTTCACCTCAGTGGATTCGTTAACAAGCAGAATTGCAGCATTTGGGCAAATGAGAATCTGATGCATCCACAAAGTGTTGGGTGCGGTTTAAGGGCTGGTAGTTACCGTGAATAGTGTTCGCTATCGCGAGATGATGATAAAGACTGGACAATATGTGGTTCCAACAGAATGGTGCCAATTGCCACACAGCCATCGATACAATACAATGGTTTCTTTGGCCCAACTCTACTGGGTTGAACTAAATATCACCAAAATACATGCAATGCGTATAAAAAACAGTACTGACAAACACTTTGTAATACAAGACCAGCGCATAAAATATGTAAAATCCTTCTGTTATCTAGGATGCATGGTGTCGATAGATGGAGGAGTGGAAGAAGTCGTGTCAATCAGGCAAAACAAGGCAAGGCAGCTTTTGGTCGAATAAATAAAACGTGGGCATCCCACGAAATCTCGAAAAATTTTTAGATTCGTATTTTCAATGCCTGTGTGAAATCCACACTGCTTATTAATAAACAAATGCTTGCGCATAGTATGCTTGGACTATCGTTATCACAAACATTGAACTCGGGCGACTTACAAACGAAGAGCCAATAATACTTCAAATTTGGAATGGACTGCATTGAATTGGAATCCCCGACGCTCAGGCCGCTCAAAGAACACCTGGCGAAGAACAATTCTACAGTAACTCAATATCCAAAACAAATCGTTTGACGAAATAAAAGTTTCCGTGAGTTCAATGTGGTTTATATGTAACTATTGTTACATATAAACCACATTGAACTCACGGAAACTTTTTGTTGAGTTTTATGAATTGCTTAAGCTATGCGCGAAACTGGTCGCACATTCCTTACGCGATCAATTTATTATTTTATGATTGTTTTTTTTTTAAATGCATTTGAGACACTTTTCGTTAATTTGCGACAGAAGCTTAGCTTTTTTATGCACATTCTGGTTGAAACTTTAATGAAAAATGGGCTTTATCGTTCATTATCAAATTGTGAGTACAACAAATTTGTAAATTGAGACCAAGTAGCTGATTCTGCGCCATCATGTAGTTCCTAGATTTTTGCCATAGAAATTTAGAAATATTCGGCTTATTAATTGCTAGTTTATAAAGAAAAAAACGATAACGTTAACAATTTTACCATCAAAACAAAATTTTTGTAACTCTCTTTTTAATTATGGATTTATTAAAAAAGCTTAGGAAAACACGACAACGGTTAATAAGTGGCCGAGAGGGGGCAAATAACTTCCTTTTCCTGCCGAAATTAAGAGGCAATAGCATCCACACCATGCAAACAAGGTGGACTAAATCGCACAGTGGACGAAACGGTCAATCTAGCGTCGTTTAATTAAAATTTGAAAAGTGAAATTGCGAATTTGTTTTTAGTATTTTCGATAACTAACATCCCACTGAGCTTATCGATAACGTTTGTTTTCTCATATCTAATATGCTCGAACTGCGGTGAGCTTTCAAATGCAGCATATGTGTCAACAGGAGCAGCAACAAATTTTACCGCCATTTCATATAGTGCAGTACGAGATCTGTAAACAGTAAAAGTATTTTCCTTTTTGCCATGTTAAGCAAATTTTTTTTAAGTTTATGGTATGTATTTTTTTTAAAAAAAGTGTTTATGGCCTGTGTTTTATATATTGTTGTTACAAATATCAAAATATACCAAAAGTGTCCGGTCCAAATCTTTTTTATTTTGTTTGTACTGTTTCTTGTGAATGTAAAATGTCTTTCATCTTCTGCCACTTTTTGCGACTCTCATTTTTATGCCATTTTGTAGGTGCAATGTCAGTTTCAAAACGAGAACTTCTAAATTTAATTTAGAATATTTATTGTCAAGTTAGTGGAAAAATGGAAAGATTGCAATAGAAGATGAGCATATTTTGAGAAAAAGAACAAAGAATGGTTAGAAGGAGAACTTGAGTTAATTGTTCCAACAACTTCTACACAAGTTGGACGACCGGTAAAGGAGTTTTCAAATTGCACTGCAAAAAGTCAGGTCAATAAAGTTTCTTCATTAAAAAATGAAACTTCGTGTAGCGAGCTAATTGCAGCAACTCGTTCTAGTCTTTATAGGAGTGGTAAGAGAACTGCATCCAAGGTTATTTCAATGTTGGATTCAAATGAAGTCACTGCTGTTAAATATACTCCAGAAGAGGCCTTGGCTCTTTATATTGATGGATGTTACACGAAACATTCGTACAAATTAATGCAGGCTGGTGCTAAAGCACGAAGTACCAACATTTACCCAAGCTATGATGTTTTGAAACTAGCAAAGCAAAGGTGCTATACTTACTAGTGGACTATTGGTGACAGATCTGTCTGCTGAAGTGCCCCTTCAGAATTTGGTGGACCACACTGCTGGAAGAATCATTGCAGCACACCCAGAATTATTTCAAAATATCAGTACCAATAGCAATCTTGAAAAATTAGTTGCAAGTTATAAATGGGGATGTGATGGCAGTAGTGGACATTCCACTTACAGGCAAAGATATAGTGATCCTGAAAAGAATATGATCGATGAGCATATGTTTACGGTCTGCATTGTGCCATTGCAAGTGCAATTCGGATCCAACATAATTTGGAAAAATTCACGACCTTCTTCAACTCGCTTCAGCAGACCAATAGAAATAATATGTCAGAAAGAAACATGCAGCGTGGTCAATACCGAGGTTCAGAGTGTTAAAAATAAAATATCTAATAATAGAGCAACAAGAGTGAGCACATTTCAAGTCCATCATCAGTTTTACATGACAATGATTGATGGAAAAGTTTTAAGTACTATTATAGAATCATCATCACAAACGTGCGGAATTTGTAAAGCCACGCCGAAAATGATGAACGATCTGAATCTGATCCAGAATCTACCTGTATTATTCATATGTATTTCTTGCAGGCTTCCCATTAAAAAGTGGCAGATTCGTGGTTCCGATAAAGTTATAGTTGAAAAAAGGAAAGTAGACGTACAAACCGAGCTAAGAAAGAAAATGGCATTACTAGTAGATATACCAACGGCTGGTTGTGGCAATACAAATAATGGCAACACAGCTAGAAGATTCTTCTTTAAACAACCTAATTTGGCTGCCCAAATAACAGGCATTAGTAAAGATATTATTAAAAGATTTAGCGTTATTTTGCGTGTTATGGCTTGCGGATATGATGTTAATCCAGATGCTTTTCGGCAATACGCATTAGAAACAGCTCAAATATTTGCTACTGAATATCCATTGTTTTACATGCCTAGTTCTATTCACAAAATTTTAATACATGGAGCAGAAATTATAAATAATGTTGCGCTACCAATTGGCATGATGTCGGAAGAAGGACTTGAGGCTAGAAATAAAGACGTTCGAAATTTCCGCTTGCATCACACACGTAAAACTTCTCGACTGCGTACAATGGAGGTCCTGCTGCATGCACTCCTGTTTTCCTCAGATCCCTTTATATCATCATTGTCTAAATCTACTTCTAGGTCTTCCAAAAAAAATATTATATTAGACAAAGAAGGTAAAAAGCTGCATCCTGCAGTTTCATACACTGATAGCTCAGATTCTGAATAATTTCTTTTACCACATTTTATTATAATTTACTAAATTTACATAAAAAATCGATTTTAATTAAAATCGTATGAAAAAAGCGAAATATTTGATTATAGTGGTCCGATTTGTCCGATACCTGACAAATATATTACAACAAATTATTGTTGAAAGTTTGGTGCCGATAGATTGAGCTTTTCGTCCACTGTGCGCTGGCACGGATACTTTTTGTGCAAAATGTTTTAACTCTCTATAACTCATCATCTTAAAATTACAAATACTCAATTAATTCACATAGAGGTTAATATTAAAACAAATACGTATTTTTCATTAAAACGGAGTGTTGCCTACAGGCAACAACGAGCAACAAGGGAAAGCAAAAGTAAAAAAGTTATGAAAAAGCTAAACGTAAAAATTTAATTAGATCAGATAAGACGAGTAAAAACTCTTGAAATAGTTTTTAGTTTTCAAGTAGCATAAATCTACGATGCATATCTCACACAGTATGAGTAAATTTTACGTATTTTGAATGGTTGCGTCGAAATCTTTTTCGCCCATTGAGGCCACTGATCGACTTGATTCTGGCGGACTACTTGCGAAGGCAAGTGTTACGGAGGTTTTCAATTCGTTTTTGCTTGGATTTACCCTTATAAAAGTCGGCGTGTGGGTTAAGTTCTCATCCTACATAGAGATTCGCAAACTTCTAGGCGAAAGTTTCTCGATAACATAATGGACCTTGATTTATTTGCATTCGCTCTTAAAAATGAACTAAAAGTTAGACATTGTTACGTCTTAAAAGTAATTCTCAACCAAAAAATATAAAATAGTACTATAATAAATTTGCTGGAGACTGTACAAAATAGATTCCCTTTTCGCTCAATGTAGCCCACAAGACACAAACACTAAATTTCGTGTTTTATGCAAATAAGTCAAAAATAGTAAAGAACTAGAGCTATGACTCATATCTGGACACTAACTTTACAGATTCTCACAAAAACCACGAAGCAGCGATTATAAAAATATTTTTTATAAAATATTTATTATAACACATTTTCACTTTTTAAAATTTATAAAATTATAATGGAATCGCGATATTAATAACAATAAGAAACAACCAGCTTATGCTTTTTTGCACTTGAGGTAAAGAACAGAGTGTATACTACAGGTTATATTACTTGAGAGGTCATAATAACTATTACTATGGAAATTATTGAGAGATGACCAGTATGTTACAGAGGGTTAAAACACTAGAAGTCAACTAAATTGGTTTGTTATTTCACGTAGCTCCCCCCCCCATACACACGTTCCCACGACATAAGGATTTTGGCAAGTAATAATCAGTCAGGATGAAAAAGTTCGGCTTTAAGTTTTGTTTAGACATAAACTCTGTTGATATTGAAAATTACCTTAATGGACGTATTATTTTACCAAGTCCCAATACAAAAGGCCTTATCGGAATTATGGTTTTGGACGGGCATGATTGACTCAAAAGGTCTATATTTTCACCAAGCGTCATGCAACCGATTTTTATCTGTGTTTCGGAGGACATATAATCGACCTTTAGGAGTTTTTTTTATTACATACTGACTAATTTTGTATATGATTCATAAAAAACGTTGTAAGGAAAGTACCAAAAGTATTTTGAAATTGGAGACAAAAAAAACTTTAAACAATACACTACTCTATTAACAGATCAATCAAAATTAACAGATCAATTATGTAGCCGATATTAAAAATTATATTTCCGGCATATATGGGAGGTAGGCGAGTTCTTGCTCCAGTTTTTTCAAAAAATTTTATTTTTCTTAACTAATATATTTTATGTTGGCATATTTAATTTCAAAAGCCTACGACAACTCCTTCTTTTTTTGTCCCATAGCTATATGGGGACAAAGCACTGTGCGGCGTTGCCTGATTTCGCCGTAATCGACCCGTTAGTTTTTTGTTTTTCAAAATCCAAAAAAAAGTCTAAAAATTTAAAGCTCTAAAAAATAATTTTTTTTTATACTATAGTGATTTTTGTATATGGTGAAGGGTGTACAAGATTCGGCGAAGCCTTTTTACTCGTTTTTTGTAAGTTTTTAATTAACATATTTATTTATTTAAAGCCGTTATTATCGCACTCGTGTCGTATGTTGCATACAAATTTATTAATAAAAAAAATTTACAACAAATACTTCGGCATTATTGTGTAAAAAAATATAAACAAGTAATTTGTGGTATTTTTCTAAATTTTTTCAAATAATGCTTTGTTTTTTTTTTGTCTTTCTTTTTCAACGCTTTGTTGGTATTTTTATTATTATTGATATGTATTTAATTATTAATATGCCACATTGGCATCGCGTTGATAACAACACACTATTTCAATGCAGACTTGCTTGTGAGTACTTATTTACAGTTATTTCTAATAAATATTTACTATTTTCCATAATATAACAATTATTATTAAAAGAACTTTTTTAATACGATACTTTGTTGGTATTGTTTTAGTTTAAGTTGGGGTACAATTACACTGTGCTAGACTAGAAGTATTCACCTGTAAAGAAACCACATTATTCGATAAGGTCACCTCAAAAAAAAAAAAAAAAAAATATTATGGTTACTTCAACCATATTCCATATAGTCATTCACCCAGAAGCTAAAATCATATTGTGGGTGTCTCCGATTATGTTACGGCTGATATTCCACCACTTGTGGGAAAGCTTAGACCGCTGGATGATGTTTGGCTGACGTCATTCCATGAGTAGTTTGCTTCTCCTTTTCAATCGACCGTCTCCACGCTCTAGCAGGTTCGCCATCACGCCGGCCTCTACTCTGCGGGTTCTAACGAAGCGCTTATCGAACAATGCTGTCAATTGGCCTTCGAAGTGTGTTGCCTATCTGCCGCCATTTTCGCCTACAAACTTCCACGGAAGCAGAGCGTAGCGTTTAACATATCTATTGTGTGTGCGTTTTGGCCACCATATGTTGAGAATTTGCCGCAAGCATGTGTTCGCAAAGGCCTGTGGTGGCGCGTCTATTGCGTTTGCTTTTTCATATAAACGCACTTTAATGTCATCATCAGCACCACTTTTTGTAGTCTCCACACTGCCCAGATAGTATTAAGTCCTCGAGATGTTTAAAGCTTGTGCCATTCCAAGACGTACGCATTTTTTTTTTTTTTAATTCCCTAAGATGAACCCCGCGAAGCTCTGCGCTTGTCTACAGGAAATAAACCAGAGGGAATCGAATCCGCAACCCCGGCGCTGATAGACTAGCTCACTACTAGCTATCCTACCGGGGCATTCATTTTGCCGTCGATGAAGAGGATGAAAATTATCGCCTCACACCAGTGGTAACCTAAAATTCATCTGAAGACTTCCCATTGTCTAGGATTCGGCATTTCAAATCCGCATACGTGGCCCGGGTTATATTAAGAATTTTCGGTGGCTTATATACCTCTCTCTAAAGGGGATACCCTTTACACAACGAACGTTGGCACTGCCTAAAGCAATAACGTCCAAACACACATACTTTGATATTTGCATTTGCGGTAAACAGCTTTGAAAGCTCTCCCAATTTCTTTGCAAAGTAAGCAGCAAGCAGTGTTTCCATAACTTATTGATCTGAAAATGCCGAAATTTGAAAAAATCTGCTAAATCGTAAAATAAAGAAAATATGCTAAACATCTGCTAAGATTAAAGCATAATTTTTTTTTTAAATATGTTTAATTTGAACGAACAAAAATATGCTAAAAATCTGCTCAATTTTTCTAACAAATATTATGCTAAAAAACTGCTAAATAAAAAGGAATTTTTATATATATTTCATAAAAAATTTTGTTTAAAAAAAAGTATTATATTCATAATGCGATCTGCTAAATGTAGCGGAAAATATGCTAAAATGGGAACACTGGCTGCAAGCATTGTTGTCACCGCGATCTATTTGGCTGTTGTGCACTTGTCGGTGTGAAAGCACAAAAGCTCTTTTGTAAAAGCTCGCACATTGTGCATATGAGCTGGATGTAACTGGTCTAAAGCCTTCATAAAGTCGATAACTGCTTGCCTTTCCGCAGTGGAGTTAAAAATAAAACCAACTTCTAAACAAGGAACGATTGTATGGTTCTGCCGGATCATCACCTCAAATTAAAACCGTTATGTGTTAATTGCGCTCACGTTGGTAAAACATTCATTTTTTTATTTTATTTTCCAAAAAATCTCTTTACGATTAAAATTATGATTTACAATAAAGAAAAATAAATTTCATAATCACAGAAAACATTTAAAAAATTCCACTTACAATTCCACATAATGTCACTGACTTCAAAAGTACAGTTATTGTAAATTTTTTTTAAGAAACAAAATGTTGTTCTTTGACAACGTTCAAATCTAAAACCAAAGTACAAAAAAAAAAATAAAAATCTTAAATGTCAAGACATAAGGTTAGCTATTTTGACATTTAAGTGTTATTCAATTAAACGCTGATGTTGTTTTGTAGCAAAGATTTCAAACAATAACAAAAAAATAACGATTTTATTTTTGTTATACTTATTAAACTAACATCACCTTGATATACTAAAAAGACTACTTAAACATCCAAAATATGTTTATGGGTTTTTTGAGTGCTTATCCTGGCCAGTTTAAAAAAGTCATTGGAATTGTTTGAAAAATTTGACATTTAAAATTAATGTCAATTGAAATTATATGAAACATGTCTTATGAAAGTTATTTTCAATGAATAAGTTTTTATACCCACACCACAATAGTGGAGAGGGTATTATGCATTTGTGCTGATGTGTGTAGCGCCTTAAAATAGTGGTCCTATACCCACCTTAAAGTATACCGATCTACTCAGAATCACTTTCTGAGTCGAACTAACGATGCCCGTCCGGCTGGCTGGCTGGCTGTCCATGTAGCCTTGTGCGCAAAGTACAGGTCGCAACTTTGGAGATAACTTGATAAAATTTGGGTCATAGGTTCTTATTGGCACAAGGACCAAGCCTATTGAAAATGGGCCGAATCGTAGGACCACGAGGGAAGATAGGGGAAAATTTCTTCCTCTCAGAAACTATCAAACCGATTTTAATGAAATTTAAAAATCTATATGGACACATAAGCTATACAGTTTTAAAAAATATAGGACCACAAGGGGAGAAAGGGGCAATTTTTGCCTCTCAAACTGATTTTAATGAAATTTTAAACGTAGGTAGATCCATATCTATATGGACACATAAGCTATACAGTTTTTCAAAAATAGGACCACAAGGGGATGTAGGGGGCAATTTCTGCCTCTCACAAACTTTCAAACCGATTTTAATGCAGTTTTAAAACATAGAGAAATCCATATTTATATGGACACATAAGCATGATGTGTTTTTAAGTACTGTGGTGCTGGGTATCATATGGTCGGGCTTGACCGACTATACTTTCTTACTTGTTTTTAACTTGCTATTTGGTTGTTATAACAACTTCCTCATCTATGCCATGAATTCTAAATAAAGCATAAAAAAATAAATCTTTTATGTATAAAATACAAAGTTCTACTTAAATTCACAAAGAAAATAAAATAATCTCTTTATAAGATTTTTCAAAATACCTGTTTATAGGATTTTGATTTAATGCTCCATTTATAGGCATTAATAACTCACGCACGTGTTTAAATGTTAAATGTTAAAATTTATAAATTTAAAATTTTTATATTTTTGGATAACGTTTTAGTTTTCAATTTAGCTGGAGCTTAGTGGTTAAATAGTTTTGATAAAAAAAATAATAAATAACAAGATAATAAACCTAAAACTAGTTCTTGCTTTTAAAAAAAAAAAATATGAAAAAATCCCAGAATGAATCAGTTATTAAAACAAAGTTGTTGGGCCGATTTCTAAGTACCCTTCTGCAAAGTATGACACTAATTTGGCTGTCGTAAATTCAAACTTAAAAACCTTCAAGTCTTTTCAAGTCAATTTTTAAATATAGCTACGGCCGTTCGATGTCATTCAATGTTGAGTATGGAATCTAATTTCTGGGAATTTCAAAATTATTTTTCCCGGATATTCCCGAGATGTTTTTACGAATGCAAACTAGAAGCCTGCACAATTCCATTTGAACACACATTAAAATTTTCGAAAAATTGTCAAACCCTTTTTTAAAAGAATAAATGCTACGCTATAGTGGAAGTCAAATGACAAGAGGGTTTACAAAATACTTTAAAAATTAACAATGGAATTTCTTTTAATGTTAGTTTGGCATTATATTACAACAACAATTTAACACAAGTAAAGGCTAGTTTCAAATACTAGGAGTATAGGCAAAAATTGTTTACTGTATTGAAAAGTTTTTAAAGAAACGAGTACTGTCTGGAGTTTATTTCTTTTTATTCGTATAGCCTAACGACACTATTTTAATTGTGCGACGAACAGCAACGCATTTTTCATTGTGGTTGAACACAATCCCCTACAATTATAGTTGTAAGTGGGCAACAAGAAAAAACAAAATTAAAAAACAACATTGCTTCATTTTATTGTTTTCGTAAGAAAACAGAAAAAAAAAATTTTTTTAACATCTTGCGATGCACTAATTGTACATTTAAAAGAATAAGCGCACAATTATGCGCTACGCAATAATACATACAAAAATGCAGTAAAGTAAGTGAAAGAACTCTCAACCACTTTTACAAAAAACAATTTTAAGTGCCACGGCACTACGACGCAGGTTTGAAAGGGAGAATACTAAAAAATTGCTGTATCAAAAAATTCAGTGTGTAAAGCTGATCGTACCATCCAACAATTTTTATATGCGCTGAATAATGCGCTTTATGTATCAAAAATGTATTGCTTCAAAGTGGGAACTCGCCATATAAAATTCATATCTTCCGTAAGCGAAACTTTAATGTTTCTCCCTTACAAACCTGCTTCGTTGGAAGCTCCATTTTGTATTGGGTAGTCCATTTCATCAGAATGGATCACGTAGTACAATATTACCTGCAGGGTACAAACTCTTTTTAACAATCAAATGGTCCATGCTTGCATAACATTGCAGGGAGTAGTACATTTCATCAAAATGGATCACGTAGTCCAATATAATCTGCAGGGTATAGAAAGACATTTTTTGTGAACAGACCAATTCCATTAAAATGCATTAACATTTCTATTAAAAGGTCTTGGAGTCTTTTGACTGAGGATCGTTTTTACACAATGCATTCTATAAATGAAACAAATCATTTGATTGTACAGTGTACGAAGAGGAAACGATTCGCCAATTCGTGTAGCAACTAGACCGGAGCTTATCTACTTTGTAAAAATAGTTTACATAAAGATCTCGACTTTATAAGACCCAGCCAGCTTTATAAGATCCAGCTAATGCAAAAACTAAAGCCAACGGATGTTATACAATATCGCGGGAAGAATTAGACACTCTTTGTGTTTTTTTTTTTTAAACAGATACTTCTTTACTGTGGGGCTTAAATAGCTCCGTCTTAAAAGTAAAACAATTTTTCAGTGCATGGTTTGGTTTCTAATGACCACAGTTATTGAAAAGAGTTCTTGGCATGAATTTTTAACAATCGCCGGCAGGTACCGATTTTAAACATAGAAAAAAAATTTTTTTTCAACTACATGGCCTTTTTATGCTAAAATATTTGTGCCGAATGCAAATGTTTCCACGTCATGTCAACGTTGGATGCAGCGTTAAGGCAAGAGGCAACATTGGACCATAGGTTTTTTTTCCAACATGAGGTTGGTCAAGCTGTGACTGCTCTTTGTGCTTGATATCGTGACATAATTGATATGACCAATATGGGTTTTATCAAGACGGTGCTACATGATATATATCCCATTGAATAATGATTAAGTAACCCCTTTCCTGATTATATACTCGCTCATATAGTGATCCGAGTAACCCACCAATATCGTGTGATCTATTGGAATTTCTTATGTAGTTTTTTTTTAAGTCTAAAAATTATTTTAAGAAGCCAACGATTTTCATTTAAATTAATGAAAAATTTTCAACATTTTTGACACAAAGAATGCTGACGAAGGCCGTAGCGGGCCAGAAAATGCATTACATTCTGCTGGTGTCTAATAATTGTAAATTTTTCTGTACATACAATATACTTCATTGCTATCCAAAGGATAGCTAAGGTAAAATGTAACAAGAAAATACTATATAATAGTCTGGTAGTGTAAAAAAGTAATTCCTTAAAATTTAAGGAATAGAACTATTACAAAAAAGCTTTATAAAATACATAACTGAAATGTAACTCATAGAATAAATTCGAAAAATCAAAAATGTTGAATATAATATAAAGTAACCTACAAAAGGAGATAATTCCCAGTTTCTATTTAATGAAAAATAGTTATGAAAAATTTCATGAAACGAGTGTGTGTTCATAAGACCTAAAACTTAAATTTATACTTAATGGGGTCCTAAATCAATATAAAAAAAGATTCACATCGAATTAGAAGCTTAGTAGGTATAGCCGGATTTACCACTGCTGATTAGGGGAATAAGGATGTTAATAAATATGCTTGCTAATACCGAAAATTGAATACTACGTCATGCTAAATTTAATAAACGTAGAAATTGCTTCCGAATTCCTATTTTGTAATGCTCAGTTTTCAGTTCCAATTTGCCCCTATAGAAATGATATTCCCCTTAGACTTCAATACTTTCGATCTTATTATACAAATTTTAGTCCTATCCGCAGAATGAGCTCTAAATTCAACAAGTTTAATATGTTAATTAATTTCTCTGATTAAAAAAACCCTTAAGCTTCCTCAAATAACTTTAATCTTAAATGTTTTTTTTGGGTAGATTTATTGCATAAGCCATTTAGAAAAGATAGCTTCATTGGCGAATTAAGTAAATAAATAAATAAACAATTTGGGCGGGAATCCTGGAAATATGATTTACATTTCCCGCTTTTCTGGGAATCAAAAACGTTCGGCATAAAACCATAATACCTACTTACAAGAGTATCCACTCGATTAATCGAGAAATTTTTCCGCCATTATTTGATCGAATAATCAAAATGGCCAATTTCGAATAACGAATAACTCGTGCAAAATTATGTCAATTAATCGATTAAGATTAATATTGTTACGTTACTGCCTTTCAATAACGTTTTGGTTTATTTCCTTTATAATAAACCGTTTCGAGTTCTTTATTGCAACTTTAATAAAATAAATAAAACACAAACACTTTAAAAACTGTTTACAATTTACTCAACTCTATTTAGTACTAAGTCTTTTTAACAACCGTAATTTATAGCTTTTATTCACAACCAACTATAATTTTCTCAGCGTTATGCGTTATTGACAAAGTCTGAACTAAGAATGAATGAATTACGCTAGTCGCCGCTAGTATTTATACATCAATTTGGTTGTCTAGAACATTCGAAATGTTTTTCGAAGGTTCGAGGCTTTACTTTTTCACCACACTTTAATTTGATGTATGGCAGCGCTAATGTTTACATAATTTTACCTCTTATACTGAAGCTTTTTTAACGGTCATTTCTAGGTCTTTCTGCACATTGGGATTGAGGTGTACTAAATTATTACAATTTTTAATAACAATGTAAACTAGTTAAATTACTTATGAATACAAGTTAACTAATAAATACAACTAATTCTTAACTAAAGTTACTTTCGTAACAAGTTACGAAAGTAACAAGTTACGAAAGTAACTTTAGTTAAGAATTAGTCGTAATTATTAGTTAAGAAATAGTTGTATTTATTAGTTGTCTTGTATTTATAAGTTGTCTTGTATTCATGAATAATTTTACTAGTTTACATTGTTATTAAAAATTGTTATAATTTAGTACACTTCAATTCCAATGTGCAGAAAGCCCTAGAAATGACCGTTAAAAAAGATTCAGTATAAGAGGTAAAATTATGTAAACATAAGTGCTGCCATAAATCAAATTAAAGTGTGGTGAATAGTAAAGCCTCGAACCTTCGAAAAACATTTCGAATGTTCTAGACAACCAAATTGCAGTATAAATACTAGCGGCGACTAGCGTAATTCATTCATTCTAAGTTCAGACTTTGTCAATAACGTATAACGCTGAGAAAATTATAGTTGGTTGTGAATAAAAGCCATAAATTACGGTTGTTAAAAAGACTTAGTACTAAATAGAGTTGAGTAAATTGTAAATAGTGTTTAAAGTGTTTGTATTTTATTTATTTTATTAAAGTTGCAATAAAGAAATCGAAACGGTTTATTATAAGGGAAATAAACCAAAACGTTATTGAAAGGCAGTAACGTAACAATATCTTAAAAAATTTTACTTTTTTAATATAAAAATATTTGTTTTTTTTTTTTTTGTTTATTTCTGACTCTTTAAGATTATTTAAAACTAAATTACATGTTCTTAACTTCTACATTTATTTTTATCACACAAACTTTTGAGCATATTTCATACCATTTTTAGATGTTATTGTGTGAATGACAAATAATGTATATCATTATAAACGTCAAATTCAATACGTTAGAAATTTGGTACTTTAATAGCACATTTTTCATATCGTTACTGTAATATATAAAAGCCCTAACTAACATTTTCCGTACTTTACAGGAGAAGGAAAAAACTTAGTAAAAATTATAGTCTTGCAGTCGCGATTTTTCTTAAACGCAGTTTTTTATTAAACTTTCTAAACAATTTAATAAAAAACTGCGTTTAAAAAAAATCGCAACTACGATACTACAATTTTTATTAAGTCTTTTCCTTCTCCTGTAAAGTAAGGAAAATGTTAGTTAGGGCTTTTCTATATTAAAGTAACGATATATAGTTTAACATTTATCGTAAAAAAATGTGTTAATTAAAGTAGATTACAACAATTTAATAAGTTATCAGTCAAATTGAAATCAAAGTAATTTTAAAAACTTAAGAGTATAAAAAAAATTAGGTAAATTTACAACTAAGAATGTCCATCGACTTCAATTCCACTCGATTTCTAGGAATAATAAATTAGTTTTAAAAGTTTTTCATAACTAACTGGCACCTCTCACAAAATATGCCGGAACTAAAAGGACAAAAATACAAGAAGTAAATAAAAAATTGTCTTAAAAAATATGAGTTCAAGCCTACACAGAAAAAAATAAAAATTGATTTCAATTAAAAAATTTGTGATATTAATTAAAAATTAATTAAAGTTGCACCAGTAAACAAATTAATAGTATCAATTAAACCAGTTAATAATATTAATTAAACGTTTAATTCACTTGATTAAACGCTTAATTCACTTGATTAAATTTTTAATTAAAACTGATTATTTTTTTGATTAATGCTTTAATTGGTGAACAATTGGAAATTATAAACCGAAAAAAATTATTGGTTTCCGCCTGCTGATAACCATAACTGTACTAAACTTTGGCTTTCAGATCAATTTAAAGTCTGTTATGGGCCAAATACACATTTCAAATGCTTGTCCAGCAGGCAAATTCACTCGTGTACGTGTGGTGGACGTAATATTCGCTGTCTTATTTAAATGTTTTTATTTTCTATCCAGCATCGTTCGTGTGACACATACAAACACATTTTGACTAATACTACCAAAGCGCTTGATAAGAACCCAGCGGGAAAAAGAAGGAGTAGGAAGGCCTTCTAGAAGGCCTCTGTACCCCTTCTTTTGGATGTACAAGGCCTTCTTGCTCCATTCCATACTCATATCTTTTTTACACACGTTGTCATTGCGGAGAAGGCCTTCCGCTCTCGCTTCTTCAGCAGGCACATAAGAAGGGTAACGGGACCAAAAAAAAAATTGATTTTGCTTTTGCTTGTGCAAAAAAACAATACAAAAAATGTTACTCCCTTCTCATAGAAGTGAGTGTGGAAGGTGTATCTTATCTTTTATACGAAAGAGCCGAGGCTTTCTATGAGGCCTTCTTTAGCAGTTAGATAAGAATAGTAATTGAATCAAAAAATCTTTTAAGCAGGCCTTTAAAAAGGCCTGAAGTAAGAAGGTCTTCTGAGTTTTCCCGCTGGGAAATACTTGACGTGTACAGACCCCTTTTAACCGAATAAGTGCAAACTTTGCTTATAGTTTGTTTTAATTTGGTTTTCCTTAATCTTGTTTCGGTCTTTTTATAGTATGTTCACATTTGGCTTTTTAAACGCGTTTAAGCAGTTCGAACGTGATTAAGCTCTAATCACTTCCAAATCGAGATGATTACCCATACATTGAAGTGATTTGTTAATCACTTCAAATTGACATGATTACAACTAAATCACTTCATAAATCACATAGAATCCACTGAACATAACTCAAATGTAGAATCGCCAACATGATCGTGTACAACCGGCCAAGATTTCTACTTAATGTTTATATTTTTTTTCTTAAATAATTCATAAATTTTCACAATTTCATCATTAAAATGATTAACATAATCTTCTGATAACTTTATAAAAGTGTTTTTATCCATTTTTAATACTTTAAAGAAATATAAATTTGTTTGTTGTTTTTTTGTGTGTTTTTTTTTCTTAATCATCTGTCATCTTAATCATATAAAATGTAATGTGAACGGCGTTGATTAGCTTAATCAACATTTTGCTTAAACGCGTTTAAAAACCTAAGTGTGAAATTAGCATTAATGTATAAAAACTGTATTTTTTGCGACCGTGTTTTTTGATTTTTTAAATTATTTATTTAATTTAAAAGTTTTAAAACTATCTACATAGCACATATCGCCCCTTTATTGCAACATAGTCATATCTCAAAAAAATCAAACTTCGCAAAATGCGATTGAAGTTTTAAAAATGAGCCTTTAGATACAGGTTTAATTAAATATATTTTGCTATTTTTGATTTTTTGAGATATGACTATTATGTTGCAGTAAAGGAGCGATATGAATTGTTATTTTATTGTTTATTGTTAAACTACATGTTTGTATAATTGTTTTTTTGTGTTTATAAATATAATAAAAGTATCAATTCATGTAGAGATTTATGTTTTTTTCCCATTGGATAAATTTATTTGAATTATTCGAATTATTCGAGTAGTCTACTACGTACTACAATTTAAAAAGGTAATTTTTTTAAATTCTGGCAAACTGCCCAGTAAAAAATTTGCCTACTTTTTCAAAATGAATAGCTCTATAACTACATCTGTAACAACTTCGACAACTACTTTTTTCTGGATGTATGTAGGTAAAAAATTATTGACTTACTTTTGAATGCGCTCATTATGGGACATCCCATGTAAAATTCATTGGTTCTTTCAGTAGAATTGTAAGTAGTGCTCTTACGTTTTTCTGATTACTCAGCACATTATTTTGTAGGCGAAGTTTTTACTGGGCGTTTCAATTCGATTGTTTTAAACATTTTTTCGTTATTAAATTTCGATAGAATTTCATATGAATCATTTCCTATTAATTTCTTAATACCACAAAATTCATAATCAAAAATAATATTTAATTAAATTTTAGCAAAAAAAAAAAAAAATAACCATGTCAATGGTAATTATAATTTTGTTACTGTCTATACTTATGCTTGTTTGTATATATTATGTATGTATGTAAAGCCACAAGTATCTGTGTGAGTTTTTAGCTTTAAAGTATCTCTATTTGCATGTTGAAAATATTTCATAAGAAACGTGATTAAAGCAGCCTGATAACGCATGTTTAACCAAATTTAAATTGAAATAAACAACACCAGAACATGATTAAACATGTTCAAGTACTGTCAGCAATGACAAAACAAAAACAACTACGAACAAACGACATAACAATATAAGCCGATCAAGATTTTAATATTACAGAGATTCCAGAAGAAGTAACTAACAGCATAAAGTAACAAAATACATGAATTTAATAAAAAAAATAAAGACACTCCACCACACCCTCTTACTAGAGTCGATGTGGATGAACAAAATTTCAAGTATCTGAAGTTTTAAAAAACTAGTATTTGCTTGTGAGCTGCAAAATACTTACACATGTACTACATAAAATGGGTACGTAAGAGCTTAAGTCTCAAAGTCAGACTTTTCACTCAACCATCATCCATCACTTACTCAGTTCTTTTAGAGAGCTAAATCTCTTCCAAAATTTAGCCTGGAACCAAGCAAATACAAAGGCAGCTACAAAATAGCTGCAAGACCTAAAAACTCATACTACAACTACAAAAATTACAGCAAATTTTCATGCCACATAACAACTTTGCAAACAAATATTACAATAATACGATACAGTGGAACATGTTTGCATTTAGTTTGTCACAATTTTCTTAAAAAAAATTTTGGCACAATTGTATTCTGTTCGAGTTTTTTCTTCCAATTCAAAATTAATGAACATTTTAAATGGAAAATAATAAACCGTTTGCTTCTTGCAGCAGAACAACTCGAATTATATGCAGCTCTTATGATAACTCTTCTGTCCGCCTTTATTGTGACTCTTTGCGTACGTCCTTTCATGATTTTTCCGTAATAAGACTGTTTTCTTATAAAATTGTTAACAACATTCTGCCTTCGTCCAATTTTTTTTTTTTTTTGCAATATTTCTATGACTTAGACCAGTCCTCACACACGCTTTAATTTTGCCTTTTTCTTCTTCCGTTAATGGCTTTCTGCTCCCCATTAAAAAAAAAAATATTTAAACAATATTACATTTATTCAGAAACATTGAAGTTATTTAAGATTTTTTCCATTGGTATAGGTAAATTGATTTTATTCTTTCTCCTACTCTATTTCTTATTTTTCTAAATGACGTCCTATGTCAAACTTCCAACCCTATCTACTCTTTTGCAGATGACAGCAACCTTTGCCATTCGTACTCATTTGTATGCAGACCAAGCGTATCCGATGTCGGAGGCAGAATATAATGATACGCTTGGCCGAGACCTTTACATAGTCTCGGAATGGGGTCGTGCAAATAGGGTCGATTTTAATGCCCGAAAAACCCAATGTTGCGTGCTGACGCAAAAACGCGCGACAGATCAAGGTGCCTCATCTGTACATATGGGTGGTATAATTATTGAGGAATCAGAATCTTTTGATGTTCTGGTCATGAGGATACATTGTGATGTCCGATGGACAGAACATAAATTCAAGGTGTCGAAAGAAGCATTCAAGTGATTCAGTTTTTTAAGATGGTGTATGATATACTTCACTCCATCTGATCTCCTTACTATTTATACCACCTATATCCAATCGCGTATGGAATACGGTGCTTCAAAGTCTATTTTGGAGCTTCTCGACCGCGTGCAGGTGAAGGTGAAGGTTCTAATTGGTGACAGCAGAATATCCAATTCTATTGACTCCCTTCAGCACCGTCGCAATGTGGGTTGTATTTGTCTTTTTTTGTTATTGTTTTTACAATTGGATGTGTTCTGACGAAATTAGGGATCTGGTTTCCAAAACCCGTACGTTTGTATACGTTTTTCCTCAAGAGCCCATCATTTTGTGGTCGATTAGCAGGTGAATCGTACAACGCATTACAGGGAGAATTCGTTTTCTTGCCGGACTGTTCGTATGTGGAATAACCTTCCTGCTGATGTCTTCACTCACACTTACAACATGAATGAATGTTCAAGTCGAATGTTAACAAAAACTACTCCCTCTATCCTTCTTCCCATTACCTATTTTACTAGTTCCAACACAATGCAATGCATTAGTAGGGGTCATCCCTTGAGTGCTGGTCATAACAGAAAAAAATATGGCCATAAAGTTAATTTTTCGTAGTAGTTTTGTCGAATTTTTGGAAAAATTCTAACATAATATTGTGTGTGCTTAACTTTTGAAACTATTCATTCTAGGCCCATGTTTTATTACATCAAACTCCTTAGAATCATACGATGTACATCCGTCCAGCTGGCTAGCTGGATGTCCATTTAAACCTTGTCTTTCTGAGAATCGGTCTATAATTTCCCATAACCCTTATACAAGCTTCTTTCCGGAATAGAGTCTTATTATGTTGTAATTTAGAATAAATTTTGTCCAAACATGTAATTTTTTATGTAATCTAAATCATCCTACGAAATATTGTTGTTAATTATAAACGATTTGTTGTCTTTCTTCTTTTTGTAGACTATAAACCGATTTGTTGGTTATTCATTCAAAATGGTGCAAGTTAAATTTTTTTATTTGCAAAATACAAAGATCAAGTTAGGTTAAAAAAAGATAATTAAATTTTTTTTAGTCGGATATTTCGTAAACTATCGAGCATGTTCTGAAAATCGAAACCACGTGAAATTGAAATCAAAAAAATGTTGTAAACTCTCCCGTGTTCAAAGTTCATAAAAATACCATGTACTTTTCTTTGAAGAACACTTTCCTCTACCTAAACTACTTTTGAAATCAGGAAAAGCAACGTTCACTTTTACAGAAATTTAATTGAAAATATTCATCGATTTAAATTTCACGTGATTTAAATTTTCAGAAAATGGCGGCAAAAGAGGTTAACTATGCATGTCGTTAAGTTTTTTTTTGAACTCGACTAGTATATTCCACTGATTTTAGATTCTAGATTTGGGAACGCATGGGGGCCTGATATGACTATAAACCCCAAATTTCAATTGGACTTACAAAATTCATAATTATTTCCATTTTTTATTTTTCAAAATCTCCCACTGTGTGTCGCTAACGATAAATTGGTATAACAGAAAAATTCTCAACATGACTTACGATCAAATCAAGCACCTTATTTTTTTTTTAAGTTTTTAATATTTGACATTTTTTTGATTAGAAAACATTGATAGTTCTATATAATTTCAATTTCAATCTTAATATTTTTTTTCAAAATGTCGTGATCATTTCTCAAAAAGGAGTCGATATACTAACTTATAAATAACTTGTTTTACTCAACAAACACTTTAATCCTTATTCATAATAACTATTTTAGGTTTATAACAAGCTTATAAAACGAATTCTCCATGATAAGTCAAAAATATTTTTTATGATTGAGGGTGTTACTTTATAATTTTCTTATATATTTATTTACATTTTAAAAGAATCATATCGCATACAAAATCTTTAACAGGCACAACTTAAAATTTATCATAATCATGTTTTTTTTCATACACCAGTGTCCATGTTCTGTAACTATCGCGTCGATAAAATTTTCGATTGAAATGTGTGAAATTAAACAAAAATGCCATATATTGAAACAAACAGCTTTTTTCTCACTAAACTGTGTCTGTTACATTTTTTGGCGAGTACAAGCTGTCACGTAAGGAAATTGCTCGTTAATTTACAGAAAAGTGTGACTGTAAAATTTCTGTAAGAAAGTTCCCGCTTAGAACTGTCAAATAAACTCACGAATAAAAATGGGGCGAGAAAAAATTTTAACATTTAAAAACAATGCAAAATGCGTAGAAAAATAATAATAATATTTTGTTCTTGGCACATTTTTTCATTGTTTAATTATTTTGCTTTTAACATTTTTATAAAATAATACAAATGTTTTCAAAGCTCGTTTGCAAACAACAAACATTAAAGTAGCACTTTCAATTATTTGGTATACGAAAATTTAGTTGCAACCATTTTTTTGAAGCCAATTTTTTTTCTGCCTCTCCTAAACATTTTTGAATTTCAGTTGTGCCTGTTTATGATTAAGTATTCTATATGAGTTTATTCTACTGCAAAGCAGAAAACCTTTTAAATTTTTTAACAAATTTTGATTCGAACGCTATCGAATCCGCAATCCAGTTTTCGATATGTCATATTTAAGGATGCGATTTCCATGGCATCGATTTGTTTTTGAATATTGTTGCATATTTTGATGAAAATACATCTTTGCATATCTAGGTTTTAAATGCATATTTTGACGTTTCTGAGGGATTTTTTTTTAATATCCAAAAATGAATATTGTTGCATATTTTGATGAAAATACATATTTTTGCATATCTAGGTTTTAAATGCATATTTTGACATTCTTGAGGGATTTTTTTTTTTAATTTCCAAATTATAAAAAAAAGTTCTTAAAATTTTTTTTAAATACTTTGAACTTTGCTTAAATACAAGGTTTTCAAGATATCGACAAAAGATCCTTCTGGTTTATGGCTTCCTATGGTTTAAAATATTTTATTTTATTATTTAACTGCTACAAGTTACTTGCTTGGTTCATGGGTTATACCACGTTGCAGAGGAAATTAGAAGCCAGCCAATTCGATAATATTGCAATTTTAAATGAAATGTATCCCTTGATTCCCCTTCCACCACAGTCAGTAGTATCAAGATGGGGGCCTGGGCTTAATACTGGCAGTCGAGATCGAGTACTTTCTCGATTCGAAAGCAATTTTATTTCTAATTCTTTCATTCCGATTCGTTCAGTATTGACCACTGTTGGGATCTGACAATTTTTAAATTGTACTGTCTCATTGGCAAAATTGTACCAAATTGACATAAATTGTACCAAAATTTCGTTAAAAATAAAAAGCATACATAGTAAGAATTAGTAACACTTCTTTACTCAATAAAAACAAAACAAGTAAGAAAGTAAAGTCGGTCAAGCCCGAGCACCCTACACCACAGTATATAAAGACAAATTTTCGAGAGTGTACGTTATTTGGGTTCCATGGGCAATCATGAACCCCCTAGAATAAAAAATTATATTATGAGGTTAAGATTCATATAAAAGTTCGTTGTGCCGAATATCATTTAGATATCTTTATCTATATGAAATTTATTTCCCTTTAAGTGATTTTAGAAAGGCGGCTTTCCAGCACAACATTTTATCATGACATAGCAGTCGTTATTGTCGCTAATTTTTATATCAATACCAACATTTATAAAGAAGTTATGGCATTAAAAGCTGTTTTCGGGAGTAGTATTTCTATGGAAAGCAATCGTCAAATATGGACCGATTCAAATAAAATTTTTTAAGATGATTTAGATTGAAATAAAATAAGTTTGGTCCAAATTTGATCTAAATACCAACGTAATAAGATGGTTTATAGGCAGAAACACTCTTCCGGAAAGAAGTTTTATGGGGGCCATATGAAATTATGGATCGATTCTCACCATTTTCAGTAGTTTGTCGCTATGAATTGAAACCTATGTACAAAATTTCATCGAATTACCTTAAATATAGCGCCCTGTACCTTGCGCACAAGGTTACATCGAGAAACAACCAGCCGGATGGAGGGACATCGTTTAATTGACTCAGAAATTGATTCTGAGTCGATTGGTATACTATTGTGGTTTGGTTATACAAAATTCAGAAGAAGCAAAAATTTATCTATTTCTCTTTTTTCTCAAAAGCAGACAATAACGTAAGCGCTTGGTTGACAGTGCCACCAAAACAATATACAAAATGGAGATTTGGAAACACTTGATCCCAGGCTTCCTACAGGGATAGGAGTACATATACTAACATATGTATGCATGTACTAAATATGTTAGTATAGCATCATGAACATAAATAACCAATAATGCAATTTTTGCTTGTTCTGGTCATGGCTGGAGATATGTAATTAGAAATTTTATTATTGAAAAGAAAAGTGAGTGAATCCAACTCGAAGATGTGATAAAACTTTGTGTTAATTTTTTATTTAAATGTACCAAAAACGGTTGAATTGTACCAGTGTACCCATAAAGTTTCGATTGTACCAAATTTGGTACAACTGCACCACAAATCCCATCAGTGGTATTGCTTTCGAATCGAGAAAGTACTCGATCACGACTTACAGAATCAGGCCCCTGGCTAGATGCTTCAGAATTCTATTAAAAATCTTTGAGTAAAGTAAGAATGTTTGAAGAGCTTGTTGATACCGATGATTATACAATTAAAAAAAGTAAAAGAAATTAAATTAAGATAACATCAGAAGTCAATTAGCAATTGTATTTTCCAATTACGGATATGTTTGTGAAACAAAATATAATCATTCGGAAGGATTTAGTTTACTTAACACTTTAGTCAAATAAATGGATATTGCAGAAAGTAAAATTGACAATGTTGAAGGAAGAATAGTCCAAAAAATTAAAGAAAAAAAATCCGACACGTTTTGTAAAAAAAATTAAGAATTTCAAAAAATAAAATATATTAGAAATATTATTGATCTGATCTGGAATCAAAGTGCGATCTGAAAATAATTTTTTTCAAAATGCATTGGCATTCTTCAAGAACAAAAAAAGTTTTACTTTTAATAAAACAATTTTTATACATATATTTAAGCAAACAAAAATTAGTAATTTAAGTTTTTAAAGATATTAGAATAACAATTGACTGAATTTTTTATATTTTTTTTTTTTTTTTGTAAAATTAAAAACGATTTTTTATGGAAATTTTTTAAGTTTGTAGTGCATATTTTTTATCTTTTTACTGCATATTTTGGATTTTTTAGTGCATATTTTAAGCGTTTTTTTTCGTTTTTTTAGTGCATGAAAATCCCATCCCTAGTCATATTGTATTTGATCCTGCAAACACACACACACACACAAAATATCAATGTTAAATTAACATGGCGCAATGTTGATTAAAAATCATAGTGAATTTCTGCAAAAGTTTGGACTTTATTTAAAATTATCTTGGGGAATTTTTTTTTTTTAAATGAAAAATGTTAAAATAAAATTGCTCAATATTAATTTTTTTCTGTGTGCAATAGCAACTTCTTCTCTAAAAACTTAAAAAGAGTAAAAGAAATTTCAGTTAAAAATCAGGTAACAAAAATACAAAAAGTAGGAATTAAAAAAAAAATAAAAAATTATATTCCTGGGAAATACCAGGGCCCCGTTACGCAAAACTACAAGTTAAGTCTTATCAAAATTTTGAAAATTTATATTGATGTTCTATTTACACGTTTCAAAAATTTGATCAAAATATTCTTTCAATATATTTCAAAATTATTTGGTAAAAATTTTATCAAAATTTGTTGAAGCTAATTTACACCATTGGTAAACTTTTTATATTGAAAATAGTGACTGTGATCAGCTGTTTTGCTTTTTTTTGTGAAATAATTTATTATTATAAAAAATAATTTATTATTGTAAAAAAAACAATTAATAAATATGGATGACGACACAATCATCATAGCATTAACATTTTTAATATTGGAGGAAGAAGTAGCTGATAATAATGCAAAAAAAGAAGAAAACAAAAGGAACATTAGGTTCGACCTTTTCTTTTGGAAGGTAATGTTATGGTATGTCTCTTTTAGGGAGCGATTGAAAAGAAATAATCCCGCCCTTTACAAAAACTTTGTGCGAATGACACCAGACGATTTTGATTATTTGCTTAATCTCGTCAGCCCATCAATAGAAAAGGCCAATACTAATATGCGGGAATCTATATGCCACGGAGAACGCCTGGCTATTACTTTGAGATTTTTAGCGACTGGGGACAGTAACGCAAGTCTGATGTTCTTGTTTAAAAGATCAAGATCATCGATATGCAATATTGTGCCTGAAGTCTGCGCTGCATTATATAAAGTATTATTTTTATTGGTTAAACCTTAAGTATTAAATAAAAAAAAACATATCAGAAATTATATGGGAGAGTATTTCCCAAAGTATAAATAAAACGTGGAATTTTCCCAATTCAATCGGGGCATTCGATGGAAAACACATCGATATTATTGCACCAGCACACTGTGGAAGCGCATATTTCAACTATAAAAAGAAAAGCACAATTGTTTTGATGGCGCTTGTGGACGCGAACTACAATTTTGTTTACATCGACGTTGGTGTAAAGGGTAGAGTCCGATGGCGGAGTATTCAGTAGATGTTTGCTATCGAATGGATTATATAATAACACGTTTAATTTGCCGCAACCGAAACCACTGCCCTGTAGACAAAAACCTATTCCATATGTGATTGTTGCAGATGATGCGTTTCCCTTAAATTCCAATATTATGAAACCATATAGCTTTCGGAATCAAAACACGAAGGAAAGAATTTTTAATTACAGGTTGTCCAGATTAAGGCGTGTTTCGGAAAACGTGTTTGGATTAATATCAGCCCGATTTCGCGTTGTCAGAAAGACAGTGGAACTTTCCCCACTAATTGTTGTCAAAGTTCTTCTCGCAGTATGTGCTTTACACATTTTTTTGAACAAACGCAAGTGTGGTTCCTATGCACAAACAAGATACTACGACCAAGTGAATGCGGATGGATCTATAACGGATGGACGATGGCGTGAAGAAGTGCGGACAGAGAATATTTTGTCTTCAATAGAACCATTGTGCAATCAAGGTCGTTAAAGCGAAACATCCAAGCCCATTCGACAAGAATTCAAGGAATATTTTTTAAATGAAGGAGAAGTTGCATGGCAATACAAGCATATTTATTAAACAAATTAATTAAAACCCAATAAATTGAAATAAAAAGTTCAATTCTTTTATTTGGCAACTAAAAATCACATTCTGTTTCTATATAAATAAAAAATTTAATTAAAATATTAAAAATTTAATCAAAAGAATGAACTTGCTGTCAAATTATTTATAGTTATCAATATTGCCAGATGCGATTTCGATGCTTATTTACACGGCATCAATACAATCTTCAAAAGTTTTGTTCAATAAATTTTGAAGAAATTTTGCTGTTTACACGAGTTTGAAGCATTTTGAAGAGCAATTTTGAAGAAAATTTCAATCGTGTAAATCTAGCTTTACAAAACTACAAGTAAAATACATTAAAAAAGCTACAATTTTACAATTTTTGTTTTTGTTTCAAATATATTTTACTTTTAGATCTGTAAGTTGTAGTGTTGAGAAACAGGGCCCAGAACGTGAAAGCCGGAAAGAAACTCTAGTTCTGAATATTTACCAATAATAACGATTTATACAATTTATGCTTAGCTTTTTTTCTGTAAACTTTTTAAAACAAAACTAGAAAAAAAAAATATGAAAACAAGTTGAATATTAATTATCTTAAAATGCAACCAAGCATTAATTAAAATTCTATTTCATCAACATTTATGAACTTCACCAAATGCCCAAATTAATTTTTATTTGATTAACTTAAAAGCAAAAATGCAAATCACATTTGTAAAATATTATTCAAATTAACCTTTAAAATAATTAAAAATGAAATAAATTTCAAATACAGTGCACCCAAATACATAAATAATGAATTCAAAAACAAACGTAGGCTGTTACATAATCGGTCCTGACCTGCCACAATTTTCTTACATTTACAAGTTTTAACATTTTAAAGTGCTCGTTCGGTCGTTGTGTTTTGCGCGTTTTTTTTTTGTAGTTATCTTAAGTGTTTCTTTAACATTTTGTAGTTTTGTTTGCTTTTTTTTAATATCCATAAAATGTTAATCTTTACTTATGCTTTCATTTATAACCAGTTTAAATAGTAAAATAAAAAAAAATTTAAGAAAAAAGATTTTGCTGAGAAAATAAAACTACAAAAAATAAAGATATAAAGAGTAAAATAAAAAAAACAACACCCAACAAAATAATAGCGTAGTTCAATATTAGGATTGCAAAAGTGCAAATGCAAAATATTGTAGCATTTTAATGAAATCTAAAGGAAACTCTGTGTATTTTGTTGTTGGATTTAACAAAAGAGCTAAGATATTTTGCATTTGCACTTTTGCATAACTAATTCTGAGCCCCGCTACTGTCTTTTGTAAATTTTCAAATAGTAAAATTGTAGTATTTGATTCTTAAAAATACGATGCAATTCGTTCATTACAAATTACCAGGGCACGTTTTTTTAAAAACAAAAAATTCAAAAATATGCAAGCAAAAAAAAAAAACCTTTTGTTTTCTAATTTTTAAAGGATCAAATAAAATATTAACTTATTATTCACTTAAATTAAGATTAACTTAATTTTAGCAGTTACCCAATATTAAGCATCATGAGAAGAAGAACTTACTATTTCCGAACAAAGACTTTGTTCTTTTAACTTACATTTAAAGCAAAAAAAAAAAAAAAAAAAAAATTACAAAATATTGTTTTTGTTTTGAAAACCACTTTAAAAATATAAAATGCTGTAACAAATTTCATTAATATATAAAAATTTGTTCCAATATAAGTTTTTTAATACCAGATAACACTCTACAGAACTTTAGGTTGGGACTTTTATTCAACAAATCTTGTAGAAAATACAATAAACAGAAAGATTTATAAACATCAATTCGTAGTGGAAACATATGGGGTATTCACAAGGTGTGCTATCATGTTATATTGTCATAATGTTCTTACATTTTACAATGGTTAAAAAATATTGTTGTTGTTTTGTTAACAAAAAGTATCTTAAATTAAGAGAACTTTGCTGGCTAAGTTTATTGTGCTGTCGTAATTAATCAAAAGAGAACTGCGCTAAGCGGCTAAGCCGAGCCGCTTTAGTTTTTGAAGTCGCCGCCTTTGATAGTATAGTTTTATCCGGCTAATATCCGAATTTAACCTGCGGCTAGCAATTTTTGCAACGAAACACTTGCGGCGTCAAATTACATCGGCTTAGGACTCTGATGTTTGGTAAACAAACAAACAAACAAAATAAAATTTATTTGTGATTGGTGTCTGAAAAATGGAAAATAGACCGGAAAGATCTAATTTAATTTATTAATATTTTGATATTAGGTAAATATTTATTTTTATATTTGTTTTAAATTAGTTGACTTAAATTCAAAATAGCACACTAAATAATGAGGGGTTGTTCACAACAGTCGTATTTTTTCATGTTATTTTTTTTTAATACATATGACTTTATGACACCTTCCCCCAATAGTATAAAATTGTATCATAAAACAATAAGTTGAGCATAATAAAAACTATCGATAGTACGGAAAACCATCGATAGTTTCAGCCCACTTATGTAACCCCGTATAAGTGGGCTGAAACTATCGATGGTTTTCCTTTCAAAATTTAAATGGATGTAAAAAAGAAAAAATTAATAAAAAAATTTGTGAATTTGTCAAAAATCTATTTTCATTAAACCAAAATAGTTCTATTTATTTGTAAAGGCTAGTTAACACTAATATACTTTGTATAAAATATGTACATGTCAAAAACTCAAGTAATATGTAAAAGTCTGATAGTGTAAATGCATATGTGATGACAAGTATTATGACAAGTATTATGAAAAAAAGTTTGACATCCCATACGACTTCATCGTTTTTTGAAAATTTCTAAACAATAATACTTTTAATTGGATCAGGGTTGCATTTTATTTCATGTGTGAGTGTTTATGCTTTGTGTGATGGTGTGAACACAAACTGTCATGTAAAATTAGATTTTTTGACAGTCGCAACAAAACTCATTAGATTTCTATCTCACAAAGTATTATGGAATCCGTAACATGGCGCTTACATTTGCCAGTACTGGCAAGACAGTAGCAATTCATTCAAACTTTGTCACTAATACACAAACACTTTTACAGCTATTTTGTTTTTGCATTGTTTTGCCAACTAATATGTATATGCTTACTGTCTTGCCAGTACTGACAAATGTAAACGCTATGTAAGACTTTCGAGATAGTGTTAACTAGGCTTAAATAAATTTTATATTCATTATGACAAAGACTTCCATAATACGTAATAAAAAGTAGTTATGTAATAGCTGCAATGTAACGCAAATAGCAGCGCAGAAAGCTGCTAAATAATGAGTGAAAGAAGCTTTTCATTTTGAAAAAGTAAGCGAAGCTTTTACTGGGATGTAACAGAAAAAATAAACGAAATAGAGTTATAGCTTAATTTATAACATGAATAAAAATAAAATTTCAACTTTACATTGAAGAAATGTCTGAAATAAAAACCATAATTGGTTAATTTTGGCCTAATTATGGTAAATTTTGACCATATTATTTTTATCAAAGTTTTTCTTGGAAGTCAAAAAATTAATCAACAAGGTTTCGCTTAAATGTGCTTAATTCCCATTTCATCCTATTAATAAACTGACATTTATTGTTGATAGAATAAGCTATTCCTATGCGCATTTCACTGGTTGCTTAGGTCAGATCATTATATTATTTTAGTTTTGACCAAATTAATGGTTAAATCTTACCAAATTATAGTTACTTTGAACAAACGTTCCATTATAAAATTATGTGGTTACCTTCAAAAATTCGATTGTCTAAATTCAATCATAGTATGTTGCTTTTAGAATAAAGTTCACCTTCAATCAGTTTTTTTTCTACGTGTACTTTTGTGAATGATGCATTAGCAGTCGAATCGCTCGAAAAATCTCGCATTATACACGTATTGTCTTGGTTTTTTTTATAAGCACTTTGATTTCTCTTCATACAATAATTTCATTAGGATTCCACGAGGTATTTCAAGGCGTGAAAATGAGTGATATTTACATAGAAAATGTTTGATGTTATCGTCAATGTCACAATTGATCTTTAGAGAAACTCGTTGGTGTCTGTTTTTGTTTGATTTTTTTGTGGAAGAAATATTCTTAGTACAAATAGAATCTGGGAATTAATTTCTCATGATGAGTTACATTTATTTTATAAATTTTCATATTAATTCGAATGTGTATTCTAAGTCAAATTACAATTTATATTATGATATTTATATCAACAACGATTCGATGTCAGTATGTTTCGAATAAATTCGTGATAGTATAACATAAAGTTGTGCTGTAAGTTGAAAATGCTTGGCAGTGGTTAGAGCTTAGATCTTCATTGTACGCGTTTTTAAAAAAGAAAAAACCGCTCCGCCCTTATTACTTTAAGCCAAAAGCTTGAAAACTTGTCCTTAAATTACTATTAAACATATTTATTTATTAACAATGTTAAATTGAATGTGCTTTTTTGCGTGAATTTAACCATAAATAGATTTTTACACTGGACTTTGTTGTAGTTGTTTTTAATGCGGGAAACCCAAAAAAAAAAAAAAAAAAAAAAAAAAAAAGTATTAAAACAAAGACCTACAGAGAGGCTTAAAAAAGTTAAATGTGTTAAAACTTTGCAAAAACATTTTTTAATTAAAAAACAATTTTTTAATGTGTGTTTTAGTTAAGGGCCATGTTCAGTTCAAATTCTGAATACAAAATATGTATGCATTTTCTTCAGATAAAAATAAGAATGTTTTTGTTTTGCAGGGAGAAAAGCTAAAGGTTAGTGTGTGCCTGCAAATCTAAAGCTACATATGTTCACACCTATTAAATATTTGACGTACGTGTAGGACTACTTTTATTAAAAATTTATTTTCAAAACGTGTGGCTAAATCAAACATCATTTAACAGTTTCTAAATTACATTTTACAATCATCTTCTTACAAAAAAAGTTAAGAAAATAAATATAAATTTTTAAAAATAAAGCTTGATCAATTTAAATTCAAAAAAGCGTAAGATTGTTTCTTACAAGGTCTAATTGTTTTAGCGATCATCAACTTCGTTGTCCAGCTTGAGACTTATAAGAGACAACATTTTCCCCACAAGTTAAAATTTTTTTTCGATAATTAATGTTTTTTTTTTTTCAAAATATTTGCGATATTTTTTTCTTTTTTGGTATTAAAATGTTTTTATTTTTTTAGTTAAAATAACAATTTCAGCGATTTATTTTTATGTAATTAAAGATTTGTTCTTTCAATATAAACAATTTTTGTAATTAGAGCAAAAATATCTTGCGATTCAGATAAGAAATCTGAGTAGCATTTGACAAATGACTTTCGCTGGCTATTGAACACTGAAGCCTAGTACTCTGTTCAAACTTGTGAAAAGTGTTGGGCAACATAAATTATTTCACACGAAAATTTTGACATGAATCAATGTTACCTATCATGCGAGTTTGCACAATTTAACGTTTTTATGCCTTCAAAGTATGCGACATTGTTTTGAGTATGTAAACAAACACCACATTTATTTTACTAAAAATAATTTTTTTAATAAAAAATTTATTAAATAAGAAAGTAAATATGGATTAAAAACTGTTACCGGTTATGTTGTTTTTAACTTTTTATTTAATATTAAGTTCATACTTTTTTGCTTTTGCTTAAAATTCCACGTGAAATAAGTGCAGCTTTCATTATTTCTCAGTTGTAACAAAATGTTCCCAGAAAAATTTCGCATCTTTTTTACAAAATGAACAGAGTACAACTCTATCAACATTTTTTTCATAGATATTCTGCACAAGTTTTTTTCATATGCGTTTTGACAGCATTTCACGTGAAATGTTGAACAGAGTACCAGGCTTGACTATTGAATGTAAATTTTGTATTATGAGTTGGCAGTTCTGTCGAAAATTTCTTGGTGCGTCGAATTTTTGAATGAAAACAACTTTGCTTTCGATAAATAAATTCAAAAAAACATGTTTAAAATGTAAATATTTGTAAATTTTTGGTTTTCCTATAGCAATTAACACACTCTTAATTGATTACACTGAAAGAATTTTCTTCAGAATACCAATGAATTTGACAGTAATCCCATGAAAAATTGCATTAAAAAGGAACCTATGCAGCGCTTCGTTGGATCACTGGAACCTGTTTCATTAAAATGTATTTAATGAAACATTACATTAGATCTATGAATGGTATTCAATGGATGAATACTTTCAAAAAAGTAAAACAAAATTTTTTTTTAATTTTTTTGTTTATATAGTGAGTGCACTTGCAAAACCGCTAAGTTAAAAAAAAATATATGCTTTATATCGCAAAAGAGCGATATATAGTATATACTGGGGATGTAACTATACTAGAGTTTTTCTTTTCCCTGACTTTTTCATTTCCCGGGAAAGCGAGAATTATTTTTCAAATTCCCGGCATCCCGGGAATTCCCGCTCAATGCAAATCGATGCAAGATATTATTTTATTTAATTTGTTTGAACACATAACATTTTCTGAGATACATTAAATAAGTTTATAAATGCATTCAACTTTTTTATTTCTGTGGCAAAAAGGAAAAAGTGCTTAACCCTAGATACACTTTCTTATTTTTAATACACTACACACTTTCTTCGTCGAATCGACGAAGTCCGTTTATGATGTGGCCCCAAGCCCACCCAATATAAGGAAACACGAAAATGTTTGTTTAGTTTATAAAATACTTAAGTTTTTAATCATTCTTAATAGTATATCATAGTTAACTTCAAAAATTTAATACTGAAAAAACAACAAAAGCAAGCCAAGGTTTTTTTCGTCAATACGACGAAGAAAGTGTATCTTTGGTTACAAAAGGTGAAAAAATATACTAAAAGGCAATATTTCTCGCACTTCCATCGTCAGTGCTACGAACGCAATCAACGAAAAATCTTACTTACACACAACCTACAAGCACGTACTTTCACACACTACAGCAGATCAGCAATATCTACAGCTACATGAAATTTGGAAGAGTTTCAGTAAAAAACTGCGGAGTTAAATAAGTACTATTTAACGGTATTCGTCAATACGACGAAGAAAGTGTATCTAGGGTTAAAGGCACCTTAAGATCTTCATGTTCAAAAGTAAACATGGGCAAACTTTCAATTATTTTGTAGGATTTTTGAAAAAGTTGTGGCAAAATGACTTTTGGTTATCTTTTTTTTTACGTGCAATAACATTTGGAATCATAAAACTTCCGATCTGTGACATTAGGAGGGATTAGGAATAAAAACTTAAAAAACTTTAACCACAGAGAACTGATAATTATATTAAATTCGGAGTAAAGTTCTAAAAGTTTTAAATTGTTTGCTTATAAAACTAAACAAATAGACTTAAGCACTTTTTGCCCCAAATTCAAAGCCTACAACCAAAAAAGTTTAAATATTAAAACAAAAACTATTACAAAATAGTTCTTTTCAAAAAGGATTTTAGTTCAGAGTAAGCATTAACAGAATCGTTTGAAAGCCTTTTTCTAATTTTTATCAAGAAGATATCAATGAGAAAACACGTTTCCTTTCTACGGATGTTTGCCTTTATAGTCAAAGGAACATTTTATAATCTCTGGAAACTTTCAGTTTTTTTAGCACTTCTTTCAAAACTCGCAACTCCTTTAAAAAAAAAAAATTATTTATTTTTTATTAATAACTTTTGACATTATATAGAATATAATGCGAAAAAAATCTTAAATGCTCTGCATATAAAATCATTAAATTTTTTGAAGCAAGTTGGAAGAACTTTTTTTCGTTTTTATAAAATAAATCTGGGTCTTTTAACAAGTTAAAAAGTCTGTACATTATTATTCTTCTTCATTCAGAGCATTAAACATTAAACATTGCCTTACATATCGGATATGAATTCACATCTTTTTGGCAAAACTGTCTTAAGTCAGAAACTGTAGTTTTTCGTTATATTAAATTGAAAAATATTTATTTGGTGTATTCCATAGACTTTTTCCTAAGAGCAGATGATAACTATTAGAAGCAGTTGTACTAGACTAAAGTGATTTAAACCAAACAAAAGAACAAGCCAATCAAAATCACAAAATGCGTTTTTTTGACTAAGACCTTTTTGCCTAACGGCTAAGATCTATTTCATGACACAACTTATTTTTACTTATATCAGCAGTAAAGTTGCCATAATTAAATTCAAAAAATCCCGGGAATTCCCGCACAAATTTCCCGGTATTTTTTTCCCGAAAAATGTTCGGGATTCCGGGATTTTCGTCCCGGGAAATCCCGTATGAAAAACACTAAACTATATGCCTTTTTGCCGATACGATACGATACTGAAGTAGATTATTTTTTTTTTATTATACAAAATTACAGTTTATAAGGTTAATTTTATTAAAAGTTAAGATTTAAAAAACAAAGAATAAAATTCATGATAAAATTAACCAAAAATATATTTTTTTTACAAAAATAACAAATAAAAAAAAAAAAAATAAATAATAATAAATACACTATGCTAGTTGCAAAATGAGACAAGCCAGGCACATGGCGTTTTAGCATTATTCGGGAACGCTGAA
Source organism: Pollenia griseotomentosa (assembly GCA_963931875.1). Classification (NCBI taxonomy): domain Eukaryota; kingdom Metazoa; phylum Arthropoda; class Insecta; order Diptera; family Polleniidae; genus Pollenia; species Pollenia griseotomentosa. The sequence goes on along the minus strand of OZ007563.1, from coordinate 40,577,051 downwards.
TCCAATGATGCCCACCGTTTTTTTAGGTTAGTTCTTGTTTTCGAGATATACCGTTATTTCAAAATGGAGGAAGTTGCACAACATATATTCGCGTAACTCAAAAACGGTTTAGTTAATTGAAATTACTAAAAAAATCGAAACTCCGCAGGAAAAGTAATTTTTTTTTTTAATATGAGCAGTCGTTTTAGAATCATAATTTTTTTTTGGAAAAAAAATAATTTTTTTATCAAAATTTCGAAATTTTTGTTTTTTAAAAATTCATAAAAAGTACAAAATGTTCAATGCCAGTCTGCATTGAAATATGTATATCGAAAAAAAGTGAAAAGACTTTTGTGAATAAAATCCAAAATTTGTAACAGATTTTAACCATTTATGGCTTGTTATATTTGCAGCTTCGTTTTTTCTATGTCTGCAAAAATTAGAAGCCTAGCTGCATTTTCCAATTTTTTATGAATTTTTAAAAAACAAAAATTTTGAAATTTTGATAAAAAAATTATTTTTTTTCCAAAAAAAAAAAAAACAAATTATGTTTCTAAACAACTGCTCAAATTAAAAAAAAAAAATTTAATTTCTTAAAGAAAATTTTATTGAGGAATTTCGGTTTTTTTAGTAATTTCAATAAACTAAATAAACCGTTCTTGAGTTACGCGAATATATGTTGTGCAACCTCCTCCATTTTCGAAATAACGGTATATCTCGAAAACAAGAGCTAACCTAAAAAAACGGTGGGCACCATTGGATTCAACGTACCCGAATTATGCTAAAACGGCATGTACCCGGCTTGTCTAAAAAAAGCGTCAATTTAATTTATTAATATTAAAAATTGAGATTAATAAGATTTTTTTAAAAAAAGTACATATTCTCAACTCTTACGGAGATTGACGATTTCGTAAGTCCGTTTGAACCAGGCCTGAAGTGAAAAATAGTCTTTCAGGGGCCAATAGGATTAACCTTGGTGCAAATTTCATCCAAATCGAAGACATCGATTTAAAAATTGGGTCACTTGACATTAAATCCCCCATATATATGTTATGTTATATTTACCTTAAAAAATAGGGCCGAAATTCTTAAGTTTTCAAATTAGTTCTGTCTCATCTGAGGCCTAATTCTGGCAGTCGTGATCGAGTACTTTCTCGATAGTATGTAGCTAAGTTGGCAAACCATAAACAAAATAAGGAATAAATCAAATAACAGTTTGAGTGTGTCAATAGTTTTGTGCTGCGTAATTGTGCATTACTTTGGTAAATTCCTTCCAAAAATTTATTTTATGCAGACTTTGGAATGTTTAAATAATAATATAAATGATTAATATTAAATATTTTTCTAACAATATGATATTTAGAATGCTCCTTAAATGACCGTGAAATGAAAAAAGCTGGTTGTGCCCATAAATATGTGCGGCACTGTATATCAAAATTACAGTTTTTATGCTGCACTGTGAACGTTGCTTGCAAATGTCAATTTCGACTGCCCATAAATCAGCTGATATTTGTTTTTTGCAAAAACCTTTTATGCAGTTATTTGCTTTGATATTTTCTTAATCAAATGTCTTAACAAAAACATTTTTATTATTAGGGCACGATTTCGAGTGAAACTACCTACTGTGCATAACCGTAATTTTTGCTGATGTAAACAATAGTTTTGGTAAAGTTAAGATGTACTTAAAGTATTCAATATAAAAAACAGCAAAAATATTTTTATAAACTTTCAAAACAGAATCATTGTTAACATTTGGTCGTTTTAAATTTACTCGAATCCGATTTCCAAAATATGGCTGGCTGTTAATGCGGTTTTTGTCTTACGGTTATACACAGCAAAGAGTTTGTTCAATCCTGACTAAAATTAAGCCCATTTGAAAAACTTTTATAAAAATTAAGTTTTTGATTTAAAAAAGAAGATTAACGAAAAAAGGCACTTTGTAAGAAATTAACATATCTTAAACCCGATTCCAAAATGTTCTTCCTGCACAAAAAAAAAAAAAAAAAAAATTGTTTTCAATTAAAAAATTTATTGAATTTTCACCTGTAAACAAATTAATAGTATCAATTGAACGTTTTTATTTGATAAAATTTGACTAAATTTTTAATTTTTACTGATTTTATTTTTGATTAATCCTTTAATTGGTGAAAGATTTTGGAGAACTGTGTGTGTGTGTTAGGTGGTTGTCGACTCCATCGTAAAAACTTAAGCCCGAATGTACATACACCTGTAAAATTTAATATCACACAAACTTGTGAAACCATTTAAAATGTTATCAGTCGTTGCGGTTAAATGAAAACCCTAATTTAAATATAAAACATTTTGCAAAAAAGTAGAACTTTTTAGTAATTCAATTTGGTAGACAACTTCTTAATTTGTCCTTATTGTCGTTCAGCCTTAAATCCATCTTCCTTTGATGAAACGTTTTTGGATTATGATGTGATGTCTAATTTTTTTTTCTTAAATTACCTCTTTGACGTTTAAAGACTTTGCATTAAAACAATAAAACTAAAAAAGCAAAAGAAAAAATAGGAGAAAATAAAAAACGAACTTTTGACCCACATTTTTTTAGGGATATTTTTGTTCAACAAAGTGGACACAATTTCATTTATCTACAAAAATAAAAATTAGTATTCGAGTTATAGCCAGAGTATTTTTTTTTGCAATAAAATCTCCTAATTAGCCTTAAATACCCAGCATAAATAAAAACTCTCTAAGTTCATTAAAATTGTTGGAAACTTTTTCCTCTTTTGTTAATTTGTTTTATAACTTGGATGGCAACTTGTTGTTTGGCTTTTAATTGTATTTTAATTTTTGTTTAATGTTTATGAGAAATTCAATTAACTTTTTGTTGCTTAAGTCTATAAGAAAAGTAAGTGCATTATCAGGGGGTTTTCTTGAGCTTTAAGGTGTTTGGACGCATAAAAGCTTTTCAATTTAATCATAAAAGTTGTGTTGTGTAGACAAACTAATAAATTTTAAATGCAAAATGAGAGTTTATTTTTTTTAACCTAAAGTAAGTTTTAGAAGTTAAGAAATGATAGCAAAAAAAAGGACGTAAATTTCTGTTTTTCAAAGTGAATTGGTCTTTGTGACCTCGGCAATTCTCCAGACGCAATGTAGCTTTTTCTTTTTTTAGTCCGTCGGAGAAGTTATGTAAATATTAGGCACAAAACAAAACTTTAGTTCTAACCTGTTGTAATACATTAGGTTTAATTGATGTCTGTTTTGAAAAGAGGCATCTTTAAAACAACAAACAAAAAAACAAAAAAAAAAAAAAACAAAAAAAAAGAAAATCAACTCTACTATAGAATAATTTTTGGTTATATCAATATTTCAATGAAAATTTTCATAAAAAACAAATTAATTTTGCAAGTTTCACAATATAAAAATATTTTGAAATTTGACAACAAAAATCCCAGGATTTCCGAAATTATTTTGAAAATTTCCAAGACTAGTTTTTTTTTTGATTCATTTTTAATTTATTTTATTAGCTGGGAGGATTGAAGATTTACACCTTCTTTATTAAGGAGTGGAATACACAGTGCACAAAAATGAGACTTATGGTTTTGTTAAAGTAAATTGTTAATTCAACAGCTTACGGAAGCACTAATGGGTGCTACTGGGCGCATCTACAGTTTAAGAATAGTGGGAGGTTCTGTAGATAAACGAAGCAGCTGCTTATGCAGTCGCGGACAATCAGCGGTTTGAAGTGGAGAGTCTCAAAAGGTTTCTGGGTGGCACCGGATTGCTAACAATACTTGCTTACGATACATGAATTATCAAGATGAGTGATTGGCGCCTTTAAACAACCAATAGCCACAATCGGCCAGCATCTGTTCCCCATGTATGGGGCGGCTGGTAGCGGGTTTTGTTCAGTTATTAAGTGCGATATGAGGCATCTCATCCAGCCTGTCTGGAGGCGATGCTGGCAGCCCTAGTTCCAGATGCAAAAGTCCAATTAGCTACTCCTCTTAAACCCAACGATTACCGAAAGCACATAATTCTTTTCTTACACTATAAAACCAATAACATGTGTACCCAGTGATGCCAATAGAAATTTCGGAAAATCCCTACGTGTCTAAGAAAAAAATCCCTACACTTTTCCCTACGTTAAAAATTTATTGTTTTTAGCAACAGACAAACAAATAAGTACCTATTTTATTACCAATACAATATTTACAAATATTGTAATAAAAGTGTTTATTAACAGCAAGAAAAACCCAAAATCAATATGTACACGCAGAGAAAAAACATGTTAAAAGAAAGTTTTGAACATATTATTTTTAATTTAACCATATTATTGTCAGCGACAACTATATTATGGTTAAAATAGTCCTTCAACAATGAGCCACAACCATATTATGGTTGCCTCTAATCATGTTATGCTTAAACTTGACAATAATTTGTTTCAAAATTAACAATAGCATTCTCCTCTTTTTCAAGAGCAACATGTTATGGTGGAAAACAAACCATGCTATTATAAGTGTTAAACATATTTTAGTTATTAAATTTTATTTTATTTAACCTTTATTTATTAAATTGCAATATAATTTATTAAGCTTGAGGTACGCAACCATAATATGGTTGTGGCTTCTTGTTGGAGAACTATTTTAACCATAATATGGTTGTCGCTGACAATAATATGGTTAAATTAAAAATAATATTTTCAAAATTTTCTTTAAAAATATAGTTGTTGGAGGTGACCATATTTTACCATGTTTTTTCTCTGCGTGTATATGTATAAAATTCAATTCCAAAAAAAACAATGTGTGACAAATTAAATTTTTTTCTTTTTGGCAGAAACGCCACTATATATCCTTTAATCTAAGGACGAAACATAGTCAAACTTTGTATTTGATTTTTTAATTCCTCGTCTTTTGTCCTTTTTGAAGAGCGTAATCTTTTTCAAGAATACTTATTTTTAATAACTTTTAGTAAACTTGGTACCAAATAAAAGGGAAGGCTCTGCAAAATTTTAAAAAAATATTTTCTTCAGTTCCCCTGAACTAAAATATAAAAAAAATTTTCTTTTAAAAATATATCCTTCCTTATCCTTAAAAGTTTTCATTAGACATTATTTGAAAATTCAAAATTATATTGTTTTATTTCTCTTAGTTAAGAAGGTGTGTTATTTACAAATTGAATTCTATGTTAAAATTTCATTAATTAGATATTCGCTTTTATTATTCGCATTCATTTTAGGGAATGTGAGTGCGAATGCAAATAGCAAAAATAGAAGACTAGTTCGCAAATGCGAACGAAAATATTTATCGCCTCCAAATTATGTATTAGGTTGCGAATAATATTTGAGTATATTATTTTGGCAATTGTTGCAGACTCATAGTAAAGGGTTGCTTTTAAAAAATACTACATTTGTACTTTGGTGCTTTTGTATATGAAAAATTATAATTTTTAAATGGAAATAAGACCAGTATTTACGAATTTTTAGACAAAATTTTTCCCTACGCTTGAAATTTTCCGAAAAATCCCTACAAAAAGGGGAAATTCCCTACTGTTGGGATCACTGATTTAAATCAATATTTAGTGCACTACCCCCAACTATGATTTATATAGCGCTGTCATTTTATAAATATAGAAACAAAACAAAATATAACAGCACAATAAACTAACCTATTACAACAAAAAAGAGACAACACAAAATAGAACATCATTACAACGGTTTATGTGACATAAAACTGATATGAATTCATCTTACATTTGAGGACAACTCGAAATATTTTCTATAGTTGACTCTGGAGAAGTTATCAAGAAGAGGGTATCAAGAAGAGGGATACAACCAGAGCTGCCGTTTTTGGTTATTTCTAACCAAAATTGGTTATATTTTTTTTCAATGTGGAGATGTGAATATTTTTTTCATTTTGGTTACTTTTTTTAAAAATAATAATACGTACGAATATGTTTTTTTGATACACGAACTCGAATAATTTGTACTGTACTATGATTTTTTCATTATTTGTTACCAATGAGCGGAAGTTTTTTATACTTTATCGAAAACAAAAAATCCTTTTAAAACTGCCAACAAATAATATTTTTAAGATTTTTGTTAAGAAAAATATTGCCATTTGTGATTTTTATATTAAAAACGCCCATGTTCGAGAACATATGAAGTTTTAATCGATTGAGATTTTAAAACATGCGGAATAAATTTTAGAAAATGACTGAAAAATTACACAAAAGTCGTTTTAGTGTTTCTAAAAATATGAATATAAGTTAAATTTTCTAAATTTAGGTTATTTCCAGAAGTAGATATATTTAAATACATATTTGAAAATACACATAGGAATTTTAAGATTTTTCAAAAATACATTGATTTAAAATATATCATTTATAACTTGTCGGCATGTATATTTATTTAATGTTTTTAGATTATTAATTATTTGGCAATATTTTTAATTTATAAAAAAACCTTTGACTGTCTCTTTCCCCATTTAATGTACGCTCCGAAAGGCGAATTTGTTTATATTCGCCATAATATCTTACAATGATTCACAAAATGTATCAAATAGAACAATTTTAAAACAGTTATTAATAATAAGAATTACAAATTTGAAATAAATTTTACAAACACGAGAAAAAAGTTTTTATAATATTTTAGATACAAACATATATGTATGTAAAATAGAAAATATTTACATAAAATGCATTTCGCATATCGCCAATCGTTTTCAATTTCGCCAAAACAATCGCCAAACGTAAATTTCCATCGACAAAAGGATTAAAAAATCGCCACATTTGACAGTCCTGTCAATGACAGCTAAAAAGCGGAAAACAATTTTCCTTTTTTGTTATTTTGAACTGTGAAGTACAATTTTCGTTTATTTAAAACGACATATTAAAAAATATTCAATTTATAAACTATCAATATACATACTGAATTTTGTATGGAAGTTTGACGGATTTAACTCTTATAAAATAAAAATATTTTTTACGAAAAAAAGTCTCAAATAAATAAAACTTTTACCCTCAATTTCACTAAGTTCGGTTATAATAAACTATCACTTATAGCTGTCAAAACACATTGTTAACTGGAAGTTAAAGTTATAGTTAATTTTAACTGATCTTGGTGAAATTGGGGGTTAATTAAGTTTCTTGTTATTTTTGTAATATGTAAAATAATTTTGTTTCTCGTTTTGTTTTCTTGACTTATACAGCTTGTTCAACGATTTCGAACGTTGACGTTCGAATAGAAAATTACATTTAAAACAAAATTCTAAAGTTTGTTTTTGGTTTAAATGTAATTTTCTATGCAAACGCTAACGTTCGAAATCGTTGAACAGGCTGATAATTATTATATTACTTTAAAGTGCAAATATCTTTGTATTACAATGCAACTTAAAATAAATTTTAATGATTTTCTCAATTAATAAAAGGCATTTTAAATTTGGTTATATTTTTTCACATTTGGTAACTTTTTCAAAAATTTTGGTTGTAAAAATTGTATTGGTTGTGGCAGCACTGGATACAACTGTATTTTTTTTTGGCGAAAGAGTAGAGAAAATTATGTTAGATTTTAACATTTGAGTAGATATGAAACTTAAAAATTTTGAGTTGACTCTCTTAAGAGGAACCAGTGCGATATAAAAATAAAAATGACTAGAGTATACTTGATAAGGAGAAAAGTAAATGTACTTTTTCGATAAAAGTTGGCTTCACAGAAAAAAATATCTCAAGAAAATTTTTAACAACACAGGTTTGTTAAAAATAAAATTTTAGGTCAACAAACTTTTTGTTTGATTCAAAGAAAAAATTTATCAAATTTACACTTTGCAAAATAGCACTCAATAAAACATATTTAATAATGAAATAATTAAATATTTCTTCATATTCAATAAAAAAAATATTGGATTCAAAGTAAAGACAGTATTTTAGCAACTCTTGTCCATCTTAAAATAGCTCATAATTCTCATTTGTTTTACAGTTTTATTTGAATAATATATTTAGTTTTGACAAAGTCTTTGGAAAAGGTTTTCTGATGATCTGGCCTAAGCAACCAGTGAAATGTGCATAGGAACTTACTTATCCCCGCATAATATTTTTATAAAAATATAAAAATTGAAAATTTATGACATCATTATTAATAAATAAAAAAATAAAGATTCGATTAACATTTTGTTTGATTTATTCAACATTTTCAACAATTTATTTTAAAAAATCAAGTAAACATTTTATTGAAAAAAATTATTTTGGGCAACAACTTTTTTTATTGACTCAATAAACTTGGTTGTTGACTAAAAATTTAACAATTATACATACAAACTTTTTTATCAATACCGCAAAAATCAAATATGCGATTTTCGTATTCAAATATGAAAATTATTTTTTTCGGTGCTAGTCTTCGTGTTTTTTAATGAAGTGAAACATTTGGAAGGTATTTTAGATAAAACAATTACTTGAAACACTTTGCCATAACTTTCTTATAAATGTTAATATTGATATATTTGGCAGCAATAACTTTTATTATAGCTCCTATATCATGGAAAAATTTTGCAATGAGAGGTCCAAATTGACACATATAAAAATCTTCGTTCTAAAATCACTTAACGACGAAAAATCTCAAAAAGTAGATCACAGAAAAAAACAACAAGAATTAGTATGAAATTAAAAAATTTTCTTAATTAAATTATTTGTAAATTGTCATATTGACAATTTGTTTTAGTTGACAATGTAAAATAAATTTCTGTCAATAATTTTCAATACAAAATTAAAGACTTTATTTGGTTTTCATCTTGTAAAGAACAAGCAATTGGACTGTTTCGAAAACTATATTAATTTTTGGGGTAAGTTAAGCCATTATTAAATACTTCTTATCGAAATTTTAAAGCGGTTTTATTTATTCTAGTTTTCAAATTAAAGTTGATGATTGCTTCAAGAATCTGTTATATGCACGTGTTAAAACCTTATTCTGCATCTGCTGCTAAATCTGTTTATATTGTTACGTTACTGCCTTTCAATAACGTTTTGGTTTATTTCCTTTATAATAAACCGTTTCGAGTTCTTTATTGCAACTTAAATAAAATAAATAAAACACAAACACTTTAAACACTATTTACAATTTACTCAACTCTATTTAGTACTAAGTCTTTTTAACAACCGTAATTTATAGCTTTTATTCACAACCAACTATAATTTTCTCAGCGTTATACGTTATTGGCAAAGTCTGAACTTAGAATGAATCAATTTCGCTAGTCGCCGCTAGTATTTATACAGCAATTTGGTTGTCTAGAACATTCGAAATGTTTTTCGAAGGTTCGAGGCTTTACTATTCACCTTTAATTTGATTTATGGCAGCGCTAATGTTTACATAATTTTACCTCTTATACTGAAGCTTTTTAAACGGTCATTTCTAGGTCTTTCTGCACATTGGGATTGAAGTGTACTAAATTAAAACAATTTTTAATAACAATGTAAACTAGTAAAATTACTTATGAATACAAGACAACTATTAAATACAAGACAACTAATAAATACAAGATAACTTATAAATACAACTAATTCTTAACTAATAATTACAACTAATTCTTAACTAAAGCTACTTTCGTAACAATATTAAAGATATTTGCGATGAGATTCTTATTAAATTTAAATAAATAAAAACTAGCATTTTTAATTTTTTTGAAATAAAATTTTTTATTTGGCTGCTACAAATATTTTTTTTAATGTTACAAACTCATTGTTAAAAATATATGTTGAATGTTAACAATTTTAATTGACAAAAGTAATTTTTATATTTACAAATTCTGTTTTTGGTGCCTTTTCAATTAAAAAATAATTTGATTTGACGAATATGGTATACAGTATGACAATTGGTTTGTCGTAATTTTTTTCTGCGATGCTTTTATCTAGATAATAACCGGTACAAAAATTATTTCCTCAGAGTATGATATTTTTATGTCATGCCCGATACAGTCTGGTATTTGTCCGTTAATATTGTGTTGTATGGTATTATATGGTAAACTTGAACGACTATACATTTTTTACTTGTTTATTTTATGCAATCTTTTTCATGGCATATTTTTTTTACACATTTTCCGGCATATTTTCAAGATTTTACTGCATTTTTAAAGCGCATAAAACACTTTTTTTAGAGCATGTTTCCAATCTCCCTGGAGATTACACTTTAATTTCCTTTCCAATAGTAAAAATTAGTGTCTAGATTTTCTTTTTTCTCATTAAATAAATAATAGTCTTTTAAATGTCATTGCATTTTAAATTGCCCTAGTTTTTCACTTAATAAAAAAATATAATTTTATTATAATTTTTTCAACAATTTTCAAGTATATTTACCTACTATAGTTTTTTCCTTTTAAATTTGTTTCGTATTGCAAAAGAAAAACAAGTATTATTTATTACTACAATTTTTTTTGTCAACACTTTTTAATTGCAATTGTTTTATATTACAATTGTGCATTTTTTACACGTAAATGTTTAAAATTTCTACAATACATTTTAATACTTGTAACTGCATTTACATTTTTTTACATGTATTTCCATCATACGCACTGCACTTACTTACATACTTTGAATGTAATAAATATGCCGTGCATAAACATGAACATAAAAGTAAAAACACATTAAAAGTAAAAAACACATTTTTGTTTTATGCCTGGAAGTATGCTTTAATAATATGCAAGTAATGTTTATTTACACTTGCAAACATATACACTCACGCAAACACACAATTAACATTCACACTCTTGAATCATTTAAAAATGCTCTTTATCTCTTAAGAGAACAATTATAACAATCAAAATCCATTATAAATAAATAGATATAATTATGGAATACAAACTTTTTTTTCGTAATTCATGCAGGTATTTTGTAATCCAGACGCAAAATATATTATTATTATTTATTTAAGTTTTATTAAATATTTACAAATTTAATGATTGATACAACACGATGATGTAGTTAAATTCATTATAATTCAAAAATTATGTTTACTTACCTGCGAGTGTGTGTGTTCGGCTTGAATGTTTGCTGATGTTTGTAAAACGCTCATGGTAAAACCAATTAAATTTCGCCTGCAGCTTTTATGAGATCCTAAAATCTGCTTAATGCGTAGAAAATTTGTCTTGACACATGTTGTAAGTGTTTGCGATTTCCTGGTTAATGCGCTTAAAAATGTGTGTGCTTGTGTTTAACAAAATACATACTCGTAAAAAAATTCACAATATACTTGAGCTAATATTGCCTTAAGTTAAACATAAACATATTAAATTTACACATATGAATATATAAGGGTTGCCAGAAGTAGCAACAAATCGCTGTTTGTTGGTTTTTTTAAACCTTTTCTTTAAGTGTTAAACGCTTGGAAGAACAGATATTTTGAACTCTTTCAATTGAAGGCTTTAAAGAGTTAAATCAACATTTTTATACTAGAAAATTGTTTTTAAATATCCTTTAAAGAAATAAATATTGGGCAAAAGAAATCTTTGGTAATCGAAGCTTTATAAAAAGGATTAAAATTGTTCATAAAAATGTTTAATGTATCAGTAGAATTTTTTGATTGAAATTGATATTTTTAATACAATTTTTTGTACAATTGAAAAGCTTGTAGAAAAAAGTTGGCTTTAGCAACTTCTTGAAAGCTTTTTGGCAACACTGGCGTACATGTATTTCTTGCATACATATGTATTTTGTATATTCATGTAATGCTCTTTAAAATAACGTTAACAACTATTATTTAGAAAATATTATATCATTTAAATGATTGACAGTCAAAATTTATAACTTTTTTTCAAGTGCTAAGATGTTAAGTATCATTAAGATATTTGAGAAATTGTTGGGGTTTTGTGTTTCGTATATGTTTCAAAAGTTTAAGTACTTAAGTCTTAAAGAATTGTTTTTTTTTTGTAATGGATAAGTAGCATGTTGACCACAATTAGTTTGTTTAAGTTATGGACTTGCTTTAATTTTAAATGACTTAAATTAGTTTCATAAACAGTTTTGGTTAAATCAAATTATGACTAAAGTAAATTTACTGAGTAATACTAATGGAAGGTGTATATAACAACTGTGTGTATATGTAAAGTTGGGTAAGGTTCATCGGGCAGTCAATATGACAACGACTTACTTAGGTCTTTACATTCGTTCCTTTGTGATACCCTGAGCCAGTGAACAGTGCTGGAGTTAAATTATTCCAAAATTAAATTCAGTGGTTAAAAAAAAATTAATAAGCATTTCAATTGGCACATCAAAGCCTATAACTTAACCAAAAAATATTTAATTTTACAATTTATATAGCAAAAATTTTAGATTTGGCTGATTTGCACTTAAGTTAATCAGTCATAAGACTTGAGATCATAGGTTTATATATAGAACAGAGATGTGTTTGAATTGTCCAAAATAGCAAATCCAAAAAAATGCAATTTTGCAGACGTGTTGTTTGACAGACACTAAGAAAATATAATAATTAATACTATGCAAATATAACAAATATATTGATGTAGTTGACTCTCAGACACTTTTTCGTTTACACTGGCACGTGTGCTTAGTCTGCTAGACTACCACATCAGTCGCAGAGGGTTAAAAAATGTTCTTTTTTCGAAACTTGTTTAGGGGTATAACAATATTCTATATAATAAAAATGAAATGTTGTCTGTCGCTGATAGCATAACTTAAGAACGGCTTGACCGATTTGGACGATTTTTTCTTTAAAATGATCGCCATGGTCCAACTTAGGTTTATACGTAAAAAATTTTGCCCCGCCCACTTTTTCCGAATTACCTAAAATCAGAAAACGGCTCCTTCGATTTGACAAATTTTTCTTTCAAATGGTCGTATTAATCCATTTAAAGTTTTCATCGAAAGAAAAATTTACCACGCCTACTTTTACGCCCACTTTTTTTATTAAGCGCATAACTTGAGAACGGCTTGACAGTTTTGGACGATTTTTCCTTTAAAATTATCGTCATGGTCAAACTTAGGTTTGTACGAAAAGAAAATTTTGCCCCGCCCACTTTTACGCCCACTTTTTCCGAATTACCTAAAATCAGAAAACGGCTCCATCGATTTGACAAATTTTTCTTTCAAATGGTCGTATTAATCCATTTAAAGTTTTCATCGAAAGAAAAATTTACCACGCCTACTTTTACGCCCACTTTTTCTATTAAGCGCATAACTTGAGAACGGCTTGACAGTTTTGGACTATTTTTCCTTTAAAATTATCGCCATGGTCCAACTTAGGTTTGTACCAAAAGAAAATTTTGCCCCGCCCACTTTTTTCGAATTACCTAAAATCAGAAAACGGCTCCATCGATTTGACTAATTTTTTTTTTAAAGGTTCGTGTTAATCCGTTTTAAGTTTTCATCGAAAGAAAAATTTAGCACGCCTACTTTTACAACCACTTTTTCTATTAATTTGACCGATTTGGACGATTTTTTCTTTAAAATGTTCGCCATGGTCCAACTTAGGTTTTTAAGGAAAGAAAATATTTCCCCGCCCACTTTTACAGCTCCATCGATCATTAGTAATCAGCTACCGAGCGAAGCCGTGACCAGCTATTATATTAATGAAAAACGGTTGTATGGAAGTATTCTGTAGAATAAAAATTCGTTATAATTACCGTTTAACATAAGTTTTAACAAAAACCACTGTCCGATTTTATCCGGCTGTTTTCCAAAAGTCTTAGAACTTAGGGAGAACTATCTTTAAAATTAAAACTCAGTTAATGTAGGGTATCAATCAGTCGACTTTAAGCAGATTTAATTTTTACCTATTTTCCACATCGTTACTAGCCTGACCTGTAAAAATAGCTTTCATCGTTTTTAACACCATTTCACTCTCTCTCTCTCTCCATTAAAAAAAAAACCAAACATTCGTTTTTACTTATTTCAACACATTTCATTGCAAAATTTACATTAAGGAATAGTGTAAATGGAAATGTCAACTCCTTAAGAAAAACTACTACAACATTATGGTCTATTGTTGGAGCATTTAAGATTTATGATTTTTATAAATATTTAAGATGCTGTCTATTATTCTATATTTGTGTTCTACAAACAGACACACACACAAACAAAAAAGGACACGTAGCAATTTTGCTCATAATTTTAAATAAACATGAGCATGATAGAATCGAATGTAATAGATGAATGACAATAAGTCTACAAAGTTTAATATTTTTTTTTTGCCTTTTCCTTTCTCCTTCACTCCTAATTTTCCTGGTAAAGTGATATTGTCCTTTTTCCTAAACTTTTGTGTCGAACTTTTTACTGTAAATAAAAAATGTTGCTGTTGCTCTTTTTGGTCTGAATGTAATAAAATGTCTTATGACATGCTGTTACATTATGAATCTTGTTTAAAAAGAAAGAAAAGTTGCATTGAAAAAACAAAATTATGGAAATGGAAGGAAAAAGTTTGTATATCATTTCATTTCATTCATGTGATAGAATTTATTATTCTTCGTTGAGTTTGTTGATGAATTGTAATTGTCGGGTTGGTGTGAGTATTCAAGGCTTTTTCGCTTTGTTCTTTTTTGTTGCTTCTGAACAATTTATGCTGTTGCATCTAATAGAAACCAATAACAACAAAATACGCACTCTATTTCTGCTATTCTACTGCGACTACATTTGCAACATTCTGATGACCATCAGACATAAGAATTTGATTTTTTTTGTTTTTCATCTTTTATGAGGAGTTTTTGCTTTTTCTTTTTTCCTACTACACAGGGTTACAGTGGTAACTTAAGGAGTGTAAATTTTAGTTCAAAGAGAATTTTAAAATTTTCGGCATGATCTTAAACAAGTAAGAGTGCTATATTCGGCTGTGCCGAATCTTATATACCCTTCACCATTGTGCGAGCAGAATACAGAGCAACAAAATAATTTTTACATAAACAAACATATTTACAATACTTAAAACTTCATTATAAATGAAATTTAAAAAGCGAAAACTGGTAAATATTTTTTTAAAATCGTTTTTAGATCATAAAAATATTAAAAAAAAAAATTTTTTTTTTTTAAAAAAACCAAGATTCAAACCAGGGAACTCACAGTTTCTAACTTAACACACCCCCTAGACAACTGAACCATGAAGGAACGCTGTTTAAATATCATTAAAATGAAATATAGACCGTTTACTGTTTACAACTCAACACAGTTTTTGGTTTGTTTTCATTTTGTAAAGGCACTGTTGTCATACCGTAGATTTAACTCTTTTGGCGAGTTTTTAAGTAGCAAAAAAACACAAAAATTCCTAGTTTCTATTTGTTAAAATTATTTCGTTAAATATATAAAGGGTGATAAAGAAAATCATATCGGGCATTATGCTAGTATATGTAAACAAATGCGAAGGGAGGGGGAGGAAGAGACGACAACCGGATTTGAACTTCACTCTTCATAAGGACCCAGAATATATATACTTAATAGGGTGTAGGACCTTCGGTGAAGGGTATAAAAAACAAACTTAATTATAAAAAAAAGAGTAATTTTTGGGATTTCAGTATTTTGTTCATAACTCTGCTATTTCTTAACCGATTTGACAGATTTATATACCAACGTGTTAAAGAAGAAATTTGCCAGTTATTTTGGTTATAAAACTTGGACTCGGGTAGATCTACGGTTCCCGAAAATAGCTATTACCCGAGTTTTTCAGAAAATATTTTCTATTAAAAATGTTCGATCTTTTGATATATATGAGGCGTAACCATAGGTCATATTACAGTCAAAAAATTCAGGTTTTTATACAATTTTTAATATTTTTTGTATGGGAGGTACTACGCCCACTTCTCCAACACTGCCCACATTTTGTGGGATGGTGTGTATTTATAACATAAATGTTTGTACCTAATTTGAAAACTTAAGCTCTTGCCGTTCTCCAGATATACAGAAAAAAGTAATAAAAATACAACAACCACAAGAGATTTTTTTTTGGAAAAATTAGAGGTGGTCGTGGTTTTTTGCTCATATCTCAGCCATCAGCGATCTGGCTGAATTTCAATAGCAAAATTAAAATAAGAATACCTGACAGATACATACACCAACCAAGCCCCCATAATTTCTGGGGCCTTCGGAAAACCCATTTCAACAGACGGACAGACGGACAACCAGATTTGAACTTCGCTTTTCATAAGGACTCAGAATATATATACTTTATAGGATGTAGGATCAATATTGAAGAAATTACAAACGGAATGACAAAGTTATATATACCCTTTTACCTTCGGTGAAGGGTATAAAAATGTTTGTTTTGCATAAAGTTAAAGCATATCATTTTGTATCGATGCACAATGGGATGGTAAACGAAAAAAAATCTAAAAGGGTTTATGCTTTAAAGCTTTTTACTTTCTGAATCTCTTAAGAAATTATACTTTTTACGGTTCTTTTAAATATTATTTTGGTATTAAAAACGACTAAGAACTTTTTTTAAGTCCTCTTTTCATATTTTAATCCCAACGGATTATTTGGCCGATTATTTAAGTGTTTGACTAAAGTGGTGGCTTAACACCAACCAAGCTATTATAAGTGTTAAACATATTTTAGTTATTATTAACCATAACATGTTTAAAGGGAACAAAAATATGGCTGTGGCTTCTTGATGGAGTTCTTATGAAATCATAATATCGTTGTCAATGACAATAATGTGGTTAAATTAAATATAATTTGTTTAACATTTTCTTTGAAAATAGTTTTGTTAAAGGTGAACATATTTAAACATGATGATGCCGAACTCCAGGCAAATCTTCATGTGCTCGACGAATAACAAATGCACGGCAACGTGTCACTGTTTGGTGAAGTTGGATTATACTTTTTAAAAAATGAGGCTGTTTAAGCATACCGAGTCGAAAGCAGCTTTGACATCGAGTAAGACCATGCCTGTTGATTTCTGGAGATTTAAGTTTTCGTTAACTAGGTTTCTAATTCTTATTAGTGGATGAGAAGTATTGTGTTCCCTGCGAACTGATTTACTTTTAGATGTTATAATTTAATGCAATTTTTCCCATTTTTACTCCACTGTGTTAAAAAAAAAAAATACAAAGAGAAATGCAAAATAGGATTTAAAAAAAACAAACATACTCTTGCACGCACAAAAAAAAAAAAAAACAGTGAATATGTAAATTTTGCTTACACAAGAAATTTTTTTTTGTGTTATAAGAGTGCGTGTGTGTGAATTTGTCGCAAATAAACTTTGAAAAACTCACCAGCAAACATTCAAAAACATTTGCAATATAACATTGTGTTTGTAAATCCAAATACATGAGTGTCAAATGCAGGCACTTTTCAACATACACACTTGTTCACACACATAACATCGTCATGTGGCATATTTGTTGCCACACAACTGCATCCTAGAAAGACATATTACAGCTTTTACTGCATACTGTCAGTATTCCCTGAGAAGGAAGTAACATTTTTGTGTAGAACATGGAGAAGAAGAAAAAAAAAAATTGTTGAAACAATTTATGTATGAAATTAAAATAACCTTGTAAAATATCGCATACATCTTCTGTACACACACACATACACAAACACACACTCACGCAAGCAAACTCATTCATTCATGGATGTTCATTTTCGCTTTCACGAGCATTCCTTCGCAAAGTTAGAGACAATTTCATACTGTTTTATAAATTTTTTTTTATTTCCCTGAAATGAATTTTTATGAGCGCATACATTTACTTTTGATTTGGTTAATTTGAAATAAAAAAAAGAATAACAAATTTTTGTTGGCTAAGATGAAATTTAAATGTGTTTGAAAAAAAAAAAAATATTGTTTGGCTTTCTTAGAAAGTATGCGTATGATTAATAAAATATTAATAAAAATGTACGCTACGGGTATGCTAAGCGGCTTACAATTTTTGAAAACGAATTTAGAGTTTTAATGCAGGGCATCCACATTTAAAGCATGCTTAAAATGATATCTACAGTTTTTAGGATTATTGGAAGCAAAAAATAGCTGAGCAAAAATTAATGCCCTACCATAGTCGCCATAGGAGTTTGTAGGGATCATCTAAAAGATATTTCCCCTTTTGCTGTTTAACCCCCCGGGAAAATAAGTTGTAGCCAAAAACTGTGCAAAAATCGAAAATCTCAGGATATCGACCTGCACCACTTGCAAAGGCGGCAGAGATCCCATTTGGAACTACGGTAGTCAGTAGCCACCGGTGAAACGGCAAAGATTCTTTCGGGGATCACGTGGTGGTTGCGGTAAACCACCCAAAGTCGCGTGAAGTGATATCCTGAAAATTCCACTTAAGAGCAGATTGTTCACTAGTTGTGGAAGAGTTCGGCCTGGGGAAGCGTGATCCCTAGGTTCTGTTGCTACTCAATAGATGCAGCGGAAGTTGGATAGCTCCAGCTCATAAACAAGGGGCTAGTGTATACTCTGGACGGATTATGCACTCAAATTGGTACCTGGGTGGGTTAGTAGATTGTCATCCAGTGGTTAAGATCCACCATAGGTAAGCTGCCCTACAAAGTGATAAAACAAAATATATAGAGCTAATAATCAACATGTTCAGATGTCTGAAAAGTGTTTCGGTCGAGCTGTAAACAGATTTATATCCCTCTTCTGATTTCAGCAATAAATGATTTACAAGACCCATTGTCACCCGACGTAGTTTACTGAAACCAGATGTTTTCGTGCCTAAAGTTGATTATACATATTAGGGTATTCATTTAATCGGGCTTTTGCTTTAATCGGTTAATCGCTCGATTAATTAACCGAGGTTTTGATTTAATCGGTTAATAATCGGTTAAGTTTGTTATTGATCGGTTAACCGATTAATAAAGTTTTTTTTTTAAATTTTTGCAATTTCAATAAATAAAAATGCATAAATTATTTATTATTTGGAGTTTATTAGTAAAAAAAAAAAACAAAAACATAACAAACATAACAATTCGTCAACTAAACTAAAACAAAAATGGTTTCATTCCGAAACCGTCATTTTCTAAAGTACCAAAAGACAGAACAAATTCCGTTTCCGAACGGAATTGTAGTCTGTGACATGGCTGTATATGGGTCTACTTTTTGTAACGTAACGCCAGAAGTAATTTAAATTGTTTCGCAAAAAATTTTATATGTATGGTTTACTTTTCTATATTTTGGTGAAAAGCGCAACTAGCTCTACATTTAGTAACAAAAGCGATAACAGTTGAACAACATAGTCCTTAAATACAACCTTATTTGCATTCTGGCGTTACATTAAAAAAAGTAGACTTTTCTCTGAAAATGCCCATATGTACCTTTAAACGAGCAAAGATTTTTAAATTTGAAAGCTTGAAAAATAATTCTATATAAGTCCAAAGCCTACTAACAAGGCTTTATACAAAACTTCTTGCTCAATTCGCAGTCTTATTCAGTTTTGTAATGCAAGTCAAAATCCACTTCTGTTTTTTTAACGTCACGCCAGCGCATATTTTTGCTTATATCTATCTGCAAATCCTTAGCGTCGATTGTTGTAATTTTTTTTCTGAATGTAGTGCTACTTCATAACTTTGTATATATGAAAATCCTTTTTACAAATTTAACTTCTTCATTTTATTTTTTTACATTTTGTGGTACAAATATCACTAGACGTTCAAATGGAAATGCCGATATGTAGTTATTAAAAAATAGACTGAGATTTTATTTATTAGTATTTTAATGGTTAGAGGAGATCTTCCCAGCAAAAACTTTACTTACAATCCTACTTTTAATGACTTCAAGAATTCATTACTTTGTAGCTTTATTCGCCACTTTTTGGATTATTAGTTATATATTAAATAATAACTTTATTATTATATCTTAAATATACAAAAAAATTTGTATTTTCATTATGACAATAAAAATGTCATTATAGTCATAAAACATAGTTTTTTAATGCAAAAACTACACTGCCCCGGTAGACTAGCTGGTAGAGAGCTAGTCTATCAGCACCGAGGTTGCGGGATCAAATCCCGCCAGAGACAGAAAAAAAAATAAAAAATAAAATAAAGTAAAATAGAATAAGAAAAAATAAAAATAAAATAATTAAAAAAAAAAAACAAAAAAAAAAAATTAAAAAAAAAATAAAAAAAATTTTACTTTATTGACTTTGTGTAACTATGTATATATTTTTATAAAAATTTTAAGTATAAAAAAAACATATTATTTTTTAGATTATAATGGGCTAAATTATAAAGGATTACTTTTGGGACATCTCGAACAAAAATAAGTACTTCTTCTAGTAGAAAAATAAGTAGTCTGTTCGTCAAGTTCTCATTATTTTTCTGCTTATTTTGTAAACAAAGTTTTTGCTGGGTTATAAAATAATCTTTTGGAATAATAATTTGGCTTAAATGTTTATGATTTAAGCAATTATTTTCTTTAGTTTTGATAAAAATTGACTTGGAAAAAATTCTTTCACTTATCGTATATGTTGGAGAAATCGAAAGCACCAAAATTACAGATTATCTAATTTCTCAGTCCTTTGCCAGGATTTCTCTAAACATATAACATATTCCATTATGCCATTAGAGTCCTGTTTTAACTTTTTTAAATTTTTAATTCTTCTAATTGTTTTGGCTAATTCTGTTAAAAGATTGCTTGTGTTACTATCAATAGTTTCTTTTATTGTCAGGTCATCATCTAAATATATTGTATGAAAAAATATTTTCTAAGCACATTTCTTTTATATATGAGACGAAACAAATAATACAAAAAATATTGTATAATACTTCAAAAAAATTTAAAATTTTGTTATATCGGTTAATCGGTTAATCGACTTAAATTAACCGGTTTAATCGTTAATCGAAAATAGACAATTTTAAATTAACCGATCAGTTAATCGGGTAGTAATTAATCGGTTAACCGATTAATGGTTAACCGAATGAATACCCTAATACTTATGCTTATAAAGACATTGAAACGGATGAACAGCTTAAAAGTCCTCGTCTGTATTATGAAACATTTGCTGTGAAACATTTGATTTTTGCGATGAAAGGGGAAAGACGAATGGAAAACTGTTCTTTGTTTCATGTACACGCAGAAAAAAAATATGGTTGGAGGTAACCATATTCTAAGAGCAACATACTATGGTTGGATTTAAACAAGGTTTATGTTAGGAGATTAAATGTGAAATATGACTCTAATATCGTTTAAATTTACAAAAGTTTTCCGGAAATTAACTATAATTTGTTCAAAATTAACCATATTTTCGTTAATATTAACCATAATAATGGTCAAAACTAATCATATTATGTTCAAATAGTATGGTCAAATATTTCCAGAGTTTGAAAAAAGGTAGCCTTTTATGGTCAGAATTAACAATAATATGAACAAAGTTAACCATATTTTGGTTATTTATCCATATTTTAATTTTGTTTTTAAGTGCCAAGTTTGGTTTTTATTTTCTGTTACGTGTTAGGTTCCATTTTTATAAGTAGTCTCATTTAAAGCATTTCCAGCCTTTGATGACCTTGTCTAGCACTCCTTCTATTTTACTGGCTCTTAGAACCTTATTTGTGTATTTTAATTAACAATAATTATAAAATGAATGAGAATTTTTTAAGTATTTGAAAAGCATTCCACTATTTTAGAAAGCAAAACGAACATAATATTGTTGTTTTAAACATATTATTTTAAATTTAAAAGTAAAAAAATACAATGTTTTAAAATATTATAATTTTAAATATGTATGTATATTATTGTTATTACATATTGACCATAACATGTTTGGAGACAACCATAATATGGCTATGGCTTTTGAATGGATACATTTTACCATAATGTGGTTGCCGGTGACAATAATATGGTTAACATGGCCATAATATGTTTAAGTTTATGGTTGTAGCTTTATTTTATTAAAATATTATATTGCTAATAAATTCACCCATATTTGAAGTTTCAAAGGAGGTAAACACTTTATAGTTAAATACAAACAAAATATTTTTAATCGTGAAAAAAGTAATGTTAAAAATAACAATTGTTTGTTTGTTTCCATTGTGGGGACCATAATATGTTTTTTTAAACCATACTTCAACCATGCTTTTTCTCTGCATGTACAATCAGTTGTTGTGAGTTTGTTAATCTAGGAAAAAAAAATTTTATAGTATGGACATGAATGCAGTTTCAAAAGAGAATTGAGGAAAGTTTTTGCAGCAAAAGGATTCATAAAATGCACGAGGACTTAATCGCTTTAAACTTAACATTGGCAATCCTCCAGTTTTAGTCATAACTAAAGATTATCTGCCGTGTATGGTAAATCCAATCAACTTCTGATACAATATAAAAACATGTGATTCTGCAAAGGCTTTGCAGAAATATTTTTTTTTCACACTGAGGAGTCTCTTTACTCTGCGTAAGCCATTAATGGCAGAAGACCACCTAACTGGACTTGCACTTCTCTACGTTCATAAGTGGACGAAGTCATAGCTCGTTTCGCGTGAGGTCAGAATTAAAGAATTGATTTTTATATTTGAAAAAAAAAAAAAATTCATTACTTTGAATACATAACACTACAGGCTGAGTTCGCAAACGTCAGCTGCAAAGCAGCTGACCCAAAGTGCATTACAAAACAGATATCGATGCCTACAAAAAAAGCAAACTGTGCATCGTTAAACTTGAAGATCAAAGTAATATAATGTTTTGGAACGTAAGAATTCCCGCAATCCAAGGAAGTTCCAATAATATCCTATTTTTTCGCCTAGTCAAATAAAAGGCTTAAGAAACCTCAATATTTAGAAGTTTCCCAAGCGAGATCTCTAATATTTAACATTATGAAATTATTTAAACAGTCAATATCATTTTAAAAAATTTTGTAAAATCCAATTTCGAGCGTAAACGTTAGCATAGAATTTTATTTGGAAAATATTTTTAAAACTGAATGTTTTTCATATAAATTTTCTATACGAACGCTCTTCATGGTAGTGTTGCAAAAATTTTGTAATAGAAGTGTAAAATCAATCCAAATTTGTGCTGCTGTCAAGATTTGTATGTCAAATTGCTTTGCATTTAATCTCAGAAAATCTCAGCGTAAAATTGCATTGTCAATCATTGAAATTGTTGTTATCAATCTTAAACAAAATAAAAGGAACGCATTAAAAATAGAAATAAAAAATAAGACTGGAAACTAAATTTATATTACAAAATTTATAAGCACAATAAACCATATAACCATATACATTTTTGGAATTTATGTCTTGTGCATATATTTTAAAGTTTTATTTTGCGATAAGGGTAAAGCTGTTGCAAGGTTATCAAACCTGACATTAGGGATCACTTTGTCAGGCAGTTTTATGATAAATATATAATAGCGTTAGCACAACGCATGCAAAATTTAATTTGGACATGTCAATAAACAAGCAAAGATACTCTTTTTGAGAAAAAAATACGAAAAATTTTTTAGACTGCTTGTCTCATTATATGAATATTGGGTACTTTGAACTTTTGTTTCTTATTTATTTAAAAGGAAAGCAATAAGAGCGTTTTAATTAAAGAAAAAACAAGCCTCAAAACTATTAAATTTATTAGGGAATCAATGGGAAAACTAAAAACAGGTTACCTACAAGGCCTTCTAACGTTTTTTCATATATGTATATTTATTAGATCTTCTTTAATGCCAATATTGGGGCTGAGGCTTCAAACTATTTTTTGTAATATTAATTTATTAGAAATTAACAAATATAATTTAAAAATAAACTAACTAAAAATATAAATCAAATCTTATTCTAAAAGTTAATTTTATGTCCTGCCAGAGACGGGCGAAAATTTTCCCCAACACGGTTTCTGTTCACATATGTAGGTGTTTAGTTCTGTTCTATTCGGATAAGTTCTGCGGAATATCTTCTCCTTAAATGGGTGTGGCCACCATCACTTAGAATAATTCGAGCTAGAGAATTTGGGCGGAGTTCAAGCCTTTATAAATAGTTAACCAAATATTTCGTGATCATAGTTATTTCTAGAGATGAGATTTTCATGCACTAAAAAATCGAAAATATGCGCTTAAAATATGCACTAAAAAATTCAAAATATTCACTAAAAAACAAAAAATATCCACAAAAAACTTAAAAAAATTACACAAAAATCGTTTCTTAATTAAAAAAAAAACAAAAATATAAATATAAAAAAATCAGTCTATTGTTATTCAAATTTCTTAAAAAAACTTAAATAACTTATTTAAATTTTTGTCTGCTTAAATAAATAAGTTTTTTGTCGTGTACTTTTAGAATGCCAATGAATTTTTACAAAAAATTTTATTCAAATCCCACTTTGATAACAGATCACAAAAATAGATGAAATTTATTTAATTTTTTGAAATTCTTAATTTTTTTTGCAAAACGTTTTGCAATTTTTTTGGAATTTGTTGGGCTATTCTTCCTTTCACATTATTAGTTTTACTTTCTGCAATATCAATAAATTTATCTTGAGTATTAAGTGAAGATAAGAGATCCCTCGTAATTAGTTATTGTTTCACTAATATATCGGATATTGGAAAATACAAATGCTAATTGACTATTGATGTTATTCAAATTTAATATTTCTATTACTTTTTTTAATTACATAATCATCGGTACCAACAAGCTCTTATAACATTCTTAAATAATTCAAAGTTTTTTGAATAGAATTGTGAAACATCCAGCCAGGCCACCATCTTTTTACTACTGGCTGCGGTGGGAGGGAAATCAAGGGATACGTGTTATCGAAAATGTGACAAGCAAGTAACTTGTAATAGCTTTGGATAAAATATTTTAAACTTTTTCGAAGCCTTAACCATGTAAGGTGCTGCTGCATCGGCTTAAAATAGATGGAGATAGAAATCTTAAAAATCTTGTATTTAAAGCAAAACTCCAAAAGAAATTGTTTATTGAGTAAAAAAAATTTTTGTTAAGGTTTTTTTTTGTGTGTATTTAACAATTTTTTAAGAACTTTTTTTATAATATGGAAATGAAAAAAATAATCTCTCAAAAATGTCAAAATATGCATGTAAAACCTAAAAATGCAAAAATATGCATTTTAACTTATATATGGAACAATATGCAAAAACAAATTGATGCAATTTTAACGCAAATTTAATGATTCGGAAAGATAATTGGTCGACATCGTTCTAATGGCCAATTTTCAGGATTGATATTAAAACACATTTATGTTTAAAATCGTTTTAAATACAAAATTCTCTTATTCACTAAAAACTTAAATCAAACTTAATTCACCGATGTGGTACACTTAATTTCAACTTAAGTTTCTATTGTAATATTTTAGCAAGGTGGCCTCAATATCAAGACAATACAACAACAAGAGGCAAAGCAATAACAATCAGCTGTTTTTTGAGACCACCTTGTAAATAATTATACTTTTTTATGATATTTTTTTGTATTAAGTAGTGCTACCATACTTTTATCTTGTTTAAATAAGACTTTTAAAATAAAACTCAAAAAATCAATCTGTATTTAAATACGTTTTAAGTTTTTATGAAAATGAACTTAATTTAGATTTAATTACTATCTTCTAAATTGGGCATAAGACTAATAACATGCATGGAAATCGCACCCCTAGTTATTACTAATGGAACGTTGAAATCCTTGTGAATATTCGAGTGTTCAGCATACCATCGGCGGCTTTTATTATTCTAGGAAGTTCATTTTAGCGCCTTTTTTTCTTTAATTTATAATTAAAGACAAATTTCGTATGATTAATTTTATTTTCAAAATATAACAAATACTCCTATATCAAAGATTTTTACTTCTGCTGTCAATATTTTCCTAAAAAATACTAACAACTTCGAGAATTCCAAGAACTACAGAATTTATTATTTAAAAATCCATTAATTTTAAAAAAGTTTTTCGAGTTCACAATTGTTGTGAATTGTACGCAAACACGTTTGACATTTCAAGTTTTCTCTACTTACAATTTTCTCAAGTAATTATCGGTTTAACTTAAATGTAAAGCAACAATAAAAACCATTAAAAACCACGAAACCAGCAACGTGCCAAACCAACAGACAACCAAATTGTAACATTGAAGTTCGATAAATAGTTATTGGAATAGTTCCTTTTTTCTGATAAAATTAACTATAAATTTATTTATGTACTTTTAAATAATGGTGTTCCAACCATCTAGATTAGTCCACTAAATGAACCAAAAGAAACACAAAAGTAAGAAGGAAAAGTTATTTACTACGACATTAAAAACAAAAAAAAAATTACCACGTAGTTTTCATTACATTTTTCAAAATTTACCACCGAAAAGGAAAAAGAGAATTAAAAAAAAAAAACTGCAAGCAAAAGTTAAAACCAATAAACTTGTAGTTTATAGGCGGCTGTAAAACTGAACTCCATTAAGGACTTTCATTTGTATTCAATATTAACACAAATACACTCACGCCAACACTTAAACAAACATGTATTTACAATTACAACGTTCATGTACTTGTCAAGTATTTATGTATGTGTATAAAGTTAAAACTAAATAAAAGTACGAGTAACTGAACAAATAAAGATTGAGCGGAATTGAGAATGCGACTCTTTGGGTTACTAGGAAAACTAGAATGAAAGAATGAATGAATGCATTTTATTTTATTTCAGTTCAGTTCAACATTGTTATATTGAACTACAGACATACAATTGAAATGAATAGAAACGACACATTCATGCATTTGCACACATACACAGAAACACTTGTGAAAAAAAAACTGGCACGTGCTTAATGAGCAGAGTTTGTTGTAATACAGAACAGCAATTCTCTTGTCGGCATAAATAATGGGAAGAGTTTAAAAAACACATGGGTATTGTGTAGTGCGCATTTCCATCAAAAAATTCTCTTAATTTTTTCGAAAGAGTTTGAAAATTTTGCAGGCGTTTTTAATATTATTTCGTATATTTTTCTACGGAAATTTAAGAAAAATTCAATGGAAATGATGCAGATTTGGTAGAAGTAGTTAATTTTTTTTTAAATTTTCAATATAACTGTCACAAAATGTAAAAATAATTTAATATATTTATTAAGGACAAAAAAAAAAAAAAAAAAAATGGGAAATTCGCTTTAAATTATATCAATTTATTTTTACTAGTGTTTTCCTTCACTCACAATATTCTGTACGTAAAATTAACTGAAATTGTAACATAAAATAAATGAAAGTTCAATGAAAAACCGGTCTACCTATTTTTCGTTTATTTTTATCAAAAAGTTCATTTAATTTTTACTGTCAAAAATTCAACACCATATTCCGTAAAATGAAATAAATATTCAGTTATTTTGTAAAATATTACTGTCAAAAATTCAACACCATATTCAGTAAAAACGATTAAATATTCAGTTATTTATTAAAATTTTACTGTCAAAAAATTGACCCCATATTCAGTAAAAACAATTAAATATTCAGTTATTTTATTAAATTTTGGTTTACTCCACAAAAGAGCCGAATTTCTAAAAAATACCAGACAGACACCTGTCCGCTTGTTTCTCTTATAAGCGAGAGAGGGAGAATATTTTTATTTACTTACTCAGTTACACACGTTTTTTTTACTTTTGTTGTACTGACCACGTTCTTTACAGAAGAACTCTCAATTATAAGACACCAGCAGCATGACCGATATGGCTTCGCAATTATTTTACTTTTAAAATTTGATGTATTTAACTAAATTATTTTAACAAATAGAAAATGGGAATTGCTTACACAAAACAAGCAATTCATTTTTTATAGATAAGTAAAAATTAATTTTTGGTAGTAAAATTATATAAAATAACTGAATATTTAATAGTTTTTACTGAATATGGTGTTGAATTTTTGACAGTAAAATTTAATAAAATAATTGCATATTTATTTGTTTTTACGGAATATGTTAATTTTTTGACAATTAATTTATATAAGATAACTGAATATTGATTTGTTTTTACGGAATTCGCGGTTGAATTTTTGACAGTAAAAATTAAATGAACTTTCGTTATTTTAAATTACATTTTCATTTTATTTTCATAAAGAAGAAGTTTACTAAATCAACTGACAATATTAACTGCAACTGAAAATCCGTATTAATATGCACTTAGTTTTTTGAATAACTGTTCGAATCAGTTAAAAATAAGTATGCTTGGAATTTTAAATGTTTATTTATTTAAAAATGACTGAACGGAATATTTCTTAAATAAACTACAGTCCGTTACTGTAATAATATTGTGAGTGTAGTGGTCGAAATTCGACCATAATTATTTATGCACATATGAAGAAAACTTTCCAATAAGTACAAATAAATTTAAATTTTTCGAGCATATGTTTTGTTTTTCGTCTGAGTGGACTTGTCTAGGAACCAACAAGCGGTCTATCATATAAGTATTATCTTTCGCTCAAGTCCGTGAATGTTAAATTAAGTTTTGTAACTTTAATAATAAAAAAAAATCAGAAAATACTAACTGAAAAACCAAAAAAGTCTCTTCTAATACTTTTTAAATCTCTCTGGACTCTGCTTGTTGAATTTTATTTTTCTAGGTTTAGCATAAATTAAAAATACCAAAAGTACCAGTTAAAAAACGAAAAAGTGCCAAAAATATCCCTCTAAAAAATTTTTATTTACGCTGGACCTTGCATGTTTAATTGTATGTTTCTATTACCAATATTAACCAAAATCCAAAAAAGTGCCAGTTGTATAACGAAAAAGTACTTAAATCTTTCTCTTTCAAATTCTTTTTCACTCAGAGCATTGATTGTTTAATTTTATGTTTCAAGTCCCAATATTAAAACGTACCAGTTGAAGAACAAAAAAGTACCAACAGTTTTCTTCTTATAGGTTTCTGGAAGTAACTTAATCTAATGCAATGGAATTTAAATAAATTCACATTTGTTAAAAATAAAGCGTTTTAGACCAAATTCGTTTTACATTAAAGAAATTTCTTTAAAATTTCTGAAATAGAGCAATTCCATATGAAAGCGATCACCTTTTGGACGGCCCCTCTCCGATTTTAAAATAAATAGTCTCAATCGATTGCCCAGCAAAAAATAATGTACCTACATTTTTTTTTTTTTTTTTATAGTGACTGGTTTAGTGGTGGTGTACACCACTGTCATGTGACAAAATTGAAGAATTCTTCATAAGGGACCTCATTGAAAGTTGTTTAAAAAAAAACTACTTAAGCGATCGCAACGAGTGATAGCTCGTTGGAAAGGTATTGAATCAGGCTTTAATTGAAAAATAAAATTTTCCTAATTTTTCTTAGAAATTTACCTTTAAGTTTTCCCATGAAAATTCAATTTTCCGATTTTCCACAGAAGCTCCTAAATTTTCCGGCAAATTTTTTTTTTTCGATTCCTCATAATTTTTGCTTAAAGAATCAGCAATAAAAAAAATGGGCCCCGACTCCTTGTTTGGACAGGAGAAGAGCATTTAAGAGACCGCCTTGTTAAAAATACATTTTAAAAATTATTTTACAGTTAAAAATACATTTATGAAGAAAAAATCTTTCTTATTTTGCTGCTTATACTTAATTACAATATTTATTAAAAATTTCAATTTCTTGGCATCATTATAAAATTAAAGTAACTTTAAATTTAGCACGTCGGCAGACGAAGAGTACCGCTTTACATTAATTGACATATCAGAAATATTTGGTATGAAGCAATGAAACTTTTGCGTTCCAGTTATAGTTTTGACATTATTATATCTGTTTTGAATTCGTCGCTCCATGGCATCGTTGAGTGCATAAAACTGTGTTAATGGCAATTTCGTTGCTTTGAATCCACGAAAACAAATGTTGTACATTTAAGATCTGGTCAGTATATGGCCTTTGCAAACTTGCCTTAGTCGCCATGCGTTTTAGGGTTCCCCCTAACGCATCGCATGGGCCCTTACCTTTTTGCTATCCTTTTTGCTATCTGTTGGAGATGTACTTATTTTTTATGGACTGATAAGCTTGAGGGAAAATAAAATGTCTTAATGTAAAATTGGACATCTGTCCTACATTAAAAAATTTCGAATAAAGTGTCTGCTGAGCGCTTTAAGAAAAGGGTACAATTTATACCACAGATAACGTATTAATTACACTACGTGACAATTTTTTGACCAAATGCATTTGAAACGTAATCCTTATGTAAAATTTTCCGCTGAATCCGAATATGAAGTCAGAATTGGCAAAAGTAGAACAGTTTTTGAGATATTGCAAAATAACCGTTATTTGTGCTTTTAAAAAAGATGATGATTTTGACAATTCTGAGTTCATATTCGGATTCAGCGGAAAATTTTACATAAAGATTAGCTGTCAGATTAATTTGGTCACGACTTTGTTGAAATTTTGTCACGTGGTGTTATTTGCATGATATGCTCGTATAAGTATTTAATTTATTATATATTTATCATACGCCATCAAATTTACATAAAACGCACATTACAGTGTACGATGCAGTCAGTGCATATTGCGTTCAATCGCAAAATCGCTTCACTCATAAACTACTGGCCGGATTGCAAAGTCATGTATGAACGAGTCAAAGAGAAGAACCTGGGCTTTAAGAATATGGGAAGAGTGGACTTGATGGAAAGCTACTAAGATCGCTATCGAATAAGAGTCAAAAGGCCCAAATGGTACATATGCCTTTTTTTATCATCTATTGGACTTCGCGGTAATAAATTCCCAGATATTAATGAAGAAAAACCTGACTGCAAGGAGCACCCTGCACAAAGAACTATCTAATTTTGGTCAGTTTTGCAATGATTTGGCTCGTTTTTAATGTGGGATCTCAATTAAACAGCAATAAATGAGGTAGACCTTCTATTGAGTCATTACAGCAAAGTTTAGTGATAAAAAAACATAAAGTATCGCCTCATTTCTTGCCATCTATAGATGTACGGAAAGATGGCGTTGGTCATTAGCCTATACTTTTCAACAGATTAAGATCTTGGCGATTTTTGACTTACGACTTGGCGATGGAGCTAAAAAAAATCTGACAGCAATGGTCACCACCAACATGGCATCGTAAGAGATTTGCCGCGAACTGGTAGACCACGCTTAATTCCCACTGCGAAAAATATTGAACGTGTTGAGCAAAACTAGAAAAACGAAACATCTACCAGTTGTGCGATTGTCTTACTTTTAACGAACCGACAATCGTAACATTTGTTGACATAAACATTCGCTTGCAGTAACGATAGTGTGATTCTTTAATTTATTTTAACGATAGTATATAGTAGGGTATTCATTCATTTATTACTACCCGATTAACTGACCGGTTAATTTAAAATTAGCTTTTTTCGATTAACGGTTAATTTCAGTCGATTAACCGATTAACCGATGTAACAAAATATATAAGTTTTTGTAACTTTTTTCGGGATGCATCGGTAACTTTTGTACGGCATGTGGCTGTTCTTCACCCCAGATGCGGCGGTTTTGCTTGTTTATATCCATTTAGCCAGAAATGAGCCTCATCGCTGAACACAATTTTTCGATAAAACAGTGGATTGCCATCGAGCTGAATTTTGATAATAAATTATAACGATTTGCAGTCCTTGCTCGTTTGTGAGTTTCTCCATGATGAAATGGCAGAGTATAGACAATTACCAACCAGTGCTGCCAGCCCGAAAAACTTAATTCATAAAAAATCACCCTTTAGTATTATAACATATTTTTTGTGTTTTTAATTATTTGGTTCGTCTCATATAGAAAAGGTATGTGTTAAGAAAATATTTTTTTCCTACAAACAAGGAATGTGTTCAGTGATCTTAATTTGAACCCATTTTTTGCCGACCGGTGACTAAAATTACAAGCACCTTACTCTTTTTTTTCAATGTTTTTTTATCTTCAACATCAATCAAGAGGAATATGGCGAAAAATGGGTTAAATAAGTATTTGTTTCCAACACCTTTTTTCACGTTCTTTTTATATGTATGTGTTTAGTTATTTGTTTGTTCTCATATCAGTCTTTTAACAGAATTTACCCAAAGAATTCGAAGTGTTAAAAATTTTTAAAAAATAAAACAGGACTCTAATGTAATAATGAAATATTTTATATGTTCAGAAAAATCCTGGAGAAGGACTGAGAAATTAGATATTCTGTATTATGGGTTGCTTTCAATTTCTTCAATTAATACGATAAGTGAAAAAAAAATTTCCAAGTCAAGTTTTATCAAAACTAAAGCAAAGAATCGCTTAAATCCTAAACATTTAAACCAAATAAATTTTCTAAAAGATTTGTTTTATATGAAATCCTTTAACTACTGCAATAATTAATAAAATGATCTCACATTACTAATAAATAAAAACACCTTAATTTAAAAAGTTGAAAAAAATGTTGTTAATCATACGAATTTTCATTTAAAAATCATTTTTGTTTACGTTTTTAAAATTTTGTATTATAAACGAAATTTTGGTTTAATTTATTATTCAATAAAAATGATTTTTTTACCGAGGTTTTTTTAAAAACTTTTTTGCTATCTTATCTCGACTTAAGATGTTTTGTCAAAATGCCACAGATATGTATTACATATTTATGAATTATTTTTTTTGTTTGCTTTTTTTAGTTCAAGAATTGTTATGTTTGTAATGTTATTGTTTAAGTGATAACTATTTTACTAAT
The DNA here is from genome assembly GCA_963931875.1 of Pollenia griseotomentosa. Taxonomy (NCBI): domain Eukaryota; kingdom Metazoa; phylum Arthropoda; class Insecta; order Diptera; family Polleniidae; genus Pollenia; species Pollenia griseotomentosa. Next base: position 40,544,598 of record OZ007563.1, on the reverse strand, counting down.
AAACGCAAAATAATAAATAATTTATGCATATGTATTTATTAAAATTCTTAATTTATGAAAAAACTTTATTAATCGGTTAACCGATCAAAAGCAAAATTAACCGATTATTAACCGATTAAACCAAAACCTCGGTTAATAAATCGAGCGATTAACCGATTAAAGCAAAAGCCCGATTAAATGAATACCCTAGTATATAGCTGCATTTTTTTGACATCTCTGTATAAAAAATGTCGAAATAAAAGAAAATCACAAAAGAGAAAAAACTAAAAACAATAAATTTAAGTTTATCAGTATTATGAAATAGGAATTTAGCACATTTAAACGAAACCAAGTTAATTAATTATTTGACTCCCATAAAAACTTTGATTAAAAACAAATGAAATTTTGCTTAGAATGTACATATTAGGGTATTCAATTTATCGATTAATCGCGCGTAAAGTTATTGGAGGTGAAAATTTAATCGAATAATATTCGAACAATTTAATATTATTCGGTTATTAGAATAATTTTAATTTTGTCTAATTTAAAATAGGACCAAAAATTATATTTTTTAACGAAAACATTTTATTAAAAATGTAACATCAATTTACCAAACAGTACTTCATGTAATAAAAGAGGAAAACTAATATTAAAATTAAAGTTTATTCTCTTAAATAATCTTTCACGAACAGTATACAGTTTAACAGCCATATTCATAAAAAGTTCTTATTTTAAGCTTATAGTATGTAATAACTATTAAACGCATTTTGTCTTATAAACCTCTTATAAAAATTTGTATTCATAAACGTAAAATAACAGCTTTTTTACTATTAACTGTTTGTAGCGACTTTCTGTTTAAGTATGGCAACTTTCTTTATATTTGGCTGCCATTTTATTGTTAGTGATGCACGAAACTTCCATTCGGTTAACATGATATTCTATATTTAAATTTTTTTTATAATTTTTTTTTAATTGTAGACCTTCAAAATTATTCTTATCAAATAAAACTACATATTATTTTAGTTTCTGAACAAAATGTTTCCGAAAGGTATCATAAAAACTTTTGTTTGAACCTTTTTTAAATATACGATAAGAAAGTAATCGAATAAAAAGTTTGTTTACTTTTTAATAACATCACTATTATTATGATTTGTTTATTTTATTTAATTTTATATTTTTGAACAATAATTTGTTGTTTTAAACAAAAAAAAACAAAACAACTAGTTTCAATAATTTAATAAATAATTAAAGAGAATATCTGCATTTGCCCTTGAACATATTCATTTGAATCATATTAATTTTTTTAAATGATTATCAATATAACTTTAAATTGGCTGTCTAAAATAAAAAAAAAAATTAGTAAAATGTATTTAACATGTCCGTTGTAATAAATAAAACATTTTTGTCATTATTTTTCAACATATTTCACAAAAATAAAATCATAAAATGCAAACACTTTTTAATATGTCATTTTATATGGTTTAAAGAAGGGCAAGTCCAACAATAAATTTTCTTACTTTATGAATGGTTTATTAAAGGTTCAATAGACTATTTTTTTTTTTTTTTTTTTTTTATTTGTGTATTATTGTAATCTCAATGAAATAATATTACATAACTATAAATCGCCTCAGCGCCCAGTATGGCATTACAACTTTAGCAATTTTTGCTTAAAAACGGTCAATAAATCATCAATAAGTTTTTATGAATACGGCTGTAAATGTTTATGTTTCTAACGATTTCTTTTTTTTTTTGTTTTGATGAAACTTGATTTAGAAAAGATTCTTAAGCTTATTGTTGACGTTGAAGAGATTAAAAATGTATTATTATTGTTTTTTTAATTTAGCGTATGTATTTTATATACAGAGATATTTTTCTTTTCTTTCTTTTGATGTTAAAAAGATAATAAATTTATTCTACAAGTTTGAAGAATTTAGCCGGGATATGACTTCGGGTGTTTGGTTCTTGATTTCTTCAGTGTTTCCTGGAAATTACAGGAGTGGGCAATTATAAATTAAGTGGTCAACTGTTTGTAAAGGATAGCCGCATGGACAGCTGGCGTCATAAGCAAGTTCCCACTTGGTTAACGAATCTATAGTTCTGGCAATAGATGTGCGTAAGCGGCTTAAATAACATTAGGTTTTGCGTGGAAGATCAAAATCGGTTGTTCTATCATCTGGGTTAAATAAGGGACTGCTTCGTCTCGACTCGTTCCACTGCGATGACCATACGGAGTGCAAATCAACATTATCGTCACGTAGTTTTTTAGCCAAGAGCAGGGGTGGATTTCTAGATAACGGGTGGTTAAATTGTAAGGGCCGATGTTGAATGTGAACCACACCTAAACGCCAAGTTTTTTTCCGAATTTTATTTGACATTTCTCTATTTCAGACTTACTCAATTTGAACCATGGAGAGATACACAATCCAACAACGTGTTAAAGTTATCCAGACTTATTATGAAAATGGATGATAAATTTCGAAGAAAATCATCTTCAGTGATGAGGCACTTTTTCACCTCATTGGATTTGTCGATAAGCAGAATTTCCGCATTTGGGCGAATAATAATCCAAGAGTGATTGTCGAAAAACCAATGCACCCACAAAGAGTGACTGTTTGGTGAGGTTTATGGGCTGGCGGCATCATCGGGCCGTATTTTTTCCAAAATGAGGCCGGTCAGGCAGTTACTGTGAATGGTGTTCGCTATCGTGAGATGATAACGAACTTTTTATGGCCCGAATTGGAAGATATGGATGTGGACGATATGTGGTTTCAGCAGGACGGTGCCACTTGCCACACAGCTAACGAAACAATGGCTCTTTTGCGCAACAAATTCAATGGCCGTGTTATCTCACGTAATGGCGATGTCAATTGGCCGCCAAGATCATGTGATTTGACTCCGTTGGACTTTTTTCTTTGGGGTTATTTGAAAGAAAAGGTGTACGTCGATAAGCCAGCAACAATTCAAGAGCTAAAGGATGAGATAATTCGGCACATTAACGGCATAGAACCTCCATTATGCCTCAGGGTCATCGAAAATTTGGACCATCGGATGGAGGTGTGCCGCCGTGGTCGCGGCGCCCATTTGGCCGATATTTTGTTCCATACATAATTGAGTAATACCAATATATCATAATAAAATATAATTACAATAATTTCCTAAATAGTTTGTGTTTTATTCAAAATCAACATCGGCACTTGAAATTTAACCACCCTTTATTAATCTTGCATCGTATTGAGTGGAAAGGTCAGAGTTGAGTGGGATGTGCTGGTTTGTGTGGATCTTAATATACTCCCGAAGGAGTGCTAGCCTTCGTCTTAGGTCAGGGGGCATAGGTTTGCTAACATTGGCAGCCATTCGACAGGTGTAGCCTTTAATGTACCAGATATTATTCTCATCGTCGTGTTTAACTGCTTGTCTATTCTTTTTACTTGGTGGCTGTTCAACCATATTGGAGAGCAGTTTGCGCAAGCTTTATTTTCTGAGCGGTTTTATCTAGGTGACTTCTATTCGTTAACGTTCTGTCTAGGGTTATGCTAAGATATTTCGGATAAAAATTGTGTGAGAGGGCCGTACCATTAAAACGTATTGAAAGCTTCCTATCAGCATCTCTATGGGTAAGGTGAAGGCAGCATGCTTCTGTCTTCGTAGGACTTTAGTCTCCATTTGCTGCAGTATGATGTTATTTTGAGTCGGTCGGTTTCTTGTACTCTCTCTAGCTTTTCAAAGCTCTCGTTATAATAAGCAAAAGCCAGATCTCGGCTTGTTTTTTTCCATAAAAAACTAATACATACTGTAAAAAAAAATTTTTTTCAATTAATCAATTAATCGACATAAATTAATCGTTAATCGAAAATAAGCAATTTTAAATTATTCGAACAGCTAATCGCCCAAAATTATTCGATTAATAGATCAACGGTTAAACGTTTGAATGCCTTAGTACATAAGCATGTATGTGAGAAGTCGGGCCTCAGCCATTTTAAAAATAAAATATACTTTATCGATTAAATAAACACAACGTAAACGATTGTCGCTAAAATAACGAAAAAACTGCTAAAAGTAACAGCTGACTTCAATCGCCAGCGAATATCGTTAAAAATTTACTGAATAGCATATTCCATAAATTTTCGTTATATTTATTTAAACGATACGATTATCGTTAAAAAAAAGTTATTGAATAGCACTACAGAATGCCTTCTGCTCAGCTAGAAATGGCTCGTACGTCACAATGGTGCTTTTTAAAAAAAGATTTGCTGTTAGTCCCTTATAAGGTGAAATTGGTGCATAAAACTTCACGGTGACTTTTGACCCACACTGTATGTGTACAGGTGTGCAGCTTTTGTACGGTGACTTTTGACCCACACTGTATGTGTACAGGTGTGCAGCTTTTGTAAAAAAAAAAAAATAATTTTTCAATACACTTTTATTCAGTTGAAAAAAAATTATGCTCAGAATTACGTTTTAAAAATTGTTTGTTCTATAGTTCATTAAAAACACAATATTCTTTTAAAATTTTAAAAATTTTTACGATATGGATGTGCCAGAAGCTAAATAGCCGAACTCCACAAAATAAAAAAGAGTGTAAATTAGCGATGCGTGAAAAATTGATTTCCAAAATTGAAGATGATAGGGTGAATTGCAAAACGTCATTTGCAATGCAACCTAACAAAATCACGCAATCCTAAATGCAACCACTCCAATGTATATTAATGGATGTCGATGCGCACACTAAGGATCAATAATTTCGTTGATAAAGTTCTTTCAAAAAGGACATTCAAGGATTAAAATATTTTACGAAAATTGTTGTCGGAACCTTAAATTATTTGTACAAGTCGGCGTGTAATTTTGTAATTATGCATAAAGAGCTTTATTTACAAATTTTGTGCTGTAAATAAGTAAAAAAAAAATACAATTTATTATGCAAAAACTATAAAATTTTTCTCGAAATTTTCATTAAAAAAAAGTTGCTTTAAACCTTTCATTACTTAAAACTTAGCAATTATTGTCTTTTTAAACTAATTACTGTCACTTACTTGCCATTATTAATGCTGTTACCAACTTACATCTTCGTATTTTGTTTTCTTATTTGCCTTTACAAGACAACTAAACAACTTTAGTGTTGCCTATAATTTGTTCTTTTATTTTGCCATTGAGAATATTGACAACGCAACAACAATATTGAAATTTTAATTTTTTTCTTGTCTTTTTGTTTTTTTTTCTTTTTTTCTTTTTTGTGATGATCACAAACTCATGTTGCAATTTGGGCCATGAAAATGAAAGAGTTAAAATGAGACACAGTGTCAGACAATCTGATATGGAGGGGGGCTCTTACGCAAATGAAGCAAAAATTAATGGGGAAAAACAAGAGAAGTCAACTAGAACTACGAAAAAGAATGTATAGTTTTTACTGATGTGAAAAGAGGAGAAGCATTGAAATGTAAAAAAAAAAGAATAAGTAGTCAGGAAATAGTGGGAAAAAAGCTTTAAATTAACAACTTTTCTAAATAGATAAAAATTTCAATAAACTTTTTGAATAAAAAGCTTTTAAAAGCAGTATTTTCTTAAATTATACGGGTTTTATGATTCCTAACATATTAATTTTTTAAAAATGTCATCGTGTTTTAAAGGCAGGTTTTTAAAAAAGGAAGTGCTTTAAGAAGGCACCTTTTTAAAATAAAGAATTTGAACATTTTACATGCTTAGTCTGCTTTCACACGTTTCATCTTTTGATGCTCAACTCCTATGTTTTTAGGTGAGGGAAGAAAGAAGAAAGGGGGTTAGTACGGAGATGCCTGTACTCGGTCAGTAAGCTTTGTGTTTTTATTCGTTGGTATATGCACAACGATGGCTGCGTGTAATTTTTTCTTTTCTTTTTCCTTTGATTTGCTGTTATTAAAATTATTTTTGTTTTGAACTGTAAAAAGTTGAAACCCGTTGCTGCGTGTGATTATATTGGCATCTTTAAAAGGCAATTGAAAAGAAGTTGAGCATCAAAAGATGAAACGTGTAAATTCAGACTTATGAAGACGGTACTTTTTAAAATGGTACCTTTTTAGACCCCCACCTGGTAGATAGGGTATTATGCACTTGTGCGGATGTGCGTAACACATAAAAATATCGATTGTAGACTAATATAATTATTTTTGATTTTTTACATAATATAATTATTTTTTACTTTTTTAGAATTGTGTTTTTGTGGCATCCGTATTTTATAAACTTTGTGACAACGTCAAAATTATAACAAAACAAAAAATTTTTCATTTTGGTTAGAAAATGTAAATTGAAAATATTTTTGTTTAAATTTTAGGGTAGTTTTTATTTGTGGTTTTTATGACTTTTTTAATACGACATCAAATTCTGGGCGCTACTAATGCCATCTCGGATCCTTCACCAAAATGTAAAATTTTTTGCATGTGCCAAGAAAGTCTTCTAAAACTTAGTATGTATAGGTTTTAGAATACTCACTTTTATGAAACGCCTCAAAATTAAGGCCCCTTTTTCCCATTTTCAAAAAGTGTATTTTAAAATTGTATGTGTTTGAATTTGAAGAACAAATACGTATTTGTATTTAAAATACATTCCCAAAATAAATTATGTATATAAAATATCTGTCGCTCAATTTTTTTGTAATTTGTATTTCAAACAATTTTGGTCCGTCCCAAAATACATTTTCTTTACTTTTATTCAATTTGAGAAAGTGTTTGTAGTAGAAACTAAGAAGAACTAGTTCGAACCGAATTAGAACGATAAATGCCAAAAATGGTAGAATTTTACTTTACAAACGTTACGTTACTCACATGAAACTTTTTTGAGTTCAACGTACAAGTTCGTTGAACCAACAAATCAATTGTTAATTTTATGCTTGGAGGATAATTTTTAATGAAAGTTACGTTAACTGAACCAAGATCTCATTAATTTTAACGTACGGGTTCGGTATGACAGCGAACGGTTCGTAGAATTTCCGTGCGTTCATCTTAAAAACACTTTGTAAATCTCTTGTTAGCCCAACAAACACTTTGTTAATTTGAACGTACGAGTTCCGTGGGACTACGAATAGTTTAAAAAACCTACGCGCTTTTGTGTCAATAAGACTTAATAACTGTTTCGTAGGACCACCGATCATTTCATTTACTTTAATGTACATTTTAATTGACACAACATATCGCACTGATTCCTCTAAAGAGAGTCAACTCAAAATTGTTAAATTTTCACTTTTTGCAAGAAATCTATGAACAGTGGTCATATCTCCGCACAACAAAAATATTAGATCAATTTCTGTAGTATTTTGCCAAAAAAAAAAAAAAAAAAAAAAAAATACAATTGTATCCCCCTTTGTAGTGTAAGAAAACATAGTGTCACCTTAAAAACGAAATAACCTATCTGCAGTTTTCAAAAGTTTACAGGAGCGGGAAAAAACTTTATAAAATTGGAACTATTTACAATATTGAAACGAAAATTACATATTTTGATTAAAATGAAACCAGAAATATACATCGGTTGAAAAAATTTTGTTTTTCTAAACACAGCTTATGTTATGTCACTTAGGTTATTTGGAATTGTAAAAATCAGAAACCAGCAGTAGAGCGACTCAAGTTGTATGGAAGCAAAATTCGTGCTCGATGTTCTCTCCTAAAAATTAACCTTGGACTCTTTTAAGATGACATTTTAAACCTTCTTTATGAACCCATATTGTATATGTTGGTAAGGAAACAGATTCTCAAATTAACATAACATGCAAGAATATACCCTTTTTCAAAATGGTCCAGCTCACGAGAGGTCAAAGCTGGAGCCGAAATATTTAAAATGTCATCTTAAAAAAGTCCTAGGTTATTTTAAGGAGGGTACATTGAGCACTTTTTTGGTGAGTCGCTCTAATCAGCAGTGTACTAATTAGTACGAATACATAACAATTTCTTTATAAATATGAATATTATATTTATTAAATTATAACAGTTATAGTTTGTTTTACTGGCTTTAGCAAAAAAAAAGTACTTAATGTGTGTTTAAATTAGACTATGCAACAAAATTAAACTATTATCGTGATTTTTTGTTGATTTATTTTTCACTTTTTTTAGTGCGTAAGAGTCCTCTAGGCACAAAAACTGTAATCACTTGGTCTTTTGTAATATTAGATGTTCAAAATTTTGCACACATATTCGTTATGATATAGGGAATAAAAATCCATAAAAAACTCAATTTTGAATTTTTTGCAGATAGGTTATTAGGTCTTTAAGATGACGATATACAAAGAAAACAGTTTATTGTTCTACTGAAAATTTATAAACTATAATTATGCTGATTTATGACCCTATGTTCCAACTAGGAATTTTAAAGGACTAAAATAATATAAGCTGATTTCTCAAAATGAAGGTTTGATTTATTTTTGAGTACATTTTTATTACAAAGAATCGTAGATTATTCATTAAAATACATTTTAACGAAATATTAATTATATGTATGCTCATTGAGTCAATGAAAAGTACGTAAAAGTTTTTCTGAATGTAATGGAGTCTGTAGCGTGTTCTTTGGATAAGTCTCACTTCAATTGCGGTTCTTTTGATTATTAAATTCTGTAAGTTCTTTTTCATGTAAAATTTCTTAGGCCGAATATTATTTAGATATCTTCATCTAAAGGGTAGTCCAACCAAAACGCACGATGTTAATGGTAATTAAAAAAATTTTCAGAGAATTATCTTAATATTTTTTTTATTATAGAAGGATCTATGACAATTTTGTGTGAAACAAAATATCTGCCAAATGATATCCGATGGTCCATATTTTCAATGACTGTGAGACATAATTGAGGTTCAATGTCGTTAATGTGTCGAATAATCTCATCCTTAAACTCTTGAACTGTTCATGGCTTATTGACGTACACTTTATTTTATAAATATCCCCAAAGAAAGAAGTCTAACGGGCGAGAATGCTGCACAGGGGGGTTACCGCGTATATCGATTCGAAAGAAATAATTTACGAGTTCGAACAATTTGTACTGTGTATTACGATTTGCGTACTATTTGTTTCGAATGAACGGAAGTTGTTAATACCTTTTCGAAAACAAAAAGTTCCTTTCGTAATGGCAACTCTCTATTACTAACAATAAAAATCCCTTTCGAATCTCCAACTCCGTATTACGAAAACGAGCGTCATTTATGTAAAAAGCGTTAGGAAATTGTTCGAAAGCTATTTTGTTAGTGACAAAGTGCAAATGACAAAGTTCAAGATAAATAATAGTGTAAAACAAACAAATTAAACCTTATAATATTATAATTGATATAAAATAAATGTTTACTAACATTATTATTAAAAATATTTTAATATTTGTGGTCTTGAAATTTTAAAAAAATTTAAAATAAAAAATTACATTTACAAACAAAAAGCAGTATAAAGTAATGGTTGGTTTTTTCTGTTGACTCTTCAAACCACAGGGAAATACAATAAATTTTTATTAAAAAACACAATTATATTTTTTTACACATTGAATAGTACAGGGTTGCCGTTTAAAAATTTTTTATCCGACCAAAATTGTCTACAAACCCTACCAAAATCCTTTGAAACCGACCAATTTTTTTAAATATTTAAAAACCAATATGGGCGCTTCCACAGAAGCGTCTCGTTGCGCCAACAAATAATTAAGTTTGTATTTTAGACCATGTTCTTCAAACTTGTTTCACTAAATTGCGCTTTACACCAAAATAAAAAAAATTAAATAATATATAAATTATTTTTTCAGAAACAATTTAAAAAGCTTGGTGGCGTAACGTGACAAAAAGTAGACATTTCGATGAAAATACCCATATACTTATCGTACTAAATCAACAAGAGGGTATTAACTTAAAATTTTAATGTACAAGAATAGGAAAATCTTGTTAAATAATATACCTTGAAAATTTAAATTATTACAAACTTTTATATTACTTAAGTAAAGTACTTGAATGAACTAACTCTCATGAAATAAATTAAAATCTACTTATCGCGTGCATTCGCGAGTTCTTGTAGGTACTTCGACTTACAAAAAACTCAACTCCATAGCCCTGTGAAATTCTTTTAGTTCAGAAAAAGAACGGTAAATATTACGACAAAGAATCTCAATATAATTTTGGCATCATTTTACATGCGTAACTAAAACAAAGGTGAAGAGAGTGAAAAGTACACCTTATGTAAAATAAATCAACTTCATTGCTAAGTAGCGTTTTTAGCCCACTAATCTTACCAGCCATGACGTTATAGCCGTTTGTTACTAATCCGATCAATATTTTTAAAGGAATATTGTTTGTTGATAAAAAAAATTGTTTTGAAGAAGAAAAATTAAGACGGCGCGCCGTCTGACTTGGTGAGGTCGAATAAGGGTACAAAACTATCCTTTATAGAACTAATTCCGTCCAACAATACATATCTTCTTTGCTACATTCGTAGTTTCATCAGCAATCAAAGATAATCTACTGTTTTTTTTTAACTATTTTCACTTGCCTGCTTTGCCATATAGGCAGCTGCTTCAACAGACTTTTTCCTACCTCATTTAATAAGTTTTGCTATAGTTAAATCTGAGCAACACTCAACCAATAAGGCTGGAAAGTAGTCCATTAACAAAAATGGTAAATTTTGTTTGTTTTTCGTCTGTTGAAAAGTAAACAGCGTTGCCGGAATAATAAATAGCGTTGCCGTCTCAAGCCGACCAAAATTAGGTTTAGCCTACCATCCAACCAAACGAAAAATTTCCGACCAAATTTGGTCGGAAAAGACCAAGTTCGGAAACCCTGGAATAGTATTTATTATTGGTTTTGTTGTGGGATATTTTCGTCCATTTTGGTATTTTAATAGCAGTGCTACCAACTTTTAATCAAATTTCCCATTTGTTTATAAATACAACTCTGTCGTCGTTTCGAACGAGTTACGCAGTACGGTTTAACTTTCGAATCGGAAATTGTTTTCGAAAAATTTTGCTTTTCGAATCGAAATACGCGGTAGCCCCCCAGGTGTTTTTACACTTCCTACAGACTTCGTTTGCTGAAATTCGCGCACATTTTTCCCGATTGTGGTAAACTTTGGTCGATTAAGCCAAACCCAAAAAAATCACGAAGTGCAGGAAATGCATTTTGATATGAACGCCCATTTTCGTAAAAGGCTTCAACAATCGTAACCGCGCTGCTCAATTTTGTGCTTCAAACACTGAAACAAAGAAATGTCAAATTAAGTTAGGCAAAAAACTTGACGTTAAGGTGTGACTCTCAATAAACATCGTGCATTATGTTTGGACCACCCTTTATATGAGATTTTTGGCCTGTAAGTTAGTTTTGGACCTTCCAGTATTTTGCAATGACGTAAAAGTTGTAGCCGACAAATTGTATGTCAATTTTAACATTTGCAGCGTTTAAAAAACTTCAGTCAAAGTAGAAAAACTGGCATTTCTTCCACTTGTTCATGTGGCATTGGCAAAAAGAAACTGTTGTTTTTACTTCGAATTCATTAAATGTAAACAGTCTTTATCAATCCAACTCAATAAGCGAAAAGTTGCACACAATTTTTTCGTTTTTTGTTCGACAGTTTTTGGTTTCGACTGCAGTTTTTTAAACCCTGCATTTAAGCATTGTTCGCAATCAGAGCAACAATTTCGTTTTTTCTTCTTTCTTATTTCTTCCCTAAGTATATTTACTTTCCTTTAATTTTTCAATCAAAAATGTAACTAAATTTATTTTATAATTAATAAGATTTATGTATGACGTGTAAGCTTGCTAAATTCCCAATTGTTTGAAATTTATTGTTGAGGGAAAGCTAGCTTCTATGCGCATTTCACTGGTTGCTTAGGCCAGATCGTCAGGAAACCTTTTCCTTAAAGCGAATCGGAATTATAAACACTCAAAGTCTCACTTGTAACAATATCAAAGCTTAAACAAAAACTTCAACAATAAACAGTCTTACATTCCCCTACAATTGGTTGGCTTTTTTCCGACTCGAATTATAGTTGTAACTGGGTAACAAGAAAAAAACCGAATTAATAAACAAATTCCTTCATTTTATTGTTTTCGCAAGAAAACAACAAAAAAAACAAATTTGCCAGTTCAGTTTTTTGCACGGGCACATACATGCAAGTATATTATAAAAGTTATTTTTTTTATAAAGTTAAGTCAACTTCCACTTCAGCAACAATGAAATGAAAATTTTAACAAAATGGTCAGATGTCCTTGTTTTACATGCATGCCTGTACTTTGACATTTACTAAATGTCGACATACAAAGTTGACAAGGCTTGCATATCTTGCAATATGTTAACAGTTGGTGGTACTGAAAACATTCAAACTCCTTGCTATGAAGTTCGAGCTATCTAATCTAAAATCTAAAAAAGTCTACTAATCGACATGTACAAATGCCCACTACACCACTTCCAGCATCACCAGCACTCCACTAAACCACGTGTCCAACACTCCGACGAATATTCTCTCACAAAAAGTGTTACAAAACAAAAATTTATCTTTCCGGATCAGATCCCTTGACATTACAAGAGTCATCCACTGCATGTGGCCGATTAAATAATACCTCACCAATGATCAGCACAGGTGTGCATGCTCACCTGCGGGCCACTGATCCCCGAGGATATAACCTTTAGTATTATGGTCAATACTTCACGCCATTGAATACTTTCATATTCAAGGGAGCTAGGCTTTTGGAATTCGCTCCACCATTTCCTAGTCAGCCTCAGCTAGAGCCTTGTATTTTAGCCATCTACCAGAGATGTTACCAGAGATTACCACGAGGAGGTAATACATAGGCTTTTGTTGCAGGTTGAAGGTATACCACTAGGGCCGTCCTCCTGAACAAGCAACTTATGCCCCTATTGCGGTTCTCCACTTTAGTAACAGTTTGGTTGTCTTTGATAAATTCACATTGCCATTCTCAACTCAACAGGCAGTTGGCTATTCAGTTGTGTATCTGTTTTTTTTCGTGGTATTGCCGTTTTCAACTTTGTAAAAGTTTGGTAGACAAAAATGTTAAATAAACACAACTGCTAAAAAGTAGTTGTGTTATTGGCAGTTAAAGTTTATTTTTTTTTAAATTCGGCGAAAATCGAAAACAAAATGGAGAAATCGTATGTATAAATTTTTGTAATAACTTTTTCTTTTTTTCTTAAACTTTTATTAGTTTGAAAATAAAAACCAAAGCTCAATTGGAGCGGTTCGTCCAGCTTATTTAGAGAAACTTAGAAATGGTTCGCGGAAAACACCAAAGTTTGGTATGATAAAAAATTCATGTAAGTAGTTATGGAAAGAGTTTATAGAGGAGTTAAATTGTTTGGGCCCACGACAAAAACTTCTTTTAAACACTTATAATATTCTTAATCTAATTATAATATTCTTGGCACAGGTTTGGATACACTACAAGGCAAGTATAAAGAAAAAATTTGCCAACAATAAAAGAAACTCTCAAGCGACAGGGGGAGGCCTATCATAAGAAGTTCCATTAAATAGCCTTGAGGATACTGCTTCGCATCTCTTGTATTGCAAGTCCGGCCAATTATTTGGTGTTGAAAATATTCCACCATCAAGTGACAATTTTACTGAGTCAGTTGAACCAGTAATACAAACAGCAGATTGGCCAACAGCTTCCCCAACCAGAAGAACTCATCAGGCACAAGAAAGTTTCGTTACTTATTAGAAGTTTTTACTTGGCACTGGGAAGTTCAAGAGTTTTGGAATCATCACGAATTTGTCTTCTTGTACGTAGCGCATCTATACAAGAGTTTTTCTTTAAATCATCATAAAATAAATCGACACTAATATAAATTATAAATAGTTTTTATTCAACACAACAATTAAAAATACTTTGCTTAAAAATTATTTAATTTTATAAAATTTTCACTTGTCAAATGTTATATTTAAAGTTGGCAAATCGATATTTTAAGTTGGCAACTTTATAGCAAACTCAACTAAAAACAGTTGGGTATCACAATACCTAAAATGAGTTTGGTTGTGCATAAGTTGGGTTGACTCTCACACGACCAAACTGAGTTGAGTGGAGAACCGCAATAGGGGCATTAATCTCTAACAAAATGGTCAATATGTATTTGCAAACGGTTTCTTTATTTAAAATGTGTGTGGTCGCGAAAAAAATTGTTGCTCTATTATGAACACCAGTGAAAATGTCGCTGCGAATTGTGAACGAAGCTTCATACTAAAATTATGTTATCAAAAAGCTATTTACGGGAGTAATATTGTTATGGGAGCTATGGTTAAATAAAGACCGATTTCTTTAAAGTTTGATAAGATTATTTATATTGCAATTAAATAATTTTTGACAAAATATAATTTTATACCAACATAATAAGGTGGAATATAGGCACAATGACTGAAGAGAAGCTTGTATTGGGACTATGCGAAATTTTGGATCAATTTCCACCATTTTCAATAGGCCTATGTACCAAATTTCATCAAATTCTTGGCAAAACTGCAACCTGTATTTAACGTACACGGTTTACAAGGACAGCCATCCAGCCAGAAAGCTGTTACAAACATCAGCTCAAATGAATAATATTCATTTAACTATTATAGTGTGGGTATTTAAAGTACATTTTGAAGAAGCTAATTGACTCTAACTTGGGCAGTATTTAGATTTATTAATATTAAATTTTTAAAATAGCTATAATTGTAACATTAAAGTTCCTATGGGGCTATGATTCGGACACAGTGAATAATTTTTTATGGTTTTCCTGACAAGTAACAAGACAAGGCAAGTAAATTTCTCTCTAAGTCTCTTTTAAATTAATTCGGAAAACATATCTGTGGCATTTTGATACATAAAAAAATTAAGTCAAGATAAGATAACAAAAAATGTTTTTAAAAAAAGCTAGGTGAAGCAATCATTTTTCTTAAATAATAAAATAAACCAAAATTAAAGAAAAATTCCGTTTTTAATATAAAATTTTAAAAACGTAAACCAAAATGTATTTTGAAAGAAAATTCGTATGATTAACAGCTTTTTTGAACTTTTTAAATTTGACTTAAGATGTTTTGTCAAAATAGCTGCGTTCGAGAACACAAAAGTTTTTACTATTTTTTACTAAATTTTACTGCATTTTACGAAATTGCGTTCGAGTACACAATATGCAGTAAATGAGAACACAAATTGAGAGCGAAAAGTGACAGCTCTTGTCTGAGTATTTACAAATTTTTACTGCAGAAATTTTTGCAGTAAAATTTAGTAAAACAAAAAAACATATGTTTCAAAAGGTAAACAAACAAAAGTAACAAACAAAATGCTTACAAATTGTGAAAAAAATTGTTAAATAAAAGAAAAGTTGAAATAAAATCTAAACATAAACCAAATGTGAATAAATATTAATTAATTAAACTTGTTTGTAAAGCATTTATTTGGCTAAATACCAACATTTTAAACTTTTTTTGTTATGTAAATTTTTTAGAGTTGTAAAAGTGCTAAGTAATTGGGTACTTAAGTAATCAATAGCAAAAAATTATTCATGTTCTTTTTAATAAATTACCCCTCCACAAATTAGTAACATCAAATAAAATAAAAAACAAACAAATATGAAATATAACATAAAATAATTTCTTTGAAATTTCCAAAAATTTTTGTGTTATAAAAAGTATTTAATCGAGTACCGATAAGAAAACGAGTTAAGTAGTCAAAAGTGTAAACATTTTTCAACACTTCAATTATTTGTCATCAGCTGTTGCCTTTATTTTACGAATTTTTACAAAATTTGCGTTCGCGTCCTTTTTTGGACATCAGCTTTGTGAGAGCAAATTTTACAATTTTCTCATTTACTGCATTTTACTGTAAAAGTACTCAGACACACCTAATGCCGCAGATATAAAAGTACACAAATTCACAAATTTTAATACTGCCCGAGTTCGCAGTAAAAAATTGGTGTAAAAAACCTTTGTCAAAACAATAATTTTTCAAAATATCATATTTTTAAAAGGAACGTAAATCTGTTTAAATATTTTTTTTTTCTAAGATATTTTGTTAGTAGCCCCACTGTAACATTAACATGTTTAGTATAGTGCAATTATTTTGCTTTTTCATACATTCTTTCAAACGAATATTTCAGACGATTCAAATTGTTTCCGTCTCTGCTTTTGCTCTTCCTCTCAAAGTTTTTCCTAAAACAACAAAAATAAAGAGTTGTAATATTAATTTTGTTGTAACAATAGTAAAAGTTGACTTCATTTTTTTCGAATATTCAATTTAATTTTTTTTAAGCTGATAAAAGTTTCTTGGAAAATTTAGTTTTTTTTTTGGTGTATTTTTAAATTTCTTCTTTTACACGTTAAAAAAAAATTATTCCTTACACTTTCCTATTTGTCTTTGAACATGAACAATTTGCTGTTTCTTACATTATTTGCTTCAGATAACCAAATTTTGTTTGTTGCGCATATAATTTTGTATTTATTTTAATTTTGATTCTAGTCGTACATGCCCCATATTCTCATGTTTTTTTTTCTTGCTTTTCTTTTGATGCGTTGTATGAGTTTGTCGTCATTATTTGTTTTTCGCTCTCAGCCTTAAGAAGACGAAAAGTTTATTTTGATTGTTCTTGAAATTCGTTAGACTAGACAAACGACCTATTATTTTTGTTGTTTGTTTAATTTCAAAAGATTGAAGGAAGATGGCAAGACGAGGAAGAAGAAAAAAGAGGAATAATAACATTGTTGTAATTTAAAGCATGGGTAAAAATGCGTAAAATAAATGAAAGCAAAAGAAACAAAATAATTTACAAAATGTAGCTGATTTCATGTAGACAAGAATGTTAAATGAAACGTTCTAATTTAAAGATTTTGGCGTAATTATGGGCACATCACATTAATTTAGCTAATTAGTAGTAAATGCCACTGTAAACAATGAAACAGAAAGTTAAATCTCAAATTGTCTTGCTAACATCGGGATTGTTCAGCAAGTGATTTATTTTTATAGGGGGATTATTTTGTAGCTTTAATTGCACATAAAATTGTATGTCTGTAAGATGTTGTAAAATTTTTGACATCCTGTTAACGAATACATACAAACATATTTACCTACTGCTTAAGGGTGTCGACAATGTACTTTCGAAAACCTCTTTTCATATCCTTTGTAATATCCTGTGTGACAGTGCATTTGTTTTGTTTTAACAAACCCCTGTGAACTGAATGCAAAAAAAGTAAACTTTTTATTATTAATAATGGGGTTTCGCTGCAATCCGCGTTGTTAGTACACTGAAAAAAATTAATATGTATAAGAAAATATAATTAAAGAAAAATTGCTCACCACAATAGTGGAGAGGGTATTATGCATTTGTGCTGATGTGTGTAACGCCTTAAAATATTGGTCCTAGACCCACCTTAAAGTATACCGATCCACTCAGAATCACTTTCTGAACTAACGATGTCCGTCCGGCTGGCCGGCTGGCAGGCTGGCTGGCTGTCCATGTAACCTTGTGCGCAAAGTACAGGTCGCAATTTTGGAGATAGTATGATTAAATAGGTTCTTATTGGCACAAGGACCCAGCCTATTGAAAATGGGCCGAATCGTAGGACCACGAGAGAAGATAGGGGAAATTTCTTCCTCCCAGAAACTATAAAACCGATTTTAATGAAATTTAAAACATAGATAGAACCATTTCTATAGGGACACAAAAGGTATGCATTTTTTAAAAAAGAGAACCACAGGGGGATTTAGGGTCAATTTTTGCCTCTCACAAACTTTCAAACCGATTTTAAAGAAGTTTATAAACATAGATAAATCCATATTTATATGGACACATAAGCATGATGTGTTTTTAAATACTGTGGTGTAGGGTATCATATGGTCGGGCTTGACCGACTATACTTTCTTACTTGTTTTTTAACTAAAGTTGAATGCTAAAAAATTTAAGTTTTTAATTTTGTAAAATTTAAAAATTGTTTTCATACCCACACCACTATACCAATCGACTTAATATAACTTTCTGAGTCAATCTAATGAAGTCCGTCAGGCTGGCTGGCTGTTCATGTAGGCATTAAAATTCAATTTAAGTTTCCATTGTATTTAACTTAGCAAGGCGGTCTCAATATTACCATAATGCAACAACAACAGGCAATGCAATAACAGTCAGCTGTTTTTTTAACCACCTTGTAAATAATTACACTTTTTATGTTGTGCTGGTAGGTCTAGAGTTTACCATATGTCCCATTTAAACCCCCACCCTAAAATCACTTAAAGACGAAAAAGAAATCACGAAGATTTAGATTACCAGATCAGCGTTCGAAAATAAACAGAACTATATTTAGCGTTCGGCTCTCACACCCAGGAACGATATCTATTTTTTAGTGTTTGTGTAGACGAACACAACCCTTAATACCGTTCGTAACTATTTTCAAGAAAGAGCCAAACATTATATAGTGTTCTGTTCTTCGTTAAAAAACTGAACAATTGTAGTGATACTGTAGACAAACTTTATATTTTAATGTTCTGTAATGTTTATTTTTTTACATTGATAAAGAAATGAACAAACAAAAAATTTTAGCAACTACCGCAGCACGAACAGCTTGTGTGTTTATTGTGTGTATTTTTTGTGTGTATAAAATGATTTTGTTGGCTTGTTGTTATTTTTTCGTATGTGTATTTTGTTTTTAAAAAAAATGTTTGGTTTTTTTCTACTAGCCAAAAGGGCGCTTCGCACAACAAAAACGAACTTTCGCTGTTTACTTATAGGTCCCAAATAGGGTTTCTGTTTATACTGTGGTAAAGGATACGAAATGATCGGGTATGACATACTGTACTTTCCTACTGATTTTTATTTGCAAATGTTGTTTTGTTGATTAGCGTATTTAAATATTCTAGAAGTTAATTTAAAGTGGTCCGTTTATATAGCCGTCAATCAGTTTTTCTGCCCGTCTCTCATTTACTTCAGTAGTGCCATAACTCAAAAAAATTAAATTTTGTAGTTAGTGATGCAGAATTTTTTTCCCTTACATTGTGTATAAATCTCATCTTTATATCTTTTAGATTTTAGAGCAAATCAGAAACTTTAAACGCTACTCTCGAAATGAATTTTTTGAATTATGTCACTTTTGAAGAAAATGAGCAATATGTTGGGGAGAAGGTTGCTCTATATTCATATAACCTACTGTACCAAAAAGTTTCCTATTAAAGTTCTGCCCATAAAATTTAAATTTTTTAAAATCTTGTTTTAATTTATTTACTTTCTTTTTTACTTTTAGTTCAAATATGCTTTTTGTAGAATACTGGTAGTAATTTTGTAAAGCTTAAAAAATACTTTCAAAACATTTATTGCTTAAAATTTTACGATCCGAAATATTTTAAGAATATTTTTAAACAAAATAACGAACTTCTGGAATTAAAACAAAGAAAAATTATAGAAAATCTAAGGAAATTTGCTTTTTAGTGTTGTTATGAAGGATATATAGGATTCGGTAAAATTAAATACTGCATCGAAAAGTATTCATTTTAATACAACAAGTAAGAGTTCTATTTTCGGCTACACCGAATCCTTAATACCCTCCACTGACAGCTAGAATATTTCAGGCGTGGGTCCTATATAGGTTTGTAAATTATTAATTAATATTTATAAAAACGGACGGCTCTGACCTACATGTAAAATTATTGACCGACATACTGAATGCTTTTAATTCTACACTCAAAAGAAAAATCAATCCATCCGTACTCAAATCAATCCGAAGCGGTACGAACCGTACTATTAGGTGAGTATGGATTTTCGTGAATCAAGTACAGAAAGATTGATTCAAGTACGGATTTTAAATCGCAAAATACTTAACTTATCCATATTCAATCTCGAATTCGTACTTGAAATAATCCGAAAACTTAAAGCTCAGTAAGCCGGGAGTAACAGTAACGTTGCAATGTATGTAAAGCAATTCGAACGTAATTATCAGTAAGATGTTACGTCTCAATCTGTAAGAAATAGATTGGTCTTACTTTTTTACGGCAAGGTTAAGTTACTGCTACTCCCGGCTAACTGAGCCTTTAGATGGAATCAATCTCAAATTGCGCTTGATTCAAGTGCTTAAAAAATAAACAATAATTAAATTAGAAAGAGGATATTATTATGATTGATTTACTTACCCGTTTTACTCGTTACAGTTTGATAAAACACCAACATCATGCCCAATATGGTTTTTACTTTAAAAACTAATATACATATTTTACTAAAAATATAAACTAAATGGGAACTCTTGCTTGCAATTTTACTTTTAAGCATGATAATAATATCCCAATAAGCAATTTTGCTGGAAATCAAGTGCAAAACAATTGGTATTCAAGTTCGAATTTCAAGTTTCAAGGGTCGAGATATACGTTTGTTTCAATACTTTATTTCAATAGCACTCTCCAGTAAAATGGGAATTTTAAATCAAGTGAATATTAGAAAAATATTTTGAAACTTGAATAGCATTTGAAAAAATACGTTTCAACTCAAGTTTATTTCCAATTAAATAAAAAGCACTATGAAACAAATTCAATGCTGACAGATGAGACTAATAAGTTATATGAGATTAAAACCCTGACTTTGTAATTTCACTCTCAGAGTGGCACTACCAACGAGAAGTTCAATTCTTTTTTTTACTTGATTTAAGAATTTTGTACTTATTTTAAGAAATTCCGTGATTGATTTTCGAAAGTAATCCTACTTAGGATTGTTTTGAGTACTGAACGTACTAGTGTTATTCGTACTTGAATTTTTGAGTACGACTCGTACTATAAGTAAGTATAAAAAGCTTAATTTATCCCTTGTGTTTTTCTTTCTATGTAGTCATATAAAACTTAATTTGAGTAAAATATAATGATTCGTAACAGTTTTAGCCAACCTAAAACTATTTTTGAAAGGGGGATTTATATTGAGCCTATGGAAAACTATGGAGCAATCATCGTAAAACTTTGTAGAGGGATTTCCGCTATTAAAAAAATCCCAAATCAAAACAAATTTCGATATAGAAGTGAATTTTGATATACCGTTTTAAAGCTTTAGAGTGGGTTTCGGATGGCTGCTTAATATGAGACATATCGTCAGCTCAGAATTGGTTTGGTGTATATTATGGTAACTTAACCATGATATGCGCCAAACCAATTCTGAGCTAACGATATAGTAAATTATGGAACGATTATTACAAAATTGTTTGTTGTTATTTCTGGCCATATGAAGTTAAATTGAATCAAATTTTATCACAATGTCTATATCTGCTACTGTTTTGGGCGTATTTATATAATTTCCAAAAGTGGGCATTATATGGGGAATATGGTTAGTTATGGAGCGATATTAACTACATTGTCTTCTTTGATTTAAAGCCTAATGAAATTACAAAATACCCAATTCTGCTGCAGAACGCTACTGAGGGAAGGCTTTATATCGGTCCTATGTTAAATTATGAACTGATCTTCACGATATATAACATTATCTTTTCTAGTCATATGGAACGATCTTGTGAAAGTTTTTGTACCAAAATTATCAATTTTTTAGACTGGTAGTTCCACATTTGGACTCAGAAGTCTCATTCTACTGAACCGATTTTGCTAGGTTTCAATCCTAAACTGCTTAGGATAACTAGAAGCAATTCGACACCAAAATTGTTCTTTCTTTTGAGTTTCACAAAACTGAGCGGACAGACAGACGGACATGACCGAAATTGACTTAGAATAACTCAAGGAGCCAGAATATATATACTTTATGGGGTCTGAGATGAATAATAAAAAAGTTTCGCATGAAATGACAAACTTAGTATACCCTCATTCACCACTTGTGGTGGTGGAGGATACAAAATTTAGACAAAATAGCGCGATATTTTTTCAACGGTTAGATTTGAATATTATGTTTCGATTTTTTTCAAAAAGTGAGAACAAATTTTAGGATCAAGTTCGATATATTACTTTTCATTTAATTTAGCAAATTATAAATTTTAAAAAAATCTGCTGAGTTTTACAAAAGATTTATTCAAATTATTATTTGATAACTATTTTTTTATTATTTAATTTCCTTATAAAACAATTGATATCGCAATTGAAAAAAACATTATATTATGTGAGCGACAAAAAAAAAAAAACCTTTAACAGAGTGACAGGTTACCCGGGTACCACATACAACATATTCGAAAGTTTTATATTATATTACAAAATATAAAAAAATTAATTTTAAGAAATGTAAAACATAAGTTTTTGCAATGTCTATCATATAAACTAAACTGGGGATTTCCCTTTGGCTTTGTGCATCGACAAATTCATCTACTTGCTACTGCTTTCATAGATACATGATCCATTGGTTATTTATAAACTTCCTTTTATTATCTCCATGAAATTCTGAATCACTTATTTTTAGAACTCTTTCTATAAAATTTTTAGCTGTATTAATTACTATTCTTCTGGGATGTTTCGAGAAAATTTTAATAATTCTACCAGAAGATGTTGGCTTTTGATACCAATCTATTAATATCCTTTTCCCTCTTCTTATTATCAAAGTGTCCAAATATAAAAGTCTTGAATTAGATTCCCTTTCAATTGTAAATTTAATGTCCGAATGAAATGAGTTAAAAATATCGAACATTTGTTCTATTCCTGATTCCTTTATCAACTTAAGCTGTGTTCACATTATGTGTATTTGTCATGTGGAATGTCACTTTTTCACATGTTAAATTTGTACATATCGTCTGAACCCCTCCAAACAATATCATATGTTATTTCTCTGTGTGCAGTACACATGACATTTTTTATTTAGAACGAGTTCTATTTTCAAGTGACAAACCATCTGACATCAGCTGTTTTTTATTAACAAAATTTTGTGGCGGCAAAAATTAATTGAAATTTTAATAAATATAAATTATAATCAATTTACAAGATTTTGTTTGTCGTGCTTAATTCTTAATTCTTAATAATTATAATAGTAAAAAAAAAATAACCAATTGAAAATGGAGGGAAAAATTGAAAAGGAATTAACAAAAGTAAGTACATACAATTTTTTTTATGACAATTTCCATATTTATTTTTATGTTTTACATGTTTACGGTACTACAGTTACTAGATATGTGGCAAGAGAAGGAATGCTTGTATAACCCGCGGAATAAGTTCTACCACAATAAGCATGCCAGGTACGCAGCGCTCAATGATATGGCTGACAAGTTGAAAATTTTCAATTCATCTATTGGGCCTAATGAAGTTAAGGTAAGGCATTGGGCAATTGTTGTTTGTAATAAATGTAATGCAATATATTTCCAGAATAAAATAACATACTTGCGCGGTCAATATAGCCGAGAAATTGCAAAAGCTAAAGAAAACAGAAGTGGGGCCGGAGCAGATGATGACTATTTGATCAACCTTTCGTTCCATGTAAAAATAAAATTTTTTTAGCACAAATTAAATTTTTATACACTCAGCTGTTTTAAGATTGTTTTTTTTTTGATAGGTTATGTCAAGTGTACTTTTCATACAAACATGTGAACGTGTAAATTACAAACCATATGTAAAACATAAATTTTGACATACACATGAAATTACATGTGTGTAGAAAAGTGACATTCCATATGACAAATACACACAATGTGAACACAGCTTTAATCAAGATCTTCGGTCTTATAATTAATTTTTAAACACATATGTCTAATAATTTTTCCATAACTATATCTGCTACAGTTGAAGAAGCTGGCGAGCCCAAAGGAAGTCCTTTCATTTGACTATATACATGATTATTTAATTGAAAATATCTAATATCTATTATACAAAATTTAAGAATACGTAAGAATTAATCTTTTTCTATATTCGTATGTTCCCTTTTTATATTCCATTTTTCCTCAACTTTATTTATAGCTTAGTCTACTGGTAGACTTGGAAACAATGAAACTACATCAAGAGAAATTAACTTCTCATTATTATCCAATGTTATATTCCTAATTCTATCCTTTAATTGAAGAGAATCCTTAGCATTGTATTTTGAATTTTCTGTAATTTTCTTAAGAATTCCTGTCATATATTTACATAGTTCATATAATGGAGAATTTTTCATTGAACATATTGGTCTCAATGGAAAATCGATTTTATGAATTTTTGGAACACCGTATAAATTAAGTGCTATTACTGTATTTGTTTTAAGTTAATTCCTTTCTGTGATTGTAATTATCTCATTATTAAAAAGTTCCTAAACTAAATTATTATTTGTCTTTTCTAGTTTATAAGTAGGGTCCTTATCTAATCTCATATAATTCGAATTATCCTTAATTATATAATTAATTAAAATACATATAAAATAAAAATTGTATGTTGGATAATTTCTTAAGGAAATCACTTTTGTTTAACATGTGTGAACAAATTAATTTGAGTTAAGCTAGGGCTTATTTAGAGGCTAGGGATATTTAGGTGTTAGATGATGAAGATGATGGCTAGTGGATTAAAAGGTTTACTTTTTCTCAATGTTTTTTTTATTCCTCAATTTGTTTTTGATTAAAACCTAATACTCAAAACAGGATCCGTTAGATAATTAATTTGTTTTATTTTTTGTTTTAGTGTACAACAATCTTAAAATATATGACATTTCTAGAAATAAGTTTAACAATACTTCACAAATTTAGCTTAAATTATTTCTTTATTTACCAACTTCCTTCCCTCCTTTTTTGGCTTTACCAACCAATCCTTACGCGTTTGGCTTTTTTTGTTTTTCTTTAATTTTCTATTTAAACAATCGAATTTTTTAAATACACACACAAAATCATTGCGGTTTTGCAAAATAATGAAATATTTAGCAGATTGAAAGAAAAAGCCATCGGAAACACCAGGGAAAGTAGTTTGAAATCTATTTTTTATTACCCCACTTTATAGCTGTTTAAATACAATTTATATTGCTTTTACACGAACATGAATTTACGAATTGCAAAATAAAAAAGTTGAGAAAAAAAGTCTGAAAGAAAAAACTTTAAAAAGGTTATAAATGAACAAACTGAAAGGACACCACCAGCCAGCAGTTTCAGGAGCAGAATAATACTAGATACTTATACTATTTTTTTTACATTTTTTAAAATTTTTTTCTTGCAAATTGTATATAAATCCCCCACAACAGCAGCTGCTAAATGGCAAATAATTGTATATGCATTATTTCGCTTTTTGTTTTTTTTTTGTTGGTGTGCGAATGCTTTTTATTTAAGCTCAAGAAAAATGTCTTTAAAGAAAAATTTATAAGTTTCTAGGAGAAATTAATTGTTTTTTTTACATTAGATAATAGTGTGCCGTTAAAAAACGTACTACACAATATTCTAATATAAAATATAACAAGAGAAAGTAAAGCTTTAGCACAATTTGATATACAATTTTTGTATCTAAAATATCAAGAAAAAAAGATTATTTGACTCATTTCAAACTCTAAATGACAAATCTCCATGGATGGATAAAAGTAACTTTCAATACCACATGCAAATGATGATTTTCTTAACTGACCAACAATTTCATCGAAAAATCATCTTCAGAGAAGATTCCCATTTCTGGTTAAGAGGCGGTTTTTTCCTTTAGTTTTCGTATTTTAAAGTGTGGAGCATTTTTTTTATCAACCTTTGAATGTTGGATAAGCTCGCTTTAACGCCAACATTTGCACTGATTTTTGCGGCTGAGTTATTAAAGGTCGATGCTTTTCTCAACATTGCGGTAAATTAGTGAATAAGATATTTATGAAAAAAATTGCTTCCTTTTTTTTATCATATTTAGAATATTAAGGTATTATTGAAATCTTGTATCATAATGTAAATCACAATGATATGCCCGAATAAATTTTTAAATGTTCCTGATATTTATTTTAATGTCGCACTCCTTACAAGCATAAATGAAAGAACAGTTGCATTCGAATACTTCAAAAGGAAATATAAAATAGATGAGAAGGAAACGAACTCAAGTGCATTACTGCAATTAATGTAGTAAAGGGAAGGTTGGCGAAGTGGAATATATTCGATTTCAAATTATAATATCGAAAAATTTCTATTTGATTTGAGAATTAATATTGGGGAAACCTGAAAATCGGCCTCTAAGGAAAGCTGTTATTAAATTACAAAAAAAAACACTCTCTCTGGATACCGCTGAAAGAAAATTCCTAATCCTGGGACCAGTAAAAATAGCAAAAAAATTATACAGGATAAGAATGAATGATTAATTCAAGGCAGCACTAAATGAATCATCTCTCTCAGCACTAATAAAATCACAAAGACTACAAAAAGGTCCAACCCTGGTTATCGATGAGCTACTGGAGATCCTTAATGATCTGGGTACGTATGGCTATGCTGATGGTATGTGACTGGCTTTGATGACGCGACGAATTCGGAAGGGTTGCTGCGAGCCCTAAGCTTGACACTTGGTTGGTGCAGAGAGAAGGGGCTTAATATTAACCCCACGAAAACTATTCTGGCACCGTATACCAGACGCCGACTCCTGAGACTAAGGTGAAATAATTGGGGATCATTCCGGATAGAACCCTTAACTGGAACGCTCAATTATCACATGTCCCAAGAAGGGCAATAATGGCAATATATGCCTGCTATAGAATCTTTGGTAGGACATGGGGGCTGAGGCCCAGAATGATTTAGTGGTCTTTGTTACGACAATAATCTTGACCTATGTCGCCCTAGCATGGTGGACTAAGACTGAACAAGTCAAAGCTAGAGTGACACTCAATAAGATTTATCGCCTGGTCTGAGCTTCGATCACGGCCGCCATTATAACTTTTCCCACTCTAGCTTTGGGTGCTATCCTGCACATTCCTCCGTTGCACATATCTGTAAAGGTGGAGGCGTGCAGGAGTGCTAGTAGGATGCCGCGCATTGCTGAATACAGGGCAGGTGAGTTTGTGGGTCACATGCGGATCCTTGGGATTCTTGGGAATGATCCATCTATATTGTTTGGTGATCACATGCCGCCTAGTTTGTAATTGGATGGGAATTTTATTGTCCTCATACCCGAAAGGGACCAATGGGCGGATCAATCGTAGTGGCGCGGGAGCGCGGACCAGATCTGATTCAGCGATGGTTCGAAACAGACGAATTGTGATACGGGGGCACTTAGAGCACTTAGAACACTATCTTCTTTTGAGGGGAAACAAAACAATTTAAACTTGTTTTGGGTACTTGGCCATTAGGGCCGATTGCTAAGCAAACAGGAGC
This sequence comes from Pollenia griseotomentosa, assembly GCA_963931875.1. Taxonomy (NCBI): domain Eukaryota; kingdom Metazoa; phylum Arthropoda; class Insecta; order Diptera; family Polleniidae; genus Pollenia; species Pollenia griseotomentosa. The sequence continues at coordinate 40,517,504 of OZ007563.1, read as the reverse complement.
GCTCGCCGCCCTTTTATAGGCCCTGAGCCTTTCTTTGGCGTCCCTGCTGGTGATATTAGGGGGACGCTCCAATCTTGGTCCAAACGAAAATTCCTTCACACTTGATCGTCGGTCTCTGGGTTAGAACAGTCCAACAAATTTGTGACCGTTTCCCGTAGCAGGGCGAGTAGGCTATTTCTACTTGGGAATTTCTGTTGGACTGTTTACGGTGCACTGTGGTCTTAGATACCATCAGTTTGTTATGGGTAATGTTGATACCAAGTAATGCAGATTTTGTGGGGTTGATGACGATACGTCAGAACATATGCTCTGTTGCTGTCCTGCCTTGAGAACTTCTAGGTGGAAATTTTTTGGGGGGAATATGTTGAGCCCAGCTGAAATATTAGTACGTAGCCTTAACCTGGTGTGGTGAGATTTACAGGCTGCAGAAAAGATCTTCTGGTTCGCGGTGCTTATGACCTCCTATTTATACATACAAACATACAACTACAATATGCTTAAGTTGGCTTAAGCAACTGTGCGAATGCAGTTGAGTCATATGTGTGAAATCATATTGATTTTTAAAAAAATTTTTGTTAAGTTTTATGTTGTTTGTTTAAGCAACGTGCGAAACTGATCGCACTTTCAGTACGGAATCAAATGTTTTTTAATATTTTTGTTTTTTGTTGCTTTAATGCATTAAAGAGAAACTTTTTGTTAATTTTTTACAGAATCTTAAGCAAGCTTATGCATATTATAGTTGGGTCTTAAAGTGGGAGGCATTAGCGCCAAGAATAAAAAAATAAATAAAGAAAAATATTCTGAATCAAAGTTAAATTTGGTTAGCACATGAGCTGGAATAACTCTTACAATTAGAGTTTTATTTTCACAGGATTCGAGTCCTAGAATTTTCTTATTTTGTTTCAACAAATTAGCCTGGAGGTCAAGGAAATGTAATTACTTATAATAAACGAAATAATTTCTAAACATAAAAAAATCATCAAATATTTAAAAAAATAGTTTAATCTCAAAGTTTACTTTATTAATCTAGTACACTTCTGCTACGAAATACTTCCCCTTTGAACAGAGACACGCGAAATGTGCAGCTATTCCTTAAAAAAGGAACTAAATATTGCATTAACAAACATTTTCATTAAATGATGTTAATGACATAAAACAACAATAAAAATTCCAACCACCAAAGAGGAAGGAAGAAATGAAGGATGACGGGATCGTTTTTGTAAAATAGGCTCATGTGGGTGACTAAATTAGTAATTCACAGTAAAATTCCACTGATGTTGTTAAATAAACTACACTCTCGCTCCTATTTTAATTCACTCCTCTCATTCTGCATTTACGCATTTTCTTTTAGTACACATTTGCTTCATATTGCTATTGTCGTTTGGCATCAATTTTATAAAGAAGTTTTTGCATGACTTTGTGTTGAGTCGTGACTAAGGAACTCATCACGTCTTTAACAGACCGACCTCATGCATACTCCACCATTTACAACCTATCGAAATTTATGTACCGTTCGTTACTACATATACATGGATATCTATGGATGGGTGTGTGTGTATAGGCATCTGTGAGTGTTTAGTTCTATCTCTGCCTTGGTGTTGAAAAAAAAAAATACACAGTCAATTGCATACAATCATCCAAACACTATTAAAGGAGTTTTGTGCAAATTGTATAACGAAAAGGCTTCCGGGAAAAAATTATAGTGTTGGCATTTTTTTTTTGGAGTCTCATTCTTTTTTTGTTTTGTTTCAGTTTAGTTTTCTTTGCCTTTACCGTTTTCAAACTTAATATTTCATTCGCTGTTTGTTGGCTTAAATAATTATCTTGCGGAATGTTAGGGCAATCAATTTAACAACAACGTAAATTGCTTGTAGTTTCACTGTCTCCTTTAAGTGTGTTTTCGTTACATTTCATAAAGTCTTTACCGCTGTCGCAGAGGGTAGCGGTTTGCGGTGGTAACGATTTCATTTTCATGTTTATTGTGGATAATGCTAATAAGATGAATATTGTATAAATGTTGGTTTTTAGTAAGAGTTGGCTTTTCTTGTAGACAATATTCTTTTTCACTTTTGAACATAAAAATTATAGGTTCTTTAACATTTTTGGGCAATTATTGACAGAAACGTACATACATATATTTCTTAAATTGGTTAAGTACAAATTAAAGTTATCGAATGGGAACTATAAAAGTTTGAATTGTATTTTCATGAAGATGACCTTAACAAATGGTATAAGAAAATAATTGAGTAATAAAATTTTAATTCATACTCATTAAATTTTCGTTGTTTAAATATGTAGATACTAGGGTATTCAAACGATTAACCTTTGTTCGATTAATCGAATAATTTTGGGCGATAAGCTGTTCGAATAATTGAAAATTGCTTATTTTCGACTACGGAATAATTCGAATAATTTATGTCGATTAATCGAAATTTTTTTTTTTCACAATATTAATTTTTTTCTTTTATGTAAAAAAAAAAAAAAAAACAAGACGGAACGTTTTTAATACCCTTTTGTTGTTTCTTAACTGGGTAATTCCATGTCAAATCGACCAAGAGTGGGACACGACCTCCATCGATTTTAATGAAAATTGGCGAGAAAGTTCCTTTTATCCTATTAGGAACAAAAAAAAAAAAAAATTAAAATTTTTTTTTTTCAAAAGTTATGTCACATGGGCATTTCCCCGGAATGGTCTACCAGGATGAAAAAATAAAATGTTGATAATCATCGTTTTTATTGTTTAATTTTATAAAATTATTTCATAGCATATCTCAGCTGTTTTACTTGAGGAAATTGCGCTGGAAAGTGGAAAATTTTACATTTTCTTTTTAAGCTACTTCTAAAGACATTTTTATATACTTATTTTACATGCAAAAAATATGTTATGTTTACACTCTTTCTTCATAATCTCTCCATTACAATCAATTGTAAGAGGAGTTTTAAGTTTCTTTGCTAAGGAAATTTCAAGATATTTATGGGAAAATGTATGGTGATAATACTAAAAAAACATATGGAAAAATCGTACGTTCGCGACCGGTACATAAGCCAATTAAACAAAAACCAAGAGAGATATTTTATTTTGTAAATACTGGATGGGACCTACATTAGTACACTTTTAATATAAATTAATCACTTTTAAATATTCCCTTCCATTACGCAGATTTTTACATTTAACTACTGTCAGCCAAAGTTGACTTCTATTTTGCGTACGTTCAAGACCACATGTTTATAACTATCATTATGAAAACCTAAACCCGATGATATCCATCTTTTGCACTAAACATACATACAACTACCCAAATGCTATCTAATCGCAAAAAAAATGCTAGAAACAATTTTGTTTTCTATATCATTTGCACATCAAAAGCGTACGTGTCCCCAGTAAATGCCCATATTCAAAATGTCATAATTTCGCCAATTTAGCCAAATGTGTTGAGCTTATTTCTTCAATATCTCGAAAACTACTTTACATACGAAGATGATTTTTATGTCATTTTAAATAGAATACTTGGACCTACAAACAATATACATATTGAATTTTTTTTTTATTTTTTTGAAAAATGTTATATCTGCAAAAAAGTCAAAAACCAATTTTTTAATTGGATGATTTTTTTTAATTATACCACAAACTGTGCTTTTAAAATTCTAAAACTTTGAAGGAGGTGTTTTTTTTCTTTTTTAAGATATGATTTTTTTCTTTCGCAACTTTTAAAAAATAATCTTAAAAAAGAATTTTAATATTGTAATTTTAAGCACTAAGTACACTGTGCTAGTTGAAAAAAAAAAAAAACAGACAAGCCGGGCACTTAGCGTTTAAACCTAATTCGGGCACGCTGAATCCAGTGGTGTTTTTTTTTTTTTTTTTTTTTTTTTTTTTTTTTTTTTTTTTTATTTAGCTCTTGTTTTCAAGATATACCGTTCTTTCGAAAATGGAGGACGCTGCCCAACATATATTCGCGTTACTCAAAAACGGTTTAGCTTATTGAAATTACTAAAAAAAACCGAATTTCCATTATACATTTGACCCATCTAGGAGCATCCTACGCGCTGTACCATACAAATGTGGCGGTTTAATAATTGAATTTGGTTTAATTGGCCCCTGCAACACGTAGGATGCTCCTAGGTGGTCAAATGTATGACCAACCCCACCTTATCATTAATTGCGGAATTTCGTTTTTTTTTACCGTTGATAAACAGACAATACAAAACCTTCTGCTGTTATTTATTATTTATCGGAAGCCTTGCACTAAGGCCTTTTATAATTTTGTCAATAAGTGTTCGAAAATATACATTAAATATCGTTCCGTAGTATTCGGTTCAATAGATTTGTGGAAAGTACAAACGCTAATAGTGTTTGTGTAGCTACTTACTCCTTAAAAAAAACCGTTTCTCTTTTTGTGATCTTCGAACACAAACAAATAAAGGAAGTTATGAAATTAAAATATATTTTTGGAAGTGCTATTTGCATGGGAGCAATGGTCCAATATGAACCGCTTTCAATAAAATTTGGTAAGATGATTAAGGTTATTTAGATATTTTATAAGAGTATATGTACCAAATTTCATCGGATTATCTACAAAATGATGACCTGCACTTTGCACTCAAAGCTTAGATGGAGTGCAACCAGCCGTTTATTTCGGAAAGTGATTCTGAATTGATCGGTTTTAAAAAGGTGTGTGAAAAACCTAAATTTTTCTATGAGAAATAGTAACATAGAACTTCTGCCTGTTGAAGTAAAACAGATCAGAGTTTTTGTCAGGAATAGAACTCGCAACTCTAACACTAAAAGCATAGCTCGATAGCAACTAAACTTAAGGGGTACCCTTAAGTATACTTATTTGACTCTTAATACAGTTTTATAAAATTTTTTATTAGTATGACAAACACTGACTTTTTTTATTACTAAGTTCATACTTATATTAATTTAATTTTATAGCCCGTTTTCACTGCAACGAAATCTAGTACTAACGAAATTTCGAGCAAAATCTACTTGTTTTTGACTAGATTTCCCATTTAAAAACAAAATCTACATTGTAATTAGAGTTTTGACGAAATCTACTTAAAATCTAGCAGAACTTAGTGTCGCAACTGTGATATTGATTTACATGAGCACCTGCACTATGGCCTAATCTCATGGTGAATCTCAACCACATGGTGTGTTAATATTGAGCACTTACCAAATTCCCCTGTGCGAATGAAGGATCATTTGCACACATAACTATACACCCACTCCTTGCTTAGAATCCGGAGCTATTAAACCTCCAGAGCTATTCATTATTCTAAGCAGTTTCTGTTGAATGGAAACAAAACTTAGGGCCATCCACAGACCAAACTTTTCCACAAATTAATCTTCCACGTGATTGTAACCCTACGCGCGGTCTTGGTCTTTAACAACAACAGCTTCGTGCACCCCGCTTTTATATCTTCGTCAGTAAAACTGATCTTCGCTGAATCCTTTTGTAAGCTCATGTCTTGAAAGAGGCACCCCACCGTCAGACAGTGAACAAATTAATGAAACCCAACCTTCCATCAGAAAAGCAAGGCTTACACAAAGACAATAATCCTGAAAGGCAGTAAGTGTTTCTCGCAAGAAGCATAGTAACATAGACCTCACCAATAGTCAGATCGGTGCTGGCACACCGGGGGCAACTAACTCACGTAGCACCTCATATAACTTCTAGGGTACAACTTCGAACTCAATGAAGTCGATAGGACCCCAAGCCGCTCTGTTTTTGGAAGCTTGGTACAACCCAGGTTGCATTGACCTGATTTTAAAATGTATGAGATTTTAAGGAATGCCAGTACATTCAACCGCCGGGGCAAAGTAAATAACCAGGGCAGAATGGTCAATTGCCACTTTGTGAATACATGAACCTGATTTACCCTGATTTACCCCGAAGCATGTAGCATTTAAAGGTGAAATGTCTTTTTGATGATCCCTACAATTCCCGGGGGGTTAGTTATGCAACTATGGTTTTAACCATATTGAGCTTTTACAAAAACACAATTTTACAAGAGAAGTTTTTTTTATTTTTTATTTCATAAACATTTTGAATGAAGGTTGTCGCTTAAGTTAAAACTGTTTTTGCTATAAAATCGTAACGGTACCCTATGCAATCATGACATTTTAGGAGATGATGCAAGTATTTCCAATAAATTTATTTATTAAAAAAGAACGAAAATTGATGTCGCTTAAGCTATTTTTGCGCTAAGGGCTGGAATTAATGCTAAAAGCACTTCCCTCTTCAAAGATTTCATAGAAATATAAATATTGTAGTGGGGAATGTAAGAAGAGATAAACTCACTGCTTATTGTTGATGTTTTTGTTTAAACTTTGATATTGTTACAAGTAGAGCTGTTGCTTATGATTCTAATACGCTTAACAGTTTTGTTTGGTTTAATATCTTTAGTTTTTCTAAAATCTTTATGGATGAAGTTTCCTGATGATCTGGCTAAAGCAACCAGTGAAATGCGCATAGGAATAGCTTATCCCATCAACAATAAATTTCAAGTGTTTTTATCAAGAGTAAAAACTGGGAATTGAGCACGAATAACAAAATCTTTTAAATTAAAATTTTGTATTCCCAAAAATTACTTTTGATAATTTCATTGAAATATTTAAAAAAAAATGGAACAGATGAACAATACTGATAAAATAAATGAATTTTATTATAAATAAAAGGGAATGCAAATCTTTAAATGCCTATTTTTAATATGCATGTGTAGCACAAAAAACTTTCAGTCCGCTGTTTTTGTTATGAAAACAAAATCTCGCTAATGTCAAAAAACTACAATGTGCGTTTGCTAGATTTTCAGGAAGATTTCCAATTAAATCTACAACATTAAATTGCAATGTAAACGGGTTATTAATTGATTTGACTTAAATTAGCGTATACCAAGAATACCTGCATAAATTTAGATAAACAACTGTTACTCATTCTTTTATAAAATCTTTTATGTAAAATTTTCGTTCGGTGTATTGCATGTTTAACAGTATTTTAGTTTATTTCTTTTGTTGAAAATGAAGGAATGAAGGAAACTTCATCCATAATGATTTTAGAAAAACTAAAGATATTAAACCAAATAAAACTGTTAAACGTATAAGACTTATAGCAACAGTTCTACTTGTAATAATATATTGTAATTTTTGATAATAAACGGGCAAGTGCACGGCCTAAAAAAACACTTCGTTGACAACATCTTTTGTAAGTTGTTGTTGTTTTTATTTTGTTTTTCTTAACCTACCTACAACTACAATTAATGTTGAGAGAATTTCAACTAATTGTAGTGGGGAATGTAAGATGAGATAAACCCACTGTTTATTGTTGATGTGTTTTGTTTAAGCTTTGATATTATTACAAGTAGAACTGTTGCTATAAGTCTTATACGCTTAACAGTTTTATTTGGTTTAATATCTTTAGTTTTTCTAAAATCATTATGGATGAAGTTTCCTGATGATCTGGCCTAAGCAACCAGTGAAATGCGCATAGGAATAGCTTATCCCATCAACAATAAATTTCAAGTGTTTTTATCAATAATAAAAACTGGGAATTAAGCACGAATAACGAAATCTTTTGAAATTAAAATTTTGTATTCCCAAAAATTGAAATTACTTTTTGATAATTTCTTTTTAATCTTTAAGTCAAATCTTATTTGGGGACAATGAAGTTCAATTAGCAGTTTGAAAACTTATTATCAAATAAAAATCAATTTAAAGTTTTTTTTAATAAATCGATTAAATACAAACAACTGTTTCTTTGGACAAATCATTTTGAACATTAATTTAATTTAATTTTTTTTTTAAATCAATTCAATTGTGTGTTTTTACCTAAAAATATTTTTTAAAGGAAATAAAATTAGAAAATGTGCATAGAAATTTTTGTGTTCTAAGTTGTGTTATTTTTCCAGCAATTTTTTTTTGTTCGGTTTTCTAGATTAAAAATCGATTTTTCGTTTTTCTAACATTCTTAGCTATTCAAGTTTATGTTTGTGAAAAAATGCTGGTTTATTAAAAAAACCCCTAAATAGATTTTTTTAAATTAATTTGTAATAAATAATTATACACAAATATTCAATTTTGCTCTAGGAAGCTTAAAGTTTTATTTATTGCAAATAAATAATCATATAAAACTTTAATATATTCAAAAATATTTTCGTTTAAATAAAAATTCCTACAATGGAAATAGCAATCCATATGACACAAATATTTTTCAACTCTTTAAAAATAACTAGAAAAAATGTTAAAAAAATATTTAGAAATTTTCTGCCATTTTATTTTTTACATTTATTTATTTTTTTTTTAATATTTAATAAACATTTTGTTTAAAAATTAAACATTAATTTGTTTCTTGTTTCTCTGCCATCAACGAGAACAAGAAGAAAAGCAAAAAATATAAAAATTAATAAAATTGTCAACGTTGAAAAATAGAAGATACATGGATAGAGAGATCCCTTATCTGCATATACAACATGTTGAAACAACAAACTGGTAGGACAACAATACAAAAAAAAAAAAAATAAAAAAAAAAAAAAATAAAAAATAATAGGCAGTGTCCTCTCTGACATTAAAACATCATCTATTAGTGTTAAAAATTATTTGTGGACATGATGTCGTTGTGTCAAACAACAACAGTTCATAAGAATAAAGGCAACACAAAAAAAAAGAAAAAATTGTTTGAAAACTTATTTAACAAAATTCATTAAAAAAAAGATATACATATAAACAAATTTATTAAAGAATTTCAACAACTAAAATATGGATGAAATAAAAATAAATTTGTATAATGGTATTTAATCTACTAAATCAAATCGGTATATCCTCAAAAACCATCAAATCAAATCACTTTTAATAAGATTTTGTGTTAATGTGCTAAATTAACAAGTCTTACTCTTGATAAATACACTGAAATTTATTATTGGGGGATAAGCTAGTCCCCATAAAATTTCACTGGTTGTTTAGGCCAGATCATCAGGACAACCTTTTCCAAAAACTTCTCTTTTTGTTGTCCAAATATTCTCAAGGTTTCATTACATTAATTAATGTTATTCAAATCAATTAAATGTTTCCTTTGACTAAAATGTTAAATAATTAAAAATACTTTACAATATTACAAATTAATATTTCAAATTAAAACAAGTAAGAAAGTATAGTCCGTCAGGGCCGACCATTTGATACCATATACCAAAGTATGGTGTACCCTATTTGTGAGCCATGGGCAATTAAGGTCCTGCTGAAACAAATTTATGTTACGTGTAGCTAAGGTTTTCATGCCATATATTACTTAGATATGCTTGTATATCTGTATGAAGTTTTATCGTCTTTAAGTCAGGGCTGTGGAGTCGTCCAGAAATAGTTCTCACTCCGACTCCGACTCCTTACGCTTATATCAAAATGTCATACTTTCGCCGAAAACTCGAAAACTACTTCACATACGAAGATGATTTTTATGTCATTTTAAATAAAATACTTGGGGCTACAAACAATGTATTGAAAAAAAAAATATATATTTGAAAAATGTAATATCTGCAAAATATTAAATTTTAAAAACGACGGACTAAGTCAAAAACCTATTTTTTTATTTGGCTGATTTTTTTTATATAATACCTCAAACCGTTCTTTAAAAATCCTGAAACTTTGAAAGAGGTGTTTTTTCTTTTTGAAGATATGATTTTTTTCTTTCCCAATCTTTAAAAAATAATCTTAAAATAGAATTTTAATATTGTAATTTTGAGCAATAAGTACACTGTGCTAGTTACAAAAAAAAAAAAAACAGACAAGCCAGGCACTTAGCGTTTTAACCTAGTTCGGGCACGCTGAATCCAGTGGTGCTAACCGTTTTTTTAAGGTTAGCTCTTGTTTTCGATATATACCGTTATTTCATAATGGAAGAGGCTGCCCAACAAATATTCGCTTAATTAAAAAACGGTTTAGCTTATTGAAAGTACTTAAAAAATTCAGAAACTCTGCAATCAAAATAAAATGGGGTAGGTCATACATTTGACCCATCTAGGAGCATCCTACGCGTTTCAGGGACCAGATTAAAGAATTTTTTTAAGCCGCCATATTTGTACGGTACACTCAAAACTTACTCCTCACTGTTAAAATTTTGAATGCAGATTATTAACGCTATTGTTGATAATTCTGACCAAATAATGGTTACTTTTGCTCAAACAGTGTAAAAGGTTGAGCATATTATGGTTAATTTGACCATGTTATGATTAATTTTGACCAAGATATGGTTAATTTTGACCTAATTATGGTTTTGTTTGACCATAATATGGTTACCTACAACCATTGACATTGTCAAAATTTACTATAGCATGATGCTCAAAGAATATGGCTACCTCCAACCATATTTTTTTCTGCGTGTAAAACCAATATTTTTATTTGTTACCACACATCATCACAAACGCAAAGTACCCTCTCCTCTATGGTGGTGTGAGTAAAAAGTACAAAATTGAAAATGCTAAATATTTAAAACGAAATTATAAAAACAAAAATTGTTTTTCTCTATTGGATTGAGTTTTTCATTCGCATGACTTTATTACTTAAATTAAATTTTCTATAAAAAATATTTTCAATACAAAAAAGTTTAACCACAAAGATGATATTTTCTTTTTGTTTAGCATTTTCTACCATTCTAAATTATTCTTGCACTTATTTTTCCCTGTACTCATGTTCATTTCATTTTACAATAGTTAAGTTTTGTAAAAGTTTTAGTTTATTCTGATAGTTGTTGGCTTTCATGGTTATTATTATGGTGTTTCAACTTATTTTCTTATGCAAAAACTTATGAATATATTTAAAGCTAAACGAAAAGCTAAGTTTAATAAAAAAAAAAACAGAAATAATAAAAAATATTAAACAAAAGAAAAAAAAAAAAAACTCTTCTGCTCTCTAAAGGCAAAATGATCTGAAAACCGCACTGGCGTTAATAGTTTGAGGAGTGAATTTAGTTTGGCGCGCGTATTACAAAAATGTAAGAAACAAAAAACAGAACGAGACAAATGAATGAATATCTATCTGTAATAACAACAATTGTTGTAAAAACGTTTCGGTTGTAATGCAATAGAAGGGAAAAAAGATACAAAATAAAGTTGTAAAAGAAAAAATAATAATAATAAAATAAATTGAATCTGTGCACAGAAAGTCAGTTGTAATATTGTTAAGTCCATTTAGGCATTCTTACACATCTACTTGCTATTTTTTTTTTCTTTTTCCCACTGGCAGAAATTTTTTTTTTACTGGAAAATTGAATATCGTGTATTTGAAAAGTTGATTATACGCAAGTAACACAATGTAAAGAAGAAATATATTTATAGAAATAATGTTTTAATAGCAGATAGTAGAAGTTTTTTAATGTTAAAAAAAGTTGAGAAAAAGTTTAATAAAATTAAACTATAACATAATTTTTAAGGAGTTTGTTAAAGTTATTTACCAAGTAAAGGTTAAGCTTAACTATTCGCTAGGTTAATTAACTTAAATCATAAGATTCGTGTTAAAATAGTATAAAATTAAAACTTAGTAAAGGGAATTTTACACTTTTACACAAGTCTTATGTATTTGGAGGAAAATACAACCCTGGCATGATACACTCTTATTGATTTTTGAAAATAGGAGTAGTGCTTTTGGTCATTTGACTTGATCTTATTCATGTTGAAAGTGAGAGGGAAAACTTCAGCAGGAAGTTTATTCCACATGCGAATAGTCCGGCCAAGAAACGAATTTTCCCTGTAATGCGTTGTACGATTCAGAGATCAGCAATGAGTAGTGAAAAAGCGAGTAGAGCTAAATCATGACTCATAAATTATTGTACTTATACGCACTCATACTTATTGCAATGTTATTCAAACTCATATTCACTCAGAAGTTTGATTTTATTAATCGTACTCATACTTAGCAACATTTGTAGCGTTTGATTTAGAATTTACTTAACTCAATGTGTATAGGCGAAGCAAAATGCGAGGCTGCCAGATTTGTCCCAGAAATAGCAAAGTGACGATTTGGCAATTACAGTTTACTAAAGTTACATGTACGAAGTGGAGAATTTTTCGGCAAATTTATCTGGCAGCGCTGATTATGAAGTTGTGTGTTTGATCTGTTGTGTTAAAAGGGTAAATTGATAAGCTGAATGAGTTGAATGATTGTGAGTATTTTCCTGAAATTATAAATCAAACTGAGGTCATTTATGAGTATACGTATAATGTTGACGTTGCACTCATATTAATTTCTCTTGTGAGTATGAGTGAATCAGAGTAGTTTAGTTCAAATGATGTCTACGCACTTATACTTTCAATTTCATGAGTAAGTATGAGTAGCGAAAAAACGATTCATTGCTGATCTCTGGTACGATTCACCAGCCAATCGACCACAAAAGGATGGGCTCTTGAGGAAAAACGTGTATTACGAACAAACGATAGGGTTTCGGGAACCAGATCCCTAATTTCATTAGAACACATACCATTGTAGTAACGATTAAACAGGCAAAAGCAACCCACTTTGCGGCGGTGCTCAGTGGAGTCAAAAGAATAACATACCATACTGTCACCAGTGAGAACCTTCGCCGTCTCCTGCACGCGGTCGATAAGCTCCAAAATATTCTTTGAAGCACCGGCCCACACATGAGAGTTGTTTTCCATTCGTGTTCGGATATAGGTAGGTAGTATAAATAGTAAGGAGATCAGATGGAATGAAGTATACCTTACACCGTTTAAAAACCTTAAATATATGTTTTGTCCATCAGACATCACATTGTACCTTCATGCCCAAAACATCAAGAGATTCTGATTCTTTAAAAATGATGAGATGAGGCACTCTGATCCGACGCGTGTTTATGCGTCAGCATATGACCACGCTTACTCTTTTGGACAGTATTCTTCCAAATCGAGTAAGTACCATGCGTTCACTCGAATTTATCGATCCGACGCCGCTCGTAGCAACGTTTGAGAAAATATCTTGGACTTAATCTATACCAGATACAACTGGTATTGCATCGTGTGCTTGGTGAATGAAATTGAACTACATTTTTAAATTCAGATCATCTTTAGCGATGAGGCTCAGTTCTGGCTTAACGGTGAGATTTAAATGCCGATTCCATGCCGAGGCCCATTTGTCATTAAATCCAAAGCCGGTTCCAACATTAACGTGAATGGCGAACGCTCCAGTCAACAGACCTGTGATTTTTTTTATCTTTCATGTTATTGCAAATTATTTTCAGGAGAAATGGTTCCAACAAAACGGCGCAACATGCCATACAGCTCGTCAAACCACCACTTTAATGTGCCAAACGTTTGGTGACAGAATTATCTAAGGAAATGGGCCTGAATTGGCCACCTCGTTTGTGTGACTTGACATCTTTGGAGTACTTTTGTGGGGCGATAAACCAGCCCCAATTGATCATTTAGAAGCCAACATTCGAAGCACTTTTGACGAAATAAGACCTGGTATGCTCGAAAAAGCAAAATTGGAGCGACAGGATGGCAGAATAGCATTCATAAGGCACAGTCTCGGAGGTAAAATGCCAGAAATTATTTTTAAAGATTAAATGCCATGAAATTTGTGAGCTAATAAAACCAAAATTTTGGTCATTCCCTTCAATCTGTTGAGTATTATTTTTAACAAAAGTTTTATGCCTCTGAAAAGAACATCACTTATAAAAAATTGGGGTTGAGACAATTTTAATTTTAATTTTAAATATTTCAAAAACTTTCATTTTACTTAAAGCCTTTTAAAATAATATTTCTATAAACAAAAGGCTTTATAAAAAAGAAAGAAAAACTCCTGAATTTTATTTTCTAAAATGTTATATCAGTTGTTGAAAAAATTTCAATATTATTGTTGCAATTTTATTAAAAAATAAACATTAGGTTTAATACATTTCATTTACTTTGATAAAAAAAAAAAATTAGTCGAAAATATTACAATTATTTGATTCGGGATTTTTCGCACTATAATGAAAAATTCGAGGGCGGTCGCAAAACTAGCCCTCTTTATTTCTTAAAATTATCTTCCATTTGAGTGATCCAGCTCATACAAAATATAAACAAAAAATAAATATTCGAATCATATTCTAATTGCTTGTCTTATGTCATGCCAGTGTCAAACGAAAAGTGTTTCCATAATGGTTTTTGTTCACGTATGTAGGCATTTAGCGCTCTTCTGTTCGGATTAGGCCTTCCCCTTAGGTGGGTGTGGTGGGCTTGAGGATTAAGGTGGAGTTCAAGCATTTTAAAATATTTTACCGAATATTTCGTGATCATAGTTTTTACTGATGGATCCTTGTGAATATTCGAGTTTTTTATTTACCAGAGGCCGGCTTTGATTATTCGATAGAATTAATTAAGGCGCCATTGCATTTTTTCAGTGTAAGATGCCGAGCCAGTGCCCCATTACTAAATACCGTAGCACCAAATTTGCTTTAAGATAGAGCTGTAAAGTGAAAGTTTAAAATCCAGACTAAGGATAGAATTTCTTTCAATGAGCCAATAAATACATTAATAGAAGCGTAGGGAAAATCAGTAATCTCCAAAATGTAGGGATTTTTCTTCATATCGAATTATTTATAAAATAAATGCAGTAAAAAATGTTTTTTTTAATGATATTTTGTTGTCCAAAACGGTTGAAAAAAATGTGTCCCCTAAAATAGCTTCAAAATATATTTCTAGATTTCTTCTTAAACACGTCGGTATATAAATCTGTCAAATCGGTTAAAAAATGGCTGAGTTATAATCAAAATAAAACAATTTTTTTTTTAATTTTTATGTTCAAAAACGATTTTAAAAAAATATTTACCAGTTTTCGCTTTTTAAATTTAAATTATAATGAAGTTTTTAGTATTGTAAATATGTATGTATAGGTAAAAATTATTTTGTTTTTGTCTAGTTGCTCTGTATTCTGCTCGCAAAATGGTGAAGGGTATAAAAGATTCGGCACAGCCGAATATAGCACTCTTACTTGTTTGTAAATAAAGTGCTTATTAAACGAATTTTATATGGATAATTGTTTCATAATTCATTTTTAAATTTAATATGTTTATATAAACATTCATTTTAATTTAAAGATAAAATTTATTTATTTAAAAGAAAAACATTTAATTCCAACTAAATTTAAAAAGGTTTTCGAAAGCAATTAAATTTATGCTGTTGACTATTTGGAAAATCTATTTAAACTTCTGCATAAAATGCCATTAATAACCAAATAATTTAGAAATTATGCAACAAAAATTATAATTTTACTAATTCATGTTAAACAACATGGTAAACTTGTATTTAAAAATTCATGTTATTTTTGGAAATTTTGTTTTGTGGCAAAAAATAAACAATTGTTTAAAACTTTCATAATAAATGAAAGTGCATATACAGTGCAGTGTTGCCAGAGATTTTTTTAAACTGCCTTTTTGCAGTTTATAAAAAAATCAATATATCACTTCACTTCAACAAAGTTTTTTCTATTTAAATTTCTAAAATTTTTTCTGTTAAAAATACAAACTTTTTATTATTCATATTTCTAGTTTTGCAAAAGTTTTTTTAAAAATTAAAAAAAAAACTGTGTATCAAATTTATAAAAATTGCACTTTTGGAAAAAAATGAAAGAAACTCAATTTTTTTTTTTGGTAAAAAAGTGAGTGCTCTATTGAAAAATTTATCTAGAATTTTAATAATTTAAAAATTCTTTCTGATTAAACCTACACAACTTTTTTAGAGAAGAAAAACCCTACATGCGAAAGTTTTTCCTGCCTCTGGCAGCACTGAAACAGTAAAATGTCCTGATAATATTTAGAAATATGGAAAAACATCGTTTTCCAAATAGTCCTTTAACAAAACTTTACTGTGCAATTGTATAAACCAATTTGTGTGTATTTGAATGTACCCAGAAGTTCAAAAAGTTCTAAATTCTTATTTATAAAAAGTTTTCTATCTATTCTAACAATGTGCTACTTACTTTTGAATCTACTGGTGTTTAGCCGTTGTTAAAAAAAAAATTTGGAAAAGCGCTTCACATAGAAGAGGATGGCATAAACAAAAAATATATGGCAATTCTTACAAATACAAGATACAAAATTGTCTTCCTCTGGGAGGCTTTGAGAACTTTTAAACCACCGGTAGAGGCAGGAAGAAGCTCCTTTATGAAAAGCTAATGGAACCTGGGCACGCAGTGCTGCAGAGATCACTCCTACAAATGCAGATATTAATATTGGTTCGCAAGATATAAAAATGGTTATCAATAAACTAACGAATACTAGAAAATCTGCAGGTACTGAATGTGGTCATAAATAAACGTAGTTTATTATTTAATGCTATCTTTTTAAAAGGAATATCCCCCACAAATTGGAAAATTTCTAAGATAAAATGATACCAAAGCTGGGTAAGGATTCATCTCTTCCATCATCTTATAATTAAAAATTAGCCCTTATTCAAATAACAGGAATATTGACCCAGTCAACTAATTTGGTTTCCGTGAAGACCACGGAACTTACGAACATGTTTACCTCTTGACTGGAGAGATAAGAAAGTCCTTTAAATTGTTTTTTAGGGGTTGCTTAGGCTTTTGACAAGGTATGGCATAAAGGTCTGGTTTTAAAATTTAATTTCTACTGCCACTAGGGTTTTTTCCCGGGAATTCCCGTTTTCCCGGGATTTTTCTTGCGGGATCCCGGGAAATAAAAAATTCCTCATAATTTCAGAAAATAGCTATTTATACTTTGAAATTTAGTTTTCTATTCTCTAAAAACTAGCAGCTGTGTATGGGTTGTGGGTTAGATCAATTACAAGAAGTGAGTACATGTATTTAAATTAATGTCTCCTGATGCAATAAATCTAAAAAAGCAGAATGGGCAGTACAACAGTTGATAATTATTACATTTAGTGAAGTAAAGAGTTAATAAAGTACATTAATTCAAAATAAGATGCAGGCAGTAAAGTTTCATTGTCCATGAACAAGTCTTAAAAAAGGGAGATACCTTAACATATCGCTCCTTTATTGCAACATAGTCATATCTACAAAAACAAACGATCTTGGCAAAATGCGGTTAAAGTTTTCAAAATATACCGATTTAAAGATATATTTTGCTATAAATTCGGTTCAGTTTGAGATATAATACGAGAAGGTATGAAGGAAAACTTTGCTAAAGTTACTTAAAATTTTGAGATATGACTATGATGCAATGAAGGAGCGATATGTTTATTAGGTGATAAAGAAAAATTTTCAATTTCAATTTGTGTTGGTTTATATACCCGTGAAGTGCGGGGAAACCGAAATAAAATAACATTTTGGAAACTCGTGTAAGATAGTACAACATACAACTTGAAAAACACATTGTCCTAAAGATTACAAATGGACCTATTGAAATGAAAAGGTTTGTAAGAAGCATTCCGGTTAATGCTTTTTTTGCATAAACCTTGACATACATTTGACTGACATAGACGTTGTTTATAAAAAAGAAAAAATTGCTTCTGATTGTGAATCCGAAGCATGCTACAACGGGGCACTTTTAAACTTTTTGTCCAACCTCGGTAAAAAATGAACGAAATTTTTCGGAAACATGATAATTAGTAAATTAAATCAGGAATATACTTTTTTGACGACATACTAAGCGCTTTGAGTGTGTCAGAAAGTTATTTCCTAAGCCGTTAAAAATGTTATATATTTCTTTAAAATATTTTATCTATTTTATTAATTAACTTTTTGATCCCATATCTTGAGTACCTTAATTTTATTTTGTTTTATGAATTAATTTGTTGTTTATGTTATCTTTTTATCTTGTATCCAGAGCATAATAATACTGAATAAAAGCATAATAATAGGGAATAAAGGCGTTAGGTGATAATAATTCAAGTTCCTATTTTAATATTCTATTATATTTTTAGTATTGAACCATTTCTTTTACTTTCTTTCTAAACAAGTTCCCTTACGTTATTTTATAAAAAAATTGGTTCAATTATCACATTAATTAAATTGAAATACTTTTAAAACAATTTTTTTAATTGATAAAAAATTACTGATAATTTTTCTGTGAAGTTATTTCGTTTGTTTTTAATTCCTTTTTATTCAAATCAAGTTATACAGGCCTGTTCTGCACATCACTTTTACTCAAATCACGTGATTTCAAATCACATGTGCCTACTAAAATCACACGTGTGAAATTTTAGTGTCCCGTTTTTGTGTGTTTTGGTGTGATCTTCAATTGCCGAAAGCACACCGAGAAACACAAAAACGGTATGACTTTCAGAACACCACAAAATCACGCTCGTGATTCCAAAAACACGTGATTTGAAATCACGTGATTTTCAGAACAGGCCCGATAATTTTAATTTGTTTTTATATTCCTGTTTCATCATGATATCGATCCCTTTGCGCGAAATTATCGCATATGCCAGTTTTTTGGAAATTAAGTTTTTGATGCAATCTTGTTCTACATTCAAACAGACGTCACCTGACAAAATATTGTAGGCGAATTCCACTTTGTTGCTCCAAAAATTGATTGTATATTTTCATTTTGATATTGCAAGCGAATGCAGAGAAAAGTGGAAAAATGGCTGTCCTGTAAAATTTGGTTTTTGTAACATACGATAATTTCGCGCAAAGGGGTCGATATGTTCCGCTTTCATTAGCTTATATTTTATAATTGACAGTGAAGTAAATTGCATATAATATATTTTCCAGCTCGCCACAACCCCCTTCAGCATTTTTTTTCGTTTTACTGGTTTGTAGTACTATGTAAATTTTGTGTTCTTAAATTAACAATTAAAAAAAGAATGTGAGAATTTTATGCACTTTTTCTTTTTCTCTCTCTTTTTTGGTTTTTTTAAATCCTTAAATGTTAAATTACGTTATAAAGATGACGAGATTATTTTATTAACAAAACGAATTGCTACATCTACTACAAATGTTCTAATATTAAACGTAGACCCGTTAGCAGAGTTATTTTTTGGAATACAAAATGTATTATTAATAAGATTTCTCTATGACGTGCTTTATTCCCAATTTTTTTTTTGTTCTGATAAATACACTGAAATTTATTGTTGGGGGAAAGCAAGTTTTTATGCGATTTTCACTGGTTGCTTAGGACAGATCATCAGGCAACCTTTTTCCAAAGATTTTAGAAAAGCCAAAAATATTATCCATATAAAACTGTTAAGCGAATAAGAATTATAAACACCCCAAATTCTACTTGTAACAATATCAAAGCTTAAAGAAAACATCAACAATTAACAGTGAGTTTAGATTATGGAGATGCAAATTTAATTAATGAATTAATACGTTTCGTTACATTAATTACAAAATCATTATAGTTACTATTCTTTAATTATCTTTGTTTCTTAAGCTCTTTTCTCTCTTGTTTGGCTGTTAATGGGATGCAAAGTGTATGAAACTAGTCTAGTAGATAGTTGCGTAAGGAGTGAGTAGGGCTGACTTCCAAAACGTCAATTGCTTTGTATTAGAACAAAGTATAATGTTTCATAACGCCGCAGTACAATATATATATACAATGCAAACCCTTCCAAAACGTCACTGCTAAGTATTAGTAACGCATCAGAAAAGCAATCAGAGCATCGGTTTTAAAGTTGATGCTTTGTGACATTTAACATTTTATTTGCAAGATATACAAATTTATTTTAAAAGTATTATGCATTGCATCACTTACATTTCAAAACGTTTTAATAAACAAAACACATAGTTGCATTGTTTCGGTACTTTGTACGTATACATGGTTGAAATACAGTAGTAAAATTGTGTACGAACTTTGTATTAGTACGTTTTGGAAGTCAGCCTAGTAGTGCTTCAAGGCGATGCTGGGTGTCTATTTGAACATATGTTAGTAATTTCATATGTACATACATATGCGCTTGTATTTGTATTCAAAATTGGTTTTACATCACCAAGAACAAGTAACAACAAATAAATCTGGCATTTAAGTTTGTTCAATTATTTTTTTCCTGCTAAATTTTTAATTTTGTTGCAATCAATCAGTGGAAATCTGTTGAATTTAGGTCAATGTTTGAATTGTTATTTTTCTATTTTTTTCATTTTTGTTCAAGTGCCCTCAGTTGTAGCAGCAGCTTGTGTGTCGGTACTAATAAATCAATAGAAAGTGCATATTTTGCCACTTTGTTCTACACACGTAAATTTTTAATCTGATGTGGGCTTTGCAGGATTTATTTTTATTTTGTGGTAATTCATAGACTCGAATTAAACCACACTTACTATTAATTAAATTCCAGTAATTTTTTTAATGCATTTTACCGGATTTTTTTATTAGTGTACGATAATTTGCAATCACTTTCAGCTACTGCAATTGTTTCCTGTAAATACGTAACGTATATTATCGCCTTACTGAAAATGTTAGGGTTATCTAATTTAAATTGTAAACTAAAACAGTAGTGAAAAACTTCTTTCGTTGTGTGGTCTTTATGGATTGATTGTAATTACCGAACATTTTGGGGTCATAGCCACTGTTGCCAACTTTTTTTGAACACTTCCTGCCAAATCGGACTTCAAAACCGCTAGAAACCGCTAAATATTTAATTAAGCGGGAATTTTCTTTAAAATACCGCTAAAACCTAAGCATTTTTAAAAGTTTTTTATAAATCTAGATAAAGGTTGCTTTTTCAAAGGTATACGACTCTCAAATTACGTTACATACTCTGGTTTCCAACTTCCCTATCTATTTTATTTCCAAAAAAAGGAATCTTTGATACCCTAGACATACAGTAAGAAAACTATGGCCGACCAAATTTTATTATAAAAGAGCACAGATTAAGAGCGTTACGGTTTAACGTGTACTAAAGTTTTTTCCGAGAGTTGGTAAGTTATGGACTGATCGGCACGAAAGTTGACAGTGTAATTTGTTGTCATATAAAACTGTGACAAACCAAAATTTATTACAATAGCATTATTTGTTACCGTTTTAGGCGTACTAAAGTGTTTTTCGATAGTGAGCTTTATATGGGGCCTATGGTAATTTATGGTCCGATCTTCACGAAATTAGACCTTACAATTTTTAGTCATCTAAGTACAATGAATTTGTGCAAAATCTTATATCAATATGTGCGTTCTGCCACTAGTTATGCTAGTTTTTGTAACAAAATGCTACATTTTTTAGGGTGGTTGTTTCATATTTTGATTCATTAAAACAGTTTCACCCGGAATGGCAATCATCACAACTAGTTGTGGTGGAGGGTATACCAATTCCTTTATAAAAATGGAAAAAGTTTATTACATATACGCTATTTTGGCAATAATTTGCCGTTTAAGGTAATTAGATAAAATTAGTTAGATAAAAGTTAGTGAATTGTATTGCTTGGGTCTATCGAGACAATTTAGATCAATACCTTACCTTTTCTTTCAAAATTTCAAAAAGATTTGAATTTTCACATACAACGCTAACAAAATACTAACTGAAAATCGAAAAAAAATTTCACATACAATCTTCAGTTCACTAAACTTACAAAAGTACGTAAAACCCTAAACATTAACAAGTAGTTTTAAGCAAAAAAAAAAAAATGTAAATTAAAAATTTGAGAAAGGTTTCTGTAGCGAAAATGAGCCGCTGATAGATGTTTGAAAATCGCTAAATTTGCCGCTTACCGCTAAAACGTTTTTATTCCCGCGATTTACATTTCAAAAACGCTAGATTTAGCGGGAAAATCTCTTAATTGGCAACAGTGGTCATAGCGTACAAAATCGAGAGTTTATTGAACCCGAAAATCTAGACAAACATCGACATTTTGGTTTTTAGTATCAGCATGGCGATGGGAGTGGGTTATAATTCGTCCGATTTGTGTAGGTTGTGTGAGGACACAGAGGAGATAAAGAGAGATGGTGAGCTCATGAACTGGATATAATTCGTAATGGTCAGCTGCGGACTGGATATATGTAGTTCTATTGCGTTTTGTATTGTTGTTTTCTTTTCTGGCCCGATATAATCTTCCACTATTTCTTATTTTTATGTTGTTATTTCTATTCTTCTTTTATTACCTAAGGCGTTAAAATGGTTGAGGGTGTGTAGATTGACTTCCCACCAGCCATTCTACCCAATCTAACCTAGATATTTTCTCCCATGATTGATTTTTTTTTTCTACATTATTTTTTTCAATAAACACATATCATTATTATCACAAAGTATCAACATTTTTACGAAATATATTTTTAGTTGATATTGACTTTTTTCCGGGGCACACAAAAACAAAAAGTAATACCAGTGGCCGTATTCTGTGATTCGCTAAAGCTAAATCTCTATCGCTAAAAATGTAAAAAGTTGATTTAGCGAATGCAATACTGTAACGTGCCTTGCTAAATTTGGCAATGCCATACAAATTTAATTCGCCGCAATTTCAGCTTTTAATGTCATCGCAAAAATTTTTAAATTTTGTATTTTCCAAGGCATTTTAGCGATCGCGATTAAGCTTTAGCTAAGTGAACTACAGAAAACGGCTGCAGGTGACAATATCAATTCTAGTTTTAATATAGTTTTAACGACTACTTGGTGGTGAGCGAGGGTTACGGGTTTGATTCCCGTTAGGGACTATGGTATGCTTCTGCACAACAGCTATTACTAATGCTCGGTTGATAACGTTAGAATATAATTTTTAATTGTATTTATAACTCTTAATAAATAAATAAATACTTTTTTTCCAACACTCCCTTTTTTAATATAATATCCGGTAGTTGGGTTTTTCACTAAAAGCAAAACCATATTTTTAACATTGTAAAGACAAATTATTGAATTATATTTTATTAAATAAAATATTTTCCAGGAATTTTCTTTTACCGTTTAAATCAACATTTATTAATATTGAATATTTTACAATGTTAATTACATACTCACTTAAAATTTATAATAAATTTTTTTTCCTGAAAAATTCTTTGAAGAGCAGTTTTTAAAATATAAATAATAAAATAAGAAAAAAAAATCTTTTTCGACAAACACTTTATTTTATTATAATTTGGCTAGACTCGGTTATCATAAAAGCCATTTTAATTTTTATATATTATCTTAATCAATGCTTAATATTCAATTTCATGTTTGACTTAATATTTTTGCTACCAACGCTAAAACCCCTGTGACTGAATTTTATATTTAATTAAAAAAAAAAAAAAAATCAAACACCCACTCATGCATAAACAGTGTAACGCTTTTTAGTGTTAAGCACTAACAAAAATTAAAATATCAGCAACATCAAAACCAACAACAGCATTTTACTAGCAACATAATCATGATGACAAGTGTGAACATTCTCATAATCACTGACCAAATAATAAATAAACAGCGAAACAAAAGCCGGCAAGTTTAAAAATTTAAACACATTAAAAATTACAGCAAGTTTTTGCCGTATAGCTGACTTACTGTATTACTGAAAACCAATACTTACACAATTTCAACACATTCACTCACACTTGGCTTACAGAACACGTACACATGAAAATGAATACGTTTTTACGGACGGCATAATTTACCATAATTTTCAAGAGAATTTAAGTTTGAAAAATTTACAAAAACAGGAGGCAAACAAGGAAAGCTTGATAAACTTTTGCCGGCCCAATATGTTTTTAAATAACAGGGATGGAAAACTGATTTTTTTATTAGAATGTGTTGCTTAAAAATATATTAATATTTCAAAAAGTACTCGTTATCGAAGCATTTTGTTTTCAATTATATAATAAATGAAAAAAATTGACAAAAGACTCCATAGCTGCATCAGTAAACCCTCTGGCAGGGTAAAATGTAGGTGTGACCCCCCCTTAATTTTTCCTTTTTTCCAAACATACTCTTATACAAAGTTTAAAATTTTATAAAATTTTAAAAAATTAGCCCCTACAGCTCCTGTGATGCCACTTTACTTTTCACATGTATGACCGACCCCACTTAATTTTTCATTCCCAACATTAGATTCTAACATATCTTTGTCTGTTAAGGGGGCTTCCATACAAAATTTTCAATACAGACTAGAAATATATTGAAGGAAAAGTCCCATAACTGCCTTGGAGTGCCCCTAGGTACAATAATTGACCTACTCTCATTAGTTTTTGTTCTTTCACAAACATACTTGCCCCTTATCATCACCACTTAGTTCCTATACAAATATGGCAGTTTAATGAAATTCCTTAAATTTGGCCCCTGCAGCACCTAGAATGTCTCTAGGCGGTTCGAATGAAAGATCGACCTCACTTTATTTGTCATCCCCAATATTTGTTTCTAATATACCTACCCGATATTTCCATTTCTTAAATTTTTTGGAAAAATTTTGTATACATTTATTTTGTACAATACATCTGACCTTGGATCAGAAAAATTGTTCTAGTACACACGGGCAGAACCGGCGAATAGATAAAGGGATATAGGATTGTAGAGAAGCGTTCGGGTTACAAAAGGGAGTAGTGAAAGGAGTTATGCTCTTTTAAGTAGAAGATTTTCGAACTGTTCTAAAAAAAATTAATCATTTCTAAGAGACATAAAACCTTTTTTTCTAGCACTTATAACTAATAAGTTACATAATTAATCAAAATTTTTTTTAAAACCTTAAAATCTCTTAAAAGAATGTTAGTCATAAAAAAATTTAAATTTACAAAGAAATAATTTAATTTTAGCATAATACTCAGAAAGGTGACAACACCTTGAAATCGGTAAACATAAAACGAAATGATTTTGGCCACCTTCTGAAAATATGGTCCCCAGTGCAGCGCCAAGAGGAATTGAGAAAATTAAAAGCAACTACAAAATTTAAATATGGGAGAACTCTTATCAAAGTTTTATCAGATAAAAGCAGATTCATAAGATATATGCATCAGAGAGAGTTGTGCTGGCTGTGATTTTTTATGTATGGAGTTTGACATTTAGAACAACTAACTACAAGAAAAATTCATAAAAAAAATTACAGCCAGCATATCTTTCTCTGATGCATATATCTTATGAATACGTCTTGTATCAGAGTAAGTTTTTTTAGTTTGATACTAGTTTTGATGAAATCAATAAATTTTTAACTGAAAATCACAATTCACTTCAAATATGCCACAAGCTCTAATGTTTACATTTGTACTTCAAGTTGTACAAATAAAATGTCGACGAAAGTTGACAAAAACATAATAAATAAATATATTCAGGTTTTCAAGACAAAGTCTTGACAGAAAGAATACGAAAAAACAGAAGAAAGGAAGCAACATGTAATATAAAATTGAAAATGATAATTACAGCAAATTTCGAACCACCAGTACCACTGGTTAAACGATTGGTGTTTGACTGTTGGCTGGCAGGCACCGCAGTGGTGCAGAGGTTAAAACTCAAAGAATTGTGATGAAAGAATGTGGTGATTCTTGAAACATGTAAATTCAACCCAGGTTCGAGCCCCAGCTCAGCCAAGAAAATTATCAATAAAAAATTTTAATAAAAAAATTTCATGTTGTAAAATTACTTCCTTCAGTAAAAATAATTTAGTGAAAACTAAATTGAATGAACTCAAGCCTCACAAAAAATACCAAAATTAATAAATTTTATTTTAAAAGGATTTCTTTTATACTTTTTTGTATATACATTTCCCATTTCTGATATTTGTATGTATGCCACCATCGGCAAATTTATATGGATTTAATGGCGTTCACGTATTTTACAATTTAAACAACAATGAAATTAACAATGATAATGTAGTGGTTCTGTGCATATTAAACATAAGTACTTGTTAATTTAATCAATACAATTAAAAAAGGCATTTTAAAACAATTTCTTTTAATAAACAATTTAACAATTAAAAAGGATTAAAAATGCGATTTTATGACGAAATACGGTATTCT
The DNA here is from genome assembly GCA_963931875.1 of Pollenia griseotomentosa. NCBI lineage: Eukaryota > Metazoa > Arthropoda > Insecta > Diptera > Polleniidae > Pollenia > Pollenia griseotomentosa. The sequence goes on along the minus strand of OZ007563.1, from coordinate 40,491,721 downwards.
TTAATGAAACTTATAATAAAGTCGTTAAAGATCGATATCTCTGAATAATTTTTATAAAAAAAAAAAAAAAATAAAAATTTGTTACAAATAAATAGATAAAGCTTTAGCTAGTAAAATAATAGATTTTTTGGCATTGGAATTTGGATGCCCATAATTTTCAAACAGATAAGCAAGTGATCAAATCTGTATAATATATAAGATATGCAAAAACAAAGGTATACATTAGAATTCGGCCCTCTTTCTTAAAGCCTATCAGGTGCTACGGTACGGCACTGCCTAGGCCTCTTATATCGAAAAAAATTAAAGGCCCCGAAATAAACTTCTTTGAATAATCACAGCCACTCCCTGGTATGTTATAAACTTAAACATCCATAAGGATCTCAACGTGCCATTAGTAAAAACTTTGATTACGAAATATAACGTCGGCTTCATATGCAAACCTAATAACTTAATTTCAGCAAATTTTACAGGAGAGACAAAAAACTGTTTATATTTTAAATTTGCAGCTTGAGAGGAAAACCAAAAATATAGTTAGTTTTAAACACTTCAAGACTCAAACTGAAGAAAAACTACATAGATGCTGGTCGACGTGTGGCGTATCTTTCTCTACTCTAATTTAATTCAAAACGGGATTTAGCAGTTTGCATATTAAGCCGACGATAATTTGTGACCTTTATTTATATAAAAAATAATATGAATACAAAAAATGTAATATAAAATATTTAAATAAACTGCTCGCGGAAAACATACAGAGAGAGTCTGACGTTTCTGTAATCGATTGGGTTTATAAAAATTGACTGATTAGGCCAAAGCTTCCGATGCTAGAGTTGGGACTGCAAACAAACCGCTAGGCCGGCTTAGTTAAGTTGGAAAATGCCGCTATACTTCTAATTTTTTGTAAACGAAGCTGCGAACAAAACAAGCCATAAATGATTAAAATCTGTTACCAACTTTTGATTTTATTCACAAAAGTCGAAAAGTTGTAATTATTTTAATTCACATATTTGTATGGGAGCCCCCCTAAGGGGTAGAGATATATGGCAAGTATGCTTTAAGAAAATGTTAAGAACAAAAAACAAATGGAGGTCGGTCATACATTTTATCCCCCTAGGGGCGATTCTTTGGCAGTTATGGGGCTTTTTTTTCAATATATTTCTAATCTGTATTGACTATTTTGTATGGGAGCCTCCTTAAGGAATGGTGATAGCGGGTAGATATGGGCATTTCCACCAAATGGTCCACCGTGACCGAAAATTTAAAAGTTATTAAAATCTGATTATTTTACAATATTGTTATGGAGAAATATTTAGATTTTACTTATTTTATAAATTTACCCATAAATTTGTTCACTTAGATGAACAATCAGACTGCAAAGCTGTGCAAACGTAATTTCTTATTTGTGAGTATGTTTTATTGTATATTTTCTTTAATATTATCTTTCTTAAAAGAGGTAATATTTGATGAAAATTATTCCAAAAAAAAATATCTTACATGGTCTGTAATCTAAGGAAGAGTTCGAAGAGAAATATGTTATTCGAATTAACGGTAAATTTTTATTTTGTATTAATCATTATTCAGTTAAATTATTATGGAAAAAATTTCACGTTCGAATTGTCACGTATCGAACCAGATTTTGACGTAGACAAAATATAATGCAGAAGATTTTGGAACTAAACCAAAGACATTTTAATGTTACATTGCTATGTAAAATTTTGAAAGTAGTTTGACTAAAAAATTGTGCCAGGTTTCGCTGGATTACACCTTTTTATACATGGCCACAAAAACTACTTCTATTTTTTTCACGTTCGAACCGCTACTTCTTTTGCCATTATCTTTGACCTAGAATCGCGCCCCCCATAAACTTTAGCATAGATAATAGTGCTTTCTTAGTGCTATAATTTAAGGGTTAAAAGAACGTAACAATATTTGTTGTTTAAAATGTTATTGCATTTTGAATGCGTACGACTGTCACGTTCAACACTTTGGAATTACCCATATGTAAGAAATAAATGATTTATATGAAAAACAAGTGGCGTTGGTCATACATTTGACCCATCTAGGGGTACCTAGGCACTGCAGGGGCCAAAGTTAAGAATTTTATTAAACCGCCAAAAAGATTCAAAAAATAAATATTGAAAAAAAATTTATTTCTTTGATATCGATATTCTTACAAAATATTGATATTAATAATTATCAATTTTGTGAAAATATCAATATATTCTGCTAGTATCAATATAAATAGCCAACATTGGTATTTTTCACAAAAAGGGTGTTATTTAAACCTGAAAGAATTTTCGGAAGGGTAAGCGGTCAAACAAACAACTTGAACAGCGCTACCAACTTATTCAAATTTACTGTGAAAATCAGTTATCGATGTTAAATCGCAAATTGTGTGCAGCGATAAAGATCATTGTTCGCTAAACGGATGTGCTAATAAATAAAATTGTTGCAAATGGAGTAATTGAAATCAACAACAGACGCAACACACATCTTAAAAATAGAAACTGTTTGGTGCAGTTTACATGCTGGTGGCATCATCGGCTACTATCGGCTAAAATTTCTGCGAAGCTATAGCCGGAGCCCGCGCTGTTGTCAATGGAGATCTTAACCGTACGGCCAGCAATGTTAGAAAGCAAAGTTGGAAAATTGGACGTCTAGAATGTATCTCGTGAAAACAACGCGGCCACAAATTATTTTCATATGATTATGCCTTGCATTGCTCTTTCGAATATAAAAAATTTATTTGATAAATATTTTGTGTTATTTTTTACAATTTAAAGTTCTATCAGGCTAAAAAAACTCCTTTTACATATATTGTTTTTTTCAATTATTGATATGTATTTGAAACTTGTATCAATGGATTTTTTTACTAAATATTTTTATTTTCATCAAAATTCTATACATATTTTTTTTTTTTTTTTAAATTAAAATTGGGGTGTTCACAAGGTGTGCTTTCATGTTATATTGTCATAATGTTCTAACATATTACAATGGTTTAAAAAAATTTTTGTTTGTAAACAAAAACTGTCTTAAATTAATAGAACTTTGCTTGCTATGTTTATTGTGCTGTTGTAATTAATCAGAAGAGATCGTATTTAACCGTATTTAACCTGCGGCTAGCAATTTTGCAACAAATCACTTGTGGCGTCAAATTAGATCGGCTTGGGACTCTGCTGTTTGGTAAACAAACAAAATAAAATGTATTTGTGATTTGCGTCTGAAAAATGGAAAGAAGTCAGGTAAGATCTAATTTTATTTATTAATTCATGGATTAGAACAAAAAAATATATTTATATCAGGTAAATATTTATTTTCTTTTTATATTTGTTTTAAATCAGCTGATTTAAGTTCAAAATAGCACACTAAATTATGAGGGGTTGTTCACAATAATCGTATTTTTTCATGTTATTATTTTAAGACACATGACTTTATGACACCCTGTGAATCCCAAAAATATTTACAGTAAATATCGAGAGTTGATCGATATTTTTTTTACCAAATATTGATATTATGACCAAATAACGATATTTTCATCAAATATCGAAATGATTATCAAATATTTCAACAATTGCAATTGGCTTCTCTACCCCTTGGAATTAACCCTACCTCTATACGCGCAATTTGTATTTGTTAACATAAGCAATAACGGCGGCAGAATGACGTCACAGAAATGTTCTATGTTTAATATTCTTTCCAGAATGGAGTAAACGTATGTCTAAACACAAAACATGAATTTGTATCTAAATAAATACATACATTTTCTTTGGCAACCAAGTTATTTTTAATTATTTTTTTATTATTAATTTGTAAATCTTGAATTTAAATTTTATACGTCTTAAGTTTGAAATTTTTCCTTTTTTTGACACTGATAATTGATTTTGACAGCTTGTGTTAAAAGATAATTGCTGTTCAAATACATATTTATGTAGTCCACACGTTAATATCTAGCGTTGACAATAGAATTTTAGTTGCTACGGCAATAATTGCCAAACAAATTGCTCGTCTAGACTTAAGCCTCTTTTTTTTTAAGTTCCTCGATTAACATAACAATTTTCTTTTTTTTTTATCCAGTATTTTATTTACTTCAAGTTATTATTATTGAATATACCTATTACTTACTTTAAATCGAATTTTTATTAATGCATATAAATAAATGCCAAATTATAGCACCTGATTACTTCCTCCTCTTACAAATTCATTTTTATCTGTCATCTAGTACAATATTCAGTTATAAATATTTAAAATGAACAATAAATTTTTCGTAAACTCCTTTGTAATGCTGTTTATTTTAAATTCATTATTTCTTGCTTTCAATTGTACTCATGATAGTGCTTATCTTAGCACCAGTGTCACGAGCCTCCCATCAATCTTCGCTTTATTAAAAATCACAATAGACTGGGAGTGAAAAAAAAATTAAACAGCAGGAGCTGTAATTTTTGTTTTCATTTTGTTTAAGAACCTTAATTTGTTGCTCATTCATGGATGTCCGGCCTCGTTTAAAGTCCACCTTTTTGTTTGTTTTTGTTTTTGTGTTTTATACCCTTCACTGAAGGTAAAAGGGCATGTTTAAGTCTGTCATTGCGTTTGTAATTTCTACGATGCATCGCGATGTCGATCTAAGGTCTTAACTATATATATTCTAGATCCTTAAGGCCCGCTTTCATAACTTACCGATAGCTAAAAGTAGACTTTAACCGTCCTTATAAAAAGTGTTCCATTATTAAAACTTTTCTTTAACCTAAAGTGAGCGATAAAGTAAATTAAGGTTCATCCTACCCGGTAGGTTAAAGTAAAGCTGTAATAATGCAACACTTTTTATACGACCGATAAAACCCTACCTTTAGCTATTGGTAAGTTGTGAAAACGGGCTTAGGAGTATCAATGTTAATTTACCAATGTCTGTCCGTCTATCTGTGTGTCTGTTAAAATTAGATATAATGGGTACTTGGTAGTTAAATATTTTTGGCACATATAGTCCGGAAGTGTTTTCTGTTGAAACTCAGTCTGTCAACAAATGGCTGAGATATGGGCGAAATTATTTTACCCATAAATAATTGGTGTTCAAAAATGTTTTGCATTTGTATTTTTATTGAAATTTAATAGAAAGAAATTGTTTTGGTTGTGAAATGTTTATAATAATTAAATTTTTTATTTTTTAAATAGACTTTGAAAATTTTAAATAGTTTATATAGTGTCCTATATGCAGGCTTTCAAGGTCATTAATTTAATGTAAATAAAAGATTATTAATTTCATTCTCAATAAATTCCGACGTTTCGTTGGTATTCTTTCCAAGTTCTTCAGGGATTGAGTTTTTATAAAAATCTGGCAACATTGTAAAAATACAAAGTCAAAAGTAGTCAATAAAAACAATCCCTACAAGAAATGCATAACCACCCTGCCGTCAAATGAGTAGCTAACTACAAAAAAACCCAACTTTAAGTTAGCTTGTATAGACTAACTTAAAGCCAACTACTACGCAATGCAAAATTTACATTAACCAAAGTGTATACAAACACTGTGTTGTATATTTTAAGTAGAGAGAGCCAAGTCGTTACCAAAAAAATCAACGTTGTTATTGATGTTATGTTATGACAATTTAATCTCATATTTACGCTCTTAATTGAGTAATGGCAAAAAACATAGTTTTTTTATTCAAAAACTAGACTGCCCCTGTAGGCTAGCTGGTAGTGAGCAAGTCTATCAGCGCCGAGGTTGCGGGATCGATTCCCGCCAGCGACTCTGGTTAAAAAAAAAGTTCAATAAAAACAACTTTGATTAATAAAATAAAATAAAAGAAATAAAAGAAAATAAAATAAAAAAATAAAATTTTTTTATTTTTTTGAAAGTATTCATCTAATGAATAACATTCATAGATCGGCCTTAATCGGCCTTAACTTAAACTAACTTAACTTAAAGCTAACTTAAAGTATTGAGTTTATAGCTAGCTACAAAAAGTTAACTTAAAGTAAATTGAAAGTAATGCAGAGTCGGACAATCGACTACTTCCTAGGACATCGCAATGTTAAAATAGTTAGTAAATTACATATAAAATAAATCCAAGTGTCAACCACCACTAGTTGAAAAATAGTTAGCTTTCAGTTAATTTAAAGTTAACTGAATGTCCGACAGGGTTGTTCCACTCTAACATACATATATGTTAGAATGGTAAAACTAATATTTCCCAAATAATGCCAATATTTTAATATATTTTTGTCATACGCGTGTTAAAATTTGTGAATTTCTTAAATCAATTAAGTTTATTATATAATTTGTAACTTAAGTTGTGAGATAAAAAATTTCTATAAAAAAAGCTGTAATCAGAATGCTAGTGGTAAAGGAAGGTGTACTGTTTGAGGCTTCAGAGAACGTGGTGGTGGATTGTCTGGAAATAACAGAGGTCATGTACAAAGCGGTAGTTTTGAAACGAGAGGTCGTTTAACAGGTAGCGGCCATGCGGGTGGTGGATTTGACCCGGATAATCGTTTAAGATTTGCCAGTGGTAATAAAGGAACAAATAGTGGTATTAAAAATCTCGATATTTTTTCAAGTATGTATTTGATTTCTTGGTCACAACTAATTGGTCACACGTACGCCACAGAAATAACGAAACGTGGTACTTACTTTTCAGAAGCCTAATTTCCTGACTATTAATTGGATTATAATTTTTTCCATAAAAAAAATTTTATTTAAAATGAAAATTAAAAAAATTTTTTTTTTTATAAAGGTTAGTAGTAACCAATTTTTACGTTATGAATAACTATTAAGTGCTAACCAATATTAACGTTATGACTAACTAGCTAGCTTTAACCATTATTTATGTTATCATTGACTAATAAAAAGCAGTAGAGTAAGCAGTACAAATATATATTCCGTAGACGAGAGGAATTAATTAGTTAAAGAGAGAGGCAAAATCATAAACACAAGAGTTTCGGTTAGTTTTTAATTTTGCTCTTAATAAACTAATAGAAACTTTACCCAATATATCGGTCAACACTACCGGTCAAATAACTAGTAAAATGACCGGTAGTCTTCTTGTAGGGATAATTATAATCTTAATTTTTGTAAATTTATTTATAAATTATATCACAGTATTTTGTAAAGGTGGACAGCACAGCACAACAAAAAACTTAAAATATTAAAATAAATGTTAAAATAATTATAGAAAAATTTGTCCTTTTTTGATCACAGTTGTTATTATTACTTAAGTATTGCAATGGTGTAGTTTGCATTTGTATTGTCTTTGTCTTCTTTTGTGTTTATTGCACTTGGCGACTTTTGTTGTATTCTTAAGCTCTCCAACGTGTATCTCTTATTTTCCCTTTTCTCTTTATCTAAAAGTCTCACTTTTTCAAAGTATAGGCCCAACCATAATGTGCTTAGGTTGGCTTAAGCAAATGTGCGAATACATGTTAATTATATGAGGCAAACCATATTGAACTTAAGGAAACTTTTTGCCAAGTTTAATGAAAATGTCATTTGCTTAAGCAAGGTGCGAATCTTATCGCACATTCCGTACGGAATCAAATGTTTTTTTATTTTGTTTTTTTACATATATTTGAGAGACTTTTTGTTAATTTTTGACAGTAGGTTAAGCATGGCTATGCATATTACGGTTAGGCCTTATGGCTTGTGTCCGTTTTTAATGCAATGTTGTGCAAGTGCAGTTGATTTTTTTCCTCTTTTTATAACAGCTTTATTTTCGTCTATTCTCACTCCTAAATTTCTTTTCGTTGTACCCATGTAGATTCAATTTAAAAAACAACATCACTTTGATCCCTACACTCAATCTTTGTTTGTGTAAATAAATTATGTATTGTCTTGTTTGAATTATGCGCGAATATGATTTGTTGGTCTTTTATTATCTCTCTCAGTTTGTTGTTCTCAGTAAAGGCTCAGTCAGCCGGAAGTAACAGTAACGTTGCAAATCAGCTGCTTCATTTTGTTGTATGTAAAGCAATTAGAACGATATAGTAGTATATATACGTGAAGGCCATGTGCACCGCGACCCAAAGGATCTTTTGTGCAGCCCATATGTCTCACCATGTCAAGTTTAGGCTGCGTGTAAAGCCCATTACCCTGCTCGGTGGGAGATCAAAGATATCAGTGGGGCCCACTGTTTGCCCCCCGAAAAATTTCCGCCTAGAAGTCCCCAAGGCGGGACAGCAGCAGAGCAGATGTTCCGACGTTTCATCATCCATCCCACAGAATCTGCACATTTTGGTAGATGAATTACCCAACTTAAACTGGTGGTACCTGAAACCACAGTGCCCCGTGAATAGGCCAACAAGCAGTCTAAGTTCCGCTTTTTCAAGCAGCAGAAACCTTCCTGCCCTGTGCCGGGACAACGTCACAAATCTTTTGGACTGTCTCAATCCAGAAGTGGACGTCCATGCGTGAAGGAATTCACGCTCGGACCATTTTTGTAGCGTCCCCCTGATGTGACCCACCGGGACGCCGAAGAAAGGCTCAGGACCTATAAATGGACGACGAGCGCCCCTATTTGCCAAGCAATCAGCCCTTTCATTGCCCGCATGGCCCTCATGGCCGGGAAATTAGAACGATTATAGCCAGCAGTAAGATGTTACGTCTCAATCTGTAAGAAATAGATTGGTCTTTTTTTTTACGGTAATTTTACTGTAACTGTTGCCAGATGTGTCATTTTTATTTTTTCCCCCTGAAGAAATATTTAAAACTTTAGTCAGTAATGAATTGGAAAATTGTTTTTCATTAAGATATTCTTTATTCTTGTCATATTCTACTAAAAATTTTGACTTTTAAAAATTTTTAAAAAACAATAAGTAAAAAATACAGTGTGAACTGCGAGCATGTTTGGAAATGAAAAGTATAAATTATATCTAAAAAAAACTCCATTAAAATCTTCTACATTTAGCTTTTATGACATTAAAATATTTCTTTTAATTTTATTACTTATCTTACACACTGTATTTGAAACAAGATTAACACAGCTTCCGTACATGTGCAACTAAATTAATAAGCGTAAAAAACAAAGGGGTGGGGCTTCTATACAATTGTTTGCTTGAATGAGCACCACTGCCATAAATCCCTGGTTGTTGTTTTAATGTTCTTATGTTTATCTGGAAAACGGCAAAAGGCAAGGTTTCCAAATTAGGTACAAGCATGTTGGTTATCAATACACAACATCCGTAAAAATGTAGGCGGGAGTGGATAAGTGGGCGTGGCACATCATAGATCTATGAATATCTAAGGGACGCTATTTATATATAACTTTCTGTTATTATTGTACCATGGAGAAGGATATATAAGATTCGGCATAGCCTAATAAATATATCACTCTTACTTGTTTTTTTTAATCATACTTACTTTGTTGTTGTTTTTTTATAAATGATGTTAAAATCATTGCTATATTGTTGTTTGTATTGCTTGTTGCTGTTTATTTTGTACTTTGTAATGCTTCAACGACTTCTGTTTTCCAAACCTTTTGCTAAAAAAAACACAACAAATAGCTGAAGAATTAATATTGTGGACAAGACGAATACACGTACAGATTTACACACACACCCACTCAGAACCCCTCTTTTTTTTTGCTGTACACAAAACAACCAGAAACATTTCATTAATCGTATTAATCTTTGTAATTTAATATAAATAAAAAAATAAACAATAACAATAGTACAAAAAAAAAAAAAAATGTAATAAAAGCAACAACAATAATACCAGAAAGGGAAAATATAAACAAACTTGTAAACTCTGTTGAGAAGGGATGACACAGGTTTTGCGTGTTTGGTACTTTTTGACAGTTTTCTTTTTCAGGGGTATGTATAATGTTTTTATAAGTTTTTTGGCAAAGTCATTAAAAAAACTCCATTTAACGTCAAAAACAGGTGGTTATTAATCCTTAATCTTAATTTAATAGAGAATTTTCTTACTATACATTTCACCACAGGTAGAAACGGTACAGATGTATAAGTTTTTTATTTCTTTTGTGATTTCTAATATGTATCTTAAGTCCTTATAAGTAGCGAAGTTGATTTAACGCTATCCGACTGTCCGTATGTCCATTTAAATGTGTTTTTTAAAGACCACAGATATAATGGGGACTAGTTTGTTATATAGTTCTATCACATATGGTCCAGCATTTTTTGCTGTTGATATTTAGCCAGATCGGGCTACAAATTACTAAAATATGATCTCTGTGACCCCTTGTTTTTTTTTTGTTTTCTTACACATAACAAATTCAAACATGATTTGCGGTTTGAATAAAGAAATCTGTTTTAAGCGAAAAATGTACTCATCATTTTTTTTTTAAATTCGGTTGCATGATGTGCTTTAGTGGTTGAGTGGTATGGTAAAGGGTGTGAAAGATTCGGTACAGCCAAATATAGCACTCTTACTTGGTGTGTTTAGGAATAGTAGCTAAAATGGGAGATAAGTAATTTGAGTAAAATTAGATGCAAACTGATATAAAAAAGCTCATATTCCCGTAAATTTTAAAGTTTTTAGTAAATTTAGTAAAAATAAATTCAAAGGAATATAAATTTAACTCCAGTTTTTAATTAAAGAATTTTCATTTTATTACATATGGGTAATTCCATGTCAAATCGACCAAGATTTTAATGAAATTTGATGAGAAGGCTGCTTTTATCCTATAAGAAAAACACATTTTCGAAAAAACGGTTAGCACCAGTGGATTCAGCGTACTTGAATTAAGTCAAAACACCAGGTGCCCGGCGTGGCGTGTCTGTTTTTTTTCAACTAGCTTATTGAAATTCTATTTTTAGATTATTTTTTAAGAGTTGGGAAAGAAAAAAAATCATATCTTATAAAAGAAAAAAAAAACACCTCCTTAAGAGATTCACGATTTTTAAAGAACGGTTTAAAGTATTATATAAAAAAATAAGACAAATAAAAAAATAAGTTTTTGACTTAGTCCGTTTTTAAAATTTAATATTTTGCAGATATTACATATCATCGGTTGACTATTTAACTGTCGTATGTCGTATGTAATATGTATCCACATACGACAATTAAATAATCATTCGACGGTATATTGTTTGTAGCCCCAAATATTCTCTTTAAAATGACATAAGAATCATCTTCGTATATCAAGTAGTTTTCTAGATATTAAAGAAATAAGCTCAACACAATTGGCAAATTCTGCGAAATTATGACATTTTAAATATGACATAATTTTTGAAAAAAATATTTGAAATTTTTTTTAGTTTATGCATTTGTATTGGTGTGTGTGGGGTTGGACACCAATCATAAATAATCATCTTTATAATGGATGAGAAGCGAACAACCGCTGAGACTTTCACGGTGGGCTATCAACAGGAGTTTGTTATTATAAATTGCTCTAGAGGAGTAATTATTATAGAGTTGGTTAAGGGAAAGAAAGGGAAACCAGAATTTTAGTATTTTTTCATTTATGGGTTTCCGGCTTCTTTTCTTAAATTATAAATACATGAGTTGAACTCTACAGTTGTTACGTAAAGTGATATATTATATACTTGGCAAATGTAGATTTAATGTAACACAACTAAATGGCAAATTAGATTAAATGTAAGCTGCTCGCACTGCTGGGTTAAGTATCCGCCTTCGAATGAACAAAAAAGTATGTTAGTTATTAACGCAAGTACTTAACGAAAATCGTTAAAAAGGACAATTGGAAAGGCTACTGCGAGTGCTTAATTTACAGCGTGGGCAACCTTTTTTAAATCTACGATAATAGCTGTTGTATGTATAAATAACTCGAATTTAAATATTTAGTTACATGTCGATTATTTAAATTCAATAATTTGATTCAAATATTACGTTCGTAAATACAAGAAAAAGAAATGATTTATAAAGACAATTTTACAATGATAAATAGATTTGGTGATTTGGCGTTTACGTACAAGTATAATTTGTATAGCAATTTTATCAAAACCAGTGTCAACAGCCAACGTTTAAAGGATTGTTTTGTGTATAAATTTCAGGTACATATTTGTTTATATTTATGTATGTACATATAAAATAAAAAAATTTTTGTTTTTTGCTCTAATTAAAATCAACTAAAAATACACAAATATAGTTTTATCAATTTTTTAAAATGCCTTTTTCCATAAACAGTTATATTTTATTTTGAAAATTGACAGTTTTTCTAAAAAAAGCGACACTGATTCCGAGAAATAAATTTCATTTACAAGCTGTATGTATGTTAAATATTAGAGGAGTAGCCTTCACGACTATGCGACACATACCCCCCTTTGAGTCAGGTGGTTGTGGGTATATCCTTTAAATATAAATAACTCAATTAAAAAACCAATAGAACTTGGTGACCAAAAATGGCTAAATTTACGGAAAAAAATGGCTAAAAAATTTCTAAAAATGGGTTACAAAATGCCTAAAAGCTTTTTTAAATAAAAACACATTAAAATTCAATAACAAAACAGAAATAATATTTAAAGTTGTTAACGAGGAAATTGTTAGTTAAGATCAATTTCTTAATAAGAATAAACGTAAATTAATATTTTGATAATTATCAAAAAGTAATTTCAATTTTCGGGAATACAAAATTTTAATTTCAAAAGATTTTGTTATTCGTGCTTAATTCCCAGTTTTTATTATTAATAAAAACACTTGAAATTTATTGTTGATGGGATAAGCCATTCCTATGCGCATTTCACTGGTTGCTTAGGCCAGATCATCAGGAAACTTCATCCATAAAGATTTTAGAAAAACTAAAGATATTAAACCAAATAAAACTGTTAAGCGTATAAGACTTATAGCAACAGTTCTACTTGTAATAATATCAAAGTTTAAACAAAACACATCAACAATAAACAGTGGGTTTATCTCATCTTACATTCCCCACTACAATTAGTTGAAATTCTCTCAACATTAATTGTAGTTGTAAGTAGGTTAAGAAAAACAAAATAAAAACAACAACAACTTTACAAAAGATGTTGTCAATTAAGTGTTTCTCAGGCCGTGCACTTGCCTGTTTATTATCAAAAAGTAATTTCAATTTTTTGTAAGATGAGATAAACCCACTGTTTATTGTTGATGTGTTTTGTTTAAACTTTGATATTATTACAAGTAGAACTGTTGCTATAAGTCTTATACGCTTAACAGTTTTATTTGGTTTAATATCTTTAGTTTTTCTAAAATCTTTATGGATGAAGTTTCCTGATGATCTGGCCTAAGCAACCAGTGAAATGCGCATAGGAATGGCTTATCCCATCAACAATAAATTTCAAGTGTTTTTATTAATAATAAAAACTGGGAATTAAGCACGAATAAGAAAATCTTTTGAAATTAAAATTTTGTATTCCCGAAAATTGAAATTACTTTTTGATAATAAACAGGCAAGTGCACGGCCTAAAAAACACTTAATTGACAACATCTTTTGTAAAGTTGTTGTTGTTTTTATTTTGTTTTTCTTAACCTACTTACAACTACAATTAATGTTGAGAGAATTTCAACTAATTGTAGTGGGGAATGTAAGATGAGATAAACCCACTGTTTATTGTTGATGTGTTTTGTTTAAACTTTGATATTATTACAAGTAGAACTGTTGCTATAAGTCTTATACGCTAAACAGTTTTATTTGGTTTAATATCTTTAGTTTTTCTAAAATCTTTATGGATGAAGTTTCCTGATGATCTGGCCTAAGCAACCAGTGAAATGCGCATAGGAATGGCTTATCCCATCAACAATAAATTTCAAGTGTTTTTATTAATAATAAAAACTGGGAATTAAGCACGAATAAGAAAATCTTTTGAAATTAAAATTTTGTATTCCCGAAAATTGAAATTACTTTTTGATAATAAACAGGCAAGTGCACGGCCTAAAAAACACTTAATTGACAACATCTTTTGTAAAGTTGTTGTTGTTTTTATTTTGTTTTTCTTAACCTACTTACAACTACAATTAATGTTGAGAGAATTTCAACTAATTGTAGTGGGGAATGTAAGATGAGATAAACCCACTGTTTATTGTTGATGTGTTTTGTTTAAACTTTGATATTATTACAAGTAGAACTGTTGCTATAAGTCTTATACGCTTAACAGTTTTATTTGGTTTAATATCTTTAGTTTTTCTAAAATCTTTATGGATGAAGTTTCCTGATGATCTGGCCTAAGCAACCAGTGAAATGCGCATAGGAATGGCTTATCCCATCAACAATAAATTTCAAGTGTTTTTATTAATAATAAAAACTGGGAATTAAGCACGAATAACAAAATCTTTTGAAATTTTGATAATTATTTAAAAAATTAAATCATCGATAAATTCGATGTCGTTATTGTTCATCTAATAGAAATCACTCGTGTCTATTAGTTTTAAATAATTTGAAGGTAAATCATAATCACGATAACATTAACCCAACCTTTTGAGTCCAGATCTACAATAAAAGACAAGTAAGAAAGTATAGTCGGTCAACCCCGTATACTATACCCTACACCACATGAGAACCTAAGTACCAAATTTCATTAAATTATATGCAAATTTGCGACCTTTACTTTGCGCACAAGGTTTACATGGACAGCCAGCCAGCCGGACAAACATCGTTAATTCGACCCAGAAAGTGGTTCTGAGACAGTAAATATACGTAAAGGTGGGCTAAGAACCAATATATTAAGTTGTTTCAAATATCAGCACAAACGCATAGTCTTATTTTATTGTTATGGTAAAAATATTTACCTAATTGATAGAATTGAATTAACGGTTGCTAAATGTAACCTATTTCTCAAATTACTTTTAACGATGTTTACTTGGCTAAATATCCTCTCTACTTCAGCATTAGACCATGGAAGTGAGAGCAACTTTATAGTCAATTCTGAAATTTCTAAAAAACTTTTGTTGCCGCCTGCATCTCTTTATTGAAGTACTTGCAACCATAAAAAACACCGATGTTTGTGTTGATCCATTTTATAAATTTAATATTGTTCCTTTATTTTTAAAGATGTTTCATCATCATCGTTTTTAGCGATTTTCAACATTTGTAAATGTTGTAGTTTATATTAAAGGCGTTTTAATTGTTTAAATGTTTATTTTACTTTTATAAATGTTTAAGCCTAATTGAAAATATTAAAAATTTGGATTAAAAACCATAAATAGTTCAACAAAATAACCACAATACTAATTATTTTTAAAGCTAAGGCACGAGCTCTATGTGTTCATTTGTCTTTCAAGTTGTGCTGAGAAAGGTCAACAAGAAAAAGAAAGACAAAAATGAAAAAACAAAAAATGTACTTTGGACTTCAAGAAAAATTCTTGACAAAAGTACGAAAAAACAGAAGTAAGGAAAAACATGTAAAATCAATTAAAATGGATAATCATTCAAAAAAGCAAACTTCGATCTACCAAAGGTTAAAATACAATTTGGTTTAAGGATTGATGTTTGACTATTGACGTCAGCAGTCGTCGATGGCTGCGAGTGTAAAACGGCAAATCCATCTGAGGAGATCGAGTGGTTGCGATCGAAACATGTCATGGTAACCTGCCGGCCGCGGTTCGAATCCCGGCCACGGTCAAAAATGAAAGATTATCAATAACAATTTTAATTAATTTTCATGTTGTAAAATTTCTTTCCTCATAGAAATAATTGAATGAAAATTAAATTTAATGAACTTAAGCCTAATTAAAAATATTAAAAATTTGGATTAAAAGCCATAAATAGTTCAACAAAATAACCACAATACTAATTATTTTTACAATACCATAAAAATTATTCTTAAAAAAAACGGCAAAAAAATTTTATGGCTAAACAAGTTGACAAATGGCTAAACTCATTTTTTAATGGCTAAACAGGGTGAAAAATGGCTAAATCTAGCCACTAAATGGCTAAATTGGCAACACTGGCTGCATGTCATGCGGTACCGTCATGTTAAAATCCTATATTAGCAAATTAATTTCCTTTAAATTCGGCGAAATTAACTGTGCGCTGTCCTTTCGCAATATCGAGCACCAGTAACAGTTTTTTTTTCTTGACTAGCATAATTTTATTAAAAAAGTTATGTTTCCAGGGCAAAATCTGAAACAACCAGCACACAGAAAAAATTGTCCAAAAATTTTACACAATTAAAGCATTAATCAAAAATAAAATTAACTGATGATATTTATTTGTTTGCTGGTGAAAATTTAATTAATTTATAAATTAATATCACAAATTTTTTAATTATAATCAATTTATTTTTTTTTCTGTGCAACATGATGTGGAACCAATTGTTTGATCGAAAAATAAGCATCGAATTTGAAGCATGAAGATTTTAAAAACTAAATACTATTTATAATTACTATGCATTTAACAGCGCTCTCTACAGACGAAGCTGAATAGTATTTTTTAAGATATAAAAAATACTTTATATTGGTACCATATCAATAATAACTTAAACACTCATTTAAACACTAATGCCCAATTTTTAGGATTGATATTAAAACACATTTATGTTTAAAATCGTTTTAAATACAAAATTCTTTTCTTCACTAAACACTTAAATGTAACTTAATTCACCGATGTGGTACATTTAAATTCATTTGAAGTTTCCATTGGAAAAACTTAGCAAGGTGGTCTCAATATTAAACCAATACAACAACAACAGGCAAAGCAATAGCAGACAACTGTTTTTTGAGGCCACCTTGTAAATAAATACAATTTGTTATGATATTTTTTTGTTTTTAGTAGTGCTACCATACTTTTATCTTAATTCAATAAGACATTTTAAACAAACCTCAAAAAATCATTCTGTATTTAAATACAATTTAAGTTTATATGAAAATTAACTTAATATAGATTTAAATATTATTCTAAAAAATTGGGCATTAGAGTGCTAAATATTTCTTGGCATTATTTTTAAGCCACTCTATTTTTTTCACGACACACCCTCCAGTTCTTCGCAATTGTCTTGTCTTGTGTTTGCTGTTTTTATTTCTATATTGTAAAGTTATTTATTATTATTTAATTAAGTCTGAGACATTATTAATTTTACTTAATATGTGTTGATTTTATAATGTACAGTATTCCCTAAAGACCATTTAGTTAATTTTTTCAAACGTCCACGTTTGTATTTAAGTTTCGAAGTCTTTTTGCCATTATTTAATTTAAATTAATTTTGATATTTTTTATAATAATTGAAATGTTAATTTTCCAGGGTATTGCTGTCTCACCTCCTGTCACTTGAGATTGCGTTTGAAATAAGTAATAAATAATAAGCAAACTGGCAACTAATTAGTGACAAATAGTATTAAAGCTACACATATTTACGCACACCAGTGTTGCCAATTTAATTATTTATAAACCAAATTGATGGCTCGATTTTTGCTTTGTTTGGCCGTTTAAGAATTGAACTTACCATTTTTATTTCGAAATATGTTCTTAAATTCTTTAAAAATGTTGGACTTTTCGATTAAAGCTGGCAGGAATTCTATGCAATCTACAATATTTCTAACTTTTAATATGCACATGCAATAAACAGAATTGAGTGTTTAGATTTATAAAAATTTTACTTACATATTTATATATTAGGTTTACAAAATGTTATAAATATTAAGAAAATTTATCTTAAATTTATTTTGTCAGTTAACTGGAACGTTTTGTTTTGTCAATATTTAGCCAATTTTTTAAAAAGAATTATACATAATTGCAAATGAAAAATTGACAACACTGACGCACATTAACTGACATCTACGCTTAAACAATTTCTTTAAGTACATTTTATTCCCAGTCAACATTTTATCATATCGTCACGTTGCTGTTAAAACCACGTAAGCGCTTTTTTAAGTAATTGACTTTTTCGAAATTAACTTTTTTGGTTTTAATGGTAGAAAATAACATTTGCAACCCGATTAAAACCTCGTATGTACCATACAAAATGACATTGGAATCCAAAATATTTATATTTAAACTTAGAAATGTTTAAGGCTCACGCAACAATTTTGTTTTTGTTTTTAAGAACCACATCCGGCCGCTTTCTGCTTCGATTTTCTATGAAACATTTGAAACCTAAGAAAGATACATCAATGTGTAATATGAAACATATGAAACATTAAATATCGCACAAAGGCAGAGGCAAAAAATTAAAACAACTAAAACCGCACGAAGAATCATACTTACGGCTCCAAGATCTGCACAAAACGACAAGCTCACAATTAAGTTTTTTATCACCTTAAAAATCAAAAAGCCTACTGTGTTTTATGAAACGAAGTAGAAAGTGGATTAGGTGCTAAAAAGCTTGCTAGCATTTTGATTTATGTCTCTAATATAAAATTACTTAAAAGAAACGAAAACTAAAGAAAATCATTCATTATAGCGATGGTTGTATATGTACGTAACTAACGTAACTATGCATAATTCTGAATAGCCATGTGATGAGAAATGCCTCTGAAAGTGGCGTTGCTACATAATGGAAATCAATTTCCGTCCATACCATTAGGTCATGAAATTATTGCTCAATAAAATTCAGTACGATTGCTATTTTAATAATGTATGTAATTTCTATGCTAGCAAGGTTACAAGGAAAATAGATAAAAACTGCTTGCTTTCGAATTTTGAAACCTTTTGTCATCTTTTTTTAGCAAGGATCTTTTATTACGAAAACTGGTTGGTCATATAATAATAAGACATTCGACTTTAAAAGCACCCATGCTTTCAGTATTTTTAGCTCCACAAGCCTCAATATTGCCACAAAAATTGGAGCAACAAACAAGTTCATGAGGGAAAATAAACAGTTTACTCTTTGTAAAGAGTAACATAAAATATCGTTGGCGCAAAAGCATGTCATTTTATATAAAGAAATTGGACCTTAAGATCACATGCGATTCCGGGCTAAAAATGTTTTTGGCGTCACTACACAAAAAATAACAGGAGTTATTAAGTAATTTAAGAAAATTTGTTTACATTTTTCGAAAATATTTTACAATTTTCTTAATTAACATGGTCATAAACAGTCATATTAACAATTTGTTTCATGCCCGTAATTTCTACAAAAAGAAAGCTGGTCGTGTTCGTACTTAACAGTTATTTTTACCTATTTCAATGTTTATTTAGCCTACATGTTTTTATCTTCTGCAGCTTTTACACAATAGATTTCTATACACAGCTAGATTTATTTTTGTAGAAATTACAGGCATCAGTCAAAAAATAAATGCATATATGAAAAATTATTTTGTGTGAAAAAATTTAAAATTCCAAACGAAAAAATCTACACATTTTGGCTTAAATCACTAAAAGATATGCAGTTGATTGAAAATCTGAATAAATATTTGGGGTAAAAAATGCTCTTTTTGCAGTTCTCCCGAATTTAGCGATCTATATGGGCTCTTCCAGAGAAAAGTTCTATTTTTGTCACGTTACGCCACTAAGCAAAGCTTGTGTTTCAGATCCATGTTCACAATTTTCCTCTCTTTCTTCTAATGTAAATAATCAGGTATGTTCAAGGTTTCGACTCGAACTGAAAACAAAAAATTTTTTAATCCGCATAAATCATAAATTGGTGTTCTAAATCTGAAAAAACTTTAGTTGAACTAAAGATCGCTAATTTGATAACCGCAGCTTGATAACCAAATCTAATATTTATTAAAAATTGTGAAAGCTGTAAAGAATCAAAAAACAATCGCGAACATGGCTAAAATTCTCGAAAAATTGCAAAATTTGTAACAAACCCAAAAACTAATTTGAGATCGCTTAATGGATAAAAAAAACAAATTTAAAAGAAAATATCATAAAAAGCGTACAAAAATCAGCTTTCACCAACCTCTTATTATTCTAATCGAAAACGTATAAAAACATGTGGATGTGTAATCCACTTTCGGATTCTAGAACACACCCGAATATATAAATTATTCTTGAGAAACAATTTTAAATGGTTGCGTAACAAGACAAAAAGTAGACTTTTCTGTTTTAATTTAAAGATTTAAATGGTTTTCAAGGTCAGCTATAGAAAATTCCCGGAAGCAGGATTTGGACACGATAGCGCCAATACTACATGAGCTTTAAGATTCGGCACAGCCAAATATAGGTCTTTAACTTCTTCTATTCTGCAGGGTGGGGCAAAAGTCACGAAGGGGTTTAAAACAGTCATAACTTTTTTAATTTTTAATTTAATTTTTTTTTTTACAATGTAATAAAATATGATATTGCGCGATTTTTTAAATTTAAGTGCGAAAGATTACGTCACGTAAGTGAGCACCATTTTCAGCCTCGCAAAGTTGAGCTCTTTTAATAGCATTTTCCATGACACAGGCCAATTGAATGCTGAATTTTTGGAAATTAAACGTTCGCCAAAAATCTGCCTTAGGAGCTGCATAGTGGCTCGAGCAGTGTGTGCAGTGGCCCCATCTTGTTGAAACAATATCTCTCGATTGTCAGAAAGAGCTGGCCGTAAAAAATTTTGGACCATATCTCGATATCGCTCGCCATTTACCGTTACACCATTTCCATCGTTATTTTCGAGTTGATGTTTCAGGATTCTCCTCAACACTCTCCAGAACGCGTTGAATATTTGCTTCACTAATTACAGAATGTGGTCTTCCGCTTCGTAGAAGATCCCTCACTGTGCCTTGTTCCTGAAAACGTGTCACTAAGCGTCGAATCATTGATTCGGATGGTGAATTCCGCACATTAGAATGACGACGATAGGCTCGTTGAGTTTGAATTATTGAGCGATGATGTTCAAAATAAAGTTCTATGACTTTGGTTCGCTGGATAACGTTGTAACCTTCCATAATTATTCTCCCAGATTTATTTTACAAGTCCTAAAAAGAAAAAAAAAAAAAAAATTAAATTAGAAAAGTTATTAATTTTTCAAATTCCTTCGCGACTTTTGCCCCACCCTGTAATTCTGAGGAGTATTTTTAGTCGTGTTTTTAGATCGTTTAAGATTCCATTTTGATTTGTGTTTTAAGAAGCGTAAATTTATTTAGTTTTAAAGACTAAGGGATCCTTGGATTCAATAATTCTAAAGGCTAAGAACTTTTCCTACACGCAAAGAAAAACATGGTTGTGTTAAACATAGGCCCCTATTACGGTTTACAACTCAACTCAGTTGAGTTGTAATTTCTTAATTTTTATATTATGGTTTACAACTTTGCTATTTTGCGGTGAACAAAAACATAACAAAAATTACAACTGATCACAACCAGTTGTTTTAATTACAACTCAACTGAGTTGAGTTGTAAACCATAATAGGGGCCATATTCTAAGAGCAACATATTGTGATTAGATTCATGATTGTAGTCACCATATTACGATTATTATTGAATCATATTATGACCAAATATATTCGTAATATTACATCATAATATTTTTCCCTTAATCATATAAAGATACAGTGGTGCTGTCGCAACAATTAAAAAAACAAATTAAATTTTTTTGCATCGATTTTTTATTTTGTAGGACTTTACAATTTTTTTTTATGTTAATACAATTTCTTTTTTTTAATATTTTCTAAATTGTTTTTTTAATTTGTATTTTTTTTTAATTGTTAACCCATTCACTAACAAATAATTTTATAGGCATATGAAAAACAAACGACACAACTGATGGGAATTTATTTCACAAATGGCGCTAACAAAATATTATTAGAGTAAAAATATTTTGATTGCATCTTAAACATATTATGAGTACATGTATAGAAAGTTATCATGTTATGGCTTTTTAATATCATGATATGGTTGTGAGTATGTAAAAGTTATCATTATTTTGTTGTAAGAAAAATAATTATTTTTCCGCCAACAATACTCAAATTTATAATTGCGATAAACATTGACATTTTTACAGTAACTATAATATTGCTGATGTTAAATAAAAATAACAATTATTTGTGTACAACAACAATATATTGTTACAATAAACAAAGTGTAGTTGCCGTAACCATGCCCAACCATATTTTTTCTCTGCGTGTAAAACCACAAATAAAATTGCAAATAATACCCTCTCCACTATTGTGGTGGTGGTATAATTATAATCTTTCTTAATTTTCCAAGCAATAGTAACGTAGGCTTTTAGCACGTTGTTTAAAGAAAGTCCAGAGTCTTTGCAGAAATCGAACCTGCAACCCTCACACTAAGAGACTAGCTCCCTGCCACTAAGCCTACTGGGGATCCTCTTTTAAGTTTTGTTACAGCAACATTCTCATAGCTCGCGAGTATTTCTGTAGTCATTTTAAGTCGCATTTTGAATTAAGTGTTCTGTATTTGTTGGTGATTAATAATTTTAAAGCAACGTTTTTAAAACTTCCAACTTTAGTTTGGTGTTTGTATTTTTTTTATATAAAACAGTTAATCTGCGCATGTGCAAATCCTTTTTCATCAGTGTTTTTTTCAACGCAATTTATTTTCACTTTTGATTCATCAAAAACTCTCGAAGAAGTCTCTGTTCAGTTATTTGAAAATAAGTTATCTATCGAATGTCAGCTGGGTTAATACTATTGGTTTTGCTTTCGTTGTTGTTGTACTTTCTGTTGATTTTTGTATTTTTTTTTTTTTTTGTTCTATTTCGGTTTAAATGGCCAAATAAGTGTCACGTAGCCTGTGAATTAAAATCAAGTCAGCCAAATCATTATGCCCAAACCAAACCAACTGAATTCAATTTAAACTCAACCCGAAGCGCGCCAAACCAAGTCCAACCATCCATGTTGAAATGATTTATTTGTTGACATACAAATGACGTATCGCTTGTTTTACTTAAGTTTTCTTCATCTGCTCTCTACAACTGAAACTGAAACAACACAAAATGTCAAAAAGATTTTTAGTTTTTGTTTTTTTTGTCCCTTCTTTCCATTCTTCAACGATTAAGAGGTTAATAAAATGCTTTTTGAGTTGGACAAATGTAGTATTTTGTGACAAGTGTTAAAGAGGGAAAGAGTGACAGGAAGTGTTTAAGGGGGAAAAAACATTTAAGATGATGTTAAATTGATATTTATTTCAATTGAGATGATTTAAATTTATTGACTGTTTTACTCTCGTTTTTTTTTTTACTTGATAATTAATTTTGTTCGTGACTGAAGAGCTGCAAATAAAAAAAAATTTGAAAGATTGCATGTTTTTATTATCCCTAATTCTAATGGAGGCTAAGACATTGAAATGATTTGAATTAAAAGGTTCATTATTAAAAACAATTAGAGATTTTCGGAGGGAATTATTATTAATGAAATGAAAATTAATTAAAGCATTTCGCTGAGATGGAGGCTCAGACAGACAATGAGTTTGAAAGGTAGATAAATTAAATCATTAACGTTAAAAGGTCTTTTAATGAAAACAATTAGAGATTTTTGGAGAGAATTGTTATAAATAAAATGAAAATAAGTTGGAGCTTTTACCTAAGACATATTATTATAAATTGGAGCTTTTTAAAAGCATACAATTATTCTAAAGCGCTAAGGTAATTCCTTATAGTTGTTGGAATTGAAAGAGTGTTTTGTATTAAACACATAAAAGCTCAACAGATCCGCTTGTAGAGAAAAAAATCAAAAAATTATATAATAGCAATAAATACGAAACTTTAAGCTTTTATATCAGTAAAAAATTATTTATTTAAATAACAGCAGATGCTTTACTTAATTTAAGCAAAATCCATATTCGTCAGGAAGCTGAAAAAGGTTTTCCATTATCTCGGTGAAATCTATATGAAAATTTTTGGCACAAAAAAAAATTTTTAATTAACAAGATTTTGTTAGTCGTGCTTAATTTCCAATTTTAATTCTTGATAAAAACACTGAAATTAATTGTTGAAGTGATAAGATATTCCTATGCGCATTTCACTGGTTGCTTAGGCCAGATCGTCAGGAAACTTCATCCAAAGATTTTAGATAAACTAAAGATATTAAACCAAGTAAAACTGTTAAGCGAATAAGAATTATAAGCAAAAGTCTTACTTGTAATCATAAAAAAGCTTTAACACCAACAATTAACAGTGAGCTAATCTTTTCTTATATTCCCCACTACAATTGGCTGGAATTCTTTCAACATTAATTGTTTTTGTTAGTAGGTTAAGAAAAACAAAATGACAACAAAAACAACAGCAAAAATGCGCTCTCGCAAAGATAAAGCATGCTGCCAGAGTTTAGTTTTTTTAAGCAGTGCACTTGCCAGTTTATTATGAAAGTAATTTTTGGGAATACAAAAT
The DNA here is from genome assembly GCA_963931875.1 of Pollenia griseotomentosa. Lineage (NCBI taxonomy): Eukaryota > Metazoa > Arthropoda > Insecta > Diptera > Polleniidae > Pollenia > Pollenia griseotomentosa. The sequence continues at coordinate 40,467,635 of OZ007563.1, read as the reverse complement.
TTTTAATTAACAAGATTTTGTTAGTCGTGCTTAATTCCCAATAACTGACCAACATCTACCATCAATTTGCGAAGATGTGAACACCTTTCTGAAAGAAATACATAGAGCTAAAAACCAACATCTCTCAACATCTCTAAAATATGTTCCTATCTCAAATTATTCCATACTACATATTTCGATTATTTTAGTGTCATCACTAGAAACGTGGCAATAAGTTGTATTATTATTGTGTCATCACTGATAAAAAGAAGTTTGTTTTGAAAGCAGCGTTACCATTTCTAAAGTTTTCTCTTTTATTGCAATGTTTTTTTGTTAAGTATTTTTTTTTAAACAAATTGAACTTCAAATACGTTTTTGTGTTCTTTTTTTCAATTTTGGCATTTTTGTAGAAAAAATATTTTTTATTTTAAAAGCATTTTTTTTTCAAAAATGGTGACATTTTTGTTTGTTTTATTATTTAAAATTATTATATTAAATTAGCGACTCAGACACTCCAGGAAATGAAACCAACAAAAATATCATGCACGATGGTAACATAAGACACAATGATATAACATTTAAATATTTACCCTGCAGATAACGAGACTAGTTCATACATGCATATAAAGAGTAGTCCATAAAGGAGTAGGAGTACTCCAAAACTACTCCAAATATATGGGTAAAAGGTGGTCCATTTAACATTACGATGCCCAAGGAGGGGACCATATGACCCACCGAAGTAGTCCCTAAACTACTCCATGGAGTACTAAAGTAGGTTGGTTTAGAAGTATTCCATGTCACTACAGCATGGAGTACACTAAAGGGGTAGTTTCAGGCATTTTTCATTTTTTACTAATCGCCTTTTATGGCGTGCCCTGTGGTCTATTATTGCTATTATTAAATATATTTACTTGGTATTTTTAATTTGTTTACCTTTTTTTTCACAAATTTCACACTTTAAATTTTAAATAAACAATTAACCCTCAAATACCTGAATTTTCAATATGTATTTTGCAATTTATGTGTCTTTTCGCATCAAAGTTCTGACTAGAACGGTTTCTTCTTCCACACTATCTCAATCATTTGACTCAATTGGTACCGTTATACTGAGAATTTTATAATCATTTAAAATTTTTGCATTGTAACAGCGTGAAGTAAATTGGTTTTATTTAATACTTATATTTTCTGATGACCGCCTGTAGGCGGTCTTGGGTGTTTAGGGGTTAATAATGGACACCATCAGGGCTACCAATGTGTAATACTGTAAAATTTAGAAAAGTATACATCATGCAGTTGTTGGTAGCACTGCATGTTAATTTCTTATAACATGGTCCATATTACAGCAGATTGGACCATGTTGTAAGTAGTCCATTTAAGCCACAATGGCCCACGTAGTCCAATATTATCTGTAGGGTAGTTTAGCAAGAAAAAGCGTAGTAATATAAGTATCGAAGTTATGGCTCTTTAAAAATAATAATAATATGGTTGGTATCAAAGTTTTTCTTGGAAGTTAAAAAATTAATTATCAAGGTTTCGCTTAAATGTGCTAAATTTCCATTTGATACTATTGATATATTTTCGTACAATTTAAGTTATACATATTTTTATCTCAATTATTTTATGTTCTTCATTATTACATATCAATATTTTTTTAAAATAACTTTTTTCCTAACCTTCAAACAAAAAGTAACAATGTGCACCATAGAATGAAAGATACGTCAATGATGTTTCTAAAATAGGAACATTTTTTTTTTTGCCTCGCCCCAAAATGCACCGCTTTTAATTTTTTATTTGCCGCCTTTAAAAGTCCGATCTCATCATATGGCACGTGATTGTTTATGGTTAAACTGTGGCTTAAAAAAATCTATCTTAGCTGTCAAAAAAAAACCTAAATCTATGATTGCGTTAGGAAGAAAGCTGTTTACTTTGAATGACATTTTTAGATAATTTTTCTTTTCATTGTTTAAAGAAAAATTCTACTCTAGCCAGTAGTAATCGAAAAAACTTAAAACAGATGTCTGCATGTGGCCATTTCGGCAACTTTAAAAAGATATTGGAAAAAAATTGAGCAGCAAAAGTTTATGCGTTGGAACCGTAACATTTTTAAAACCGAAATCAGTATATTCCGGTATGTGATGAAAATCGATCGATTTCAAAAACATGTGAAGTGCTTCGACCGATTTTAAAATCCATTTCAAAAATTTTTTTCGAAAACGACATAAATTATGGTCAACTTGACGTATGAGTTATTCAAAATATTAACTACAATAAAAAATATTAATCATACGTCAACGTAATTTTTAAAAGAGAATATTTTGAAAAAAGAGCTGCTAAAGATAGATAATAAATACCAGTTTAACTTTTATTTCTTAGTTGGCTTTCCTCATCAACAATAAAATAAACGACTTTTTCACATATTTATGTATGTATAAGCATTTAACAACAAACAAGACTCTAATTTCTGTGTGATATTTTCTTATACAATATCCTTTTCCTTATTGCTATTTCACTTAAGAGAACTTCCTTCACATCATTATTTAACACACTTTCTGAAAGTGTCGAACGCTTAATGGACTTTTGTATAAAGTTTTTGATTCTTTCCACAAATTTTTCAATTCTCCAGACAAAATGTTTTTGTACTATAAATTCAACTCCCAGCATTTTTTGGCAGCACAAACCACATAAATTTCCGCCCGAGCACACATTCAACTGCCATACAAATTTCAGTCAAAACTGCATTCTTAGCATTTGTTTTGATGTTTTTCTTTTGTTGTTGTTGTTGTTTTGCACAAGCAGACGAAAATGGAATAATCCAAAAGGGACTGAAAAAACTTGGAATGAACTATTTACAAACTTGTACTTTGACACAATTGTTTAAACGACATGCAAAAGTCATTTATTGGTCAATGGCGCAAACGATTAGTTTGTCTTGATTTCTTTCTTGTGTTCGTTTTCTTTATTCTGGGAATAAGTGGACTGACAATGTAAAGAAAATTTCAATCGTTTCCTGTAATAAAAATAGTTAAGTTAAGGAATAAAAAGTACGAAAGATAAATGATTATTTGTACAAAATTAAAGCAATAAGTATATGTGATGTAGTTGGGGTTCATATTTTCACACTCTCTACCAATTTCAGGGGATGCGTACACATTTTTTTCATACATTTTCTGAAATTTTATTAAAAACTATATTTTTTTAACTTCAAGAACGAAATGTTGGTTTTAAGGTTAAGTAAGGCGAAGAGTTTGCATAATCATGCAGGTCTTAGGGCGATTCTAGTTTTAAGGGATTTAAAAAAAATTTTTTACTTCGGTTTGGCGAGAGTGAAGCTAAGATTATACTATCTGCGAAGATTTTTATCGTGCTTTTTATTGGGCGCATATTGGCAAAAACAAAAACGAGAAAATAATCGTACAATATGGTCACACTATCGTACCTTATTTTTTATATTTGTTATTAGCAGGCATTAATTTATATTATTTGCTGTTTTTGCTGTGCACATGAGAGTACTTTATGGGAACTTCGTGAAGTCAACAACCAACATGTACGGAAATCCTTCAACGACATGAATTAGTTCATTCGTTAACTAATGTATCCAAGATGAATTTATATGCTGGATGTTGTGGTGTTTACACAGGTTCACAAAATTCCTCGTCTGAGCTCAATTTTAAAAAAAATTTGCCCACTTTTAAAACACAAAAAGCATATAAAGGGTGTGTGTGAAACGGTAGCAAAGTACTCATGAAAGTAAAATTTTGACACTGGGGGCTAGTATAAATTTTGACATTACACTGAAAGAAAAATGCTTCATATATTTAATGAATCATTTTCATACAAAAATTTTCATTGGTTAAATGAAAATTTTCATTGTCTAAATGGAATTTCATAGTTATAATGAAGTCTTTTCGTTAAAATCGCTTCATTGGATTTCGTAATTACGTTAAAAATTTTCATTGGATATATGAAAACTTAAGTTTGTCCAAGTTAAACAAAAAATTTTAATTGGGAACATAAAAACCAATATACAAACATAACTATATTCATAAATTAATACAAAATTATAGTTTCCTTAAAAAAATGTTTAATTGTTAATTAAAAAATATAAGATTAAATTATTTCATACATCTAATGTTATATGCCATTAAATTTATGAAATCAAAAATTTTTTTATAAAAGCAACATATTTCAATAATTGCCTTCATAAATTTAAATTTTCATTATGACAATAAAAATGTCATTATAGTAATGCAACAAAAACTTTCAATCCACTTTCAATCAACTTTGTTATTGTTGTTATGGACAATTTAATCTCATATTCACGCTCTTAATTGAGTAAAAAACGTAGTTTTTTTATCCAAAAACTACACTGCCCCGGTAGGCTAGCTGGTAGTGAGCTAGTATATCAGCACCGAGGTTGCGCGATCGATTCCCGCCAGAGACAGAAAAAAAATAAAATAAAATAAAATAAAAAAAATTTAATAAAAAAACAAAAATAAATAAAAAAAAAAAAAATAAAATAAGAAAAAAATACATTTTAATGAAACAGGTTTCATTGATCCAACGAAGCGCTGCATATGTTCCTTTTTAATGCAATTTTTCATGAGATTAATGTCAAAATTCATTGGAATTGCAAAGAAAATTCTTTCAGTGTAGTGTAGAAATTTTTGACAACCACAAAATTATTTTTTTTTCATCAAATTTGTTTAAACAAAATAAAAAATAATATGGAAGCAGGGCCAGCGGCAAAAAAATTAAAAAGAATTATACAACATGTAAGTATTTACATATGTTTAAGCTTTTTTGCCCACACTTTTTGTAAAAATTGTTAATATATCAGAACGAATTCATCAAATAGTTGGGACGATCTGATTTCCAACAGAATTGAAATGATTATTGGTAAAAATTTAATTAATTTATTAATTTTCACAAAACTACTAGTAATTGTTTTTTTCTTTATGTCAAAATTTTACGTTGTCGAAAATGTTACAATTTCACACAGCACAAATATGAAAATTTTCTACCACAAACAAATTTCATTTCACCATAGAACTTTGCTACCGTTTCACACGCACCCAAAGTAGTAGAAGTAGAAGTAAATGTCAGAAAACTAATTCAAGTGTACCATACTGATTCTTATGAGCCAGTCTGTGATTAAATATATTGATTTTTTTTGGAATTTAAAGAATAGTTGTCTTTTGACTTTTATTCTTTTGATCGAAATGTGTGATCATTAGGCTGCGATTTCCATGCAAATTCATGTTTTTCGTCGTTAGTTTAGACTGATGTATACCAATTATCTTTCCGAACCAATATAATTGCGTTAAAATAGCATCAATTTGTTTTTGCATTTTGTTGCATATTTGAGTGAAATTTTGGTTTCAAATGCATACAAAGTTTTTGCATATTTTGACATTTTTTTTTTAATGATTTTCAAAAAAATTTCAAAATTCACAAAACAAAAAACTTCTTAAAAAAGTAAGGAAGAACATGTAAATTCAATTAAAATAGATAATCATTCCAAGCAAATTTCGATCTACCAAAGGTTAAATACAATTTGGTTTAAAGATTGATGTTTTGCCAGTAGTCGTCGATGGCTGCGAGTGTTAAACGGCAAACAAGAGCTAACCTAAAAAAACGGTGGGCACCATTCGATTCAGCGTACCCAAATTATGCTAAAACGCTATGTGCCCGCCTTGTCTAAAAAAAGTGTCAATTTCGAGCACAGTGTTATCAATTAATTTTAATTAATTTTCATGTTGTAAAATTCTTTCTTCATAAAAATAATTTAATGAAAACTAATTAAAATATCAAAATTTGGATTGAAAACCATAAATAAAAAAGCTTTGCTTAAGATTAACTAACATGGTTAAGGCTGCCAATCGGCTAGAAATATTTTATACAAAACTGTTACAAGTTACTTGCTTGGTACATGGTTTACGTTGCAGAGAAAATTAGAAGCCAAACAAATAAAAAAAAAAAACCAAAACGTTATGCGAAAAAAAATATCAAAACGTAAAATAAATTTCAAATATTTTTGGTCTTATCTGGAAACTAAATGGTACCTGAAAGTTAATTTTCTGCTAATGCATTGGCATCCTTCAAGTATTCTCCTATAACTTCGGTTGACGTTTAGAGATCATTATCCCTGGACAAGTGTTTTTTGCGTCCGAAAAAACAAGGTTTTATTTTTAATAATATAAAACTTATTTCTATAAGCAAATAAAGATATGTGAACAGCAAAAGATTAAGTTTTTTTTTTTTAAATTAAATTAAAAAATGTTTTTTAAAATTTTTAATTAATATTTTTCATCATTTTAGCGCATATTTGGATTTGTAAATTAAAAACGCTTATTTTCGATTTTTTAGTGCATGTAGGGATGCAAACGATGCATCGATGTTTAGAAAACATCGATGTATCGGTCATAAACATCGATGTTAATATCGATGTTTTGATTTACGATACATCGGCGATACATCGTCGTCAAAACTAAAAAACATCGACATCGTCCATTTAATATTTTCATTAATTTAATATTTTTTATAATATTTTTACCAATTTTAATTTTTATTTTTCAATTAAACCTTTTATTTAAAAATATAAAAAAGTGTTTTTCAAAGCATACGTTAAACGCAAGAATTTTAAACGTCGGTTTTTAATAAAATTTCTGTAATTTAAGAATTTTATGACAAATATTATATAAATATTTCTCTATTAAACAGAATTTTAAAACAAAAATTAAAAATATTTTCTTAAAAGTGTATTAAAAACGACCTCCCAAATTCTTGCGATTTTCGTTTCCGTTTTCCAGCACACCCCTGATAGCCATACAAAGTACGTATGTATGTAATATATATGTAATATGTATGGAGAACTTTTTTTTTTTTGATTTCTTATACTCTCCCCCTTCAAATCGGTTCAGTTTTATGTAAAAAAAATCGCTTATCGCTACGAAATTTTTTTGTATTTTTTTTTTACATAAAACTGAACCGATTTAGGGGGGGAGAATATAAGAAATCAAAATAAAAAAAATAACGGCCACCCTAATGTACATGCATGCATACTGTGCATTGCATAACTATATGTATGTATTAAAAATCATATTTGTCAAACCATATTGCAATTATGGAAACTTTTTGTTTAATTTTATGAATCTGTCATTTGCTTAAGCAAAATGCGAAACTGGGGCCTGATTCTGGCAGTCGTGATCGAGTAATTTCTCGATTCGAAAGCAATTTAATATCTAATTATTTCAGTCAATAGTGAACGAATCGGAATTTTTTTTCAGTGCTGTAAAGCATTAATTTGAGTTTCACAATACTGAAAAAATAATTTCGATTCGTTTAGTATCGACTGAAATAAAATTGCTTTCGAATCGAGAAAGTACTCGATCACGACTGCCAGAATTAGGCCCCTGATTGTACTTTGTTTTGGTGTTTTTGAATGCATTTGACAGGCTTTTTGTTAATTTTTGACAAAAGCTTATGCAAGCATATGTATATTATAGTTGGGCATTAGGATTTTCAGTAGCAAAGAAGAATTAAAACAGTCCGTAAGTATAATTGCAAAGTAGGTTTCAACATCGACGTTAAACATCGATGTATCGTGTTTTTTACCGATGTTTTTTAACATCAATGCTTATCGTGAAAACATCGATGTCTTCAAACATCGATGTTTTTCAGAGCGATGTTGCGTCCCTAAGTGCATGAGAATCTCAGCCCTAGGGATCGTCATTGGGAATTCTAACGCACATTAAAGAAAATAACTAAATATGTTTTTGTTTCCACCTTTTAAATTTTAAATAAATTAAGTTAATAATCAGGCTTGAGGTCTGTGTTATAATATTTTATTTTATTTATTTATTTTTCAATATTTCGCCTATCATCGGTAAGCATCATCAGGAAAGTCTATACACAAAACAGAAATAGTACAAATAAATTTATTTCATTATTGTGACAGAATATAAGGATAATACGTCAAAAAACTTACAAAACAATTAGTAACAAAAATCTAAAATTAGAACTTTAAGGTTAAACATCATTGATGGGGGTAGTGCACTCATTTTGCAGTTTCAACTCACACTTAGTGATAGTGCAAAAATATTGCAATGATATTGTTGATGTTGAGTGATGAATTGAAAATTTGCAGCCTCACTAAACATGAGTGATATTGATGTTAAAAAATTTTGCACTCCAAAAAAAAAAAAAAAAATAGTTTGATTAAAAAAATGCAATCATCAGCTTATTGCAGCTTTTTTTTTCTTCACTCATTTGAGTGCAACTTAAATTGCTGCACTAATTTTAAAATTAAAAACTTGTTTTTTCATGATTAAAGCCAATAAGTATAACGTTATTCACAAAATTTCATTTTGTTTAATGTTCTTTACTTATGCATATCCTCAAAAGAAATCAAAAACCATGCGCATACAAAGTTATATTTTTTAAATTTTAGTGAGACAATATTTGTATGCAGCTTTTTTGATTGCATGTCCAAATTTTGCACTATTTGATTTGAGTGCAGATTTTTGCATTCAATCTGCGTTTAGTGATAGTGAAAAAATTTGGACTATCACTAAATTTTTTTAGTAGTAGTTAAAAAAATAACAATCATCTCTAAAGCTGGTAAAAAAGAGTGCAAACTAATTTTTTTGCAGTTTTATTTAGTCATAGAGCACTGCTGATTTAAATCAATATTTAGTGCACTACTCCCAACTATGTTAAACATTTAATATTGCACTAAATTATCTACTTTGTTTTATATATTATGTACGTATAACTCTTTGACAAATTTTTTATATCGGTTTGGTAATTCATTCTCTTTTCTTGTTCTACTTTGTTGATGTGTAACATTTTCAATGTAAATCTCGTTTATATATTCCCTCTCGTTGTTTGTATTTGAAAAAGTTGTCTAGGAATGTTATTTGTTTTTGTAGCTTTTTTATATATTTCCTTGTGATGAATAACAGAGTTTTGCATACGTTCCGTTTTTTTTTTTGGCACGTAGGTCATTGATTTATATATTCTATTATAGTCATCTGGTAAAGGTATTTTTTGTACTGTTCTTATTTTTGAAGATTAATTTTTTTATAATGTTACGAAATTAGATTTATCTAAGAATTTTTTATAGTTCTAGCTATAAGTTATTTTGTAAGTTATGTCGTATAATTTTTAGTTCTTATTGTAGACCTTAGATTTAATTTTAGAATTTCGAATTCGAACAGAATGGTCTAGAATCCACTAGACGGCTCATGAATCTACTAGTCTACAACTACTACTGGGGTTGAACTATAAATAAAGGCTGACTTGTAAAGTTAAGTTTAGTTTTTTTAAGACATTAAACGGTTCAGTTCGAAACTAACAATATTGGATAGATTTTGTGAACATAATAACACTACGTAACAATTTTTTGACCAAATGAATTTGATACCTAATCTTTATGTAAAATTTTCCGCTGAATCCGAATATGAAGTCAGAATTGTCAAAAGTAGAACAGTTTTTGAGATATTCCAAAATAACCGTTATTTGTGTTTTTAAAAAAAGATGATGTGACTAAAATGCAAATATCTTCAAGAATTTTACAGGGATAATGTAATTCTTTCTTTCTAGTGAAAGGTTATAAAATTTTTAAGATAACCATGGATCGTTTGAAAACATTGGTCAAGAAATGACAGAGTTACAGTGGACAAAATTTGAAAAGTTATGAAAAATTTTATGATTTTTTGCAATTTTGTTTTTTTGAAGTTATTTTTTTAAAATGAAACAACTGAAAAGCTTATTATTTTATTACATGGGACATTAGTTTATTTTGATACGAACATTTTGCGCCCAACGAGACTAATTTCTGTGCAAAAATGACAAAGCTACAGAAGTGAATTAATCCACTTTTCGCTTTTTATCAAATCAAAAACGCAAATGAAGTAAATACGTAGAATTGGAAAAACGAACGCTGTAAACATTAGAAACATTTAATTTGTAAAAAAAATCACTTAAAAAGAGCTTATGTTAATAAAAATAATGCGCGAGAAAATATTTTTAAGAATGGAAAAGGGTTAAATGTTCCATTCATTAAAGATTTTTCACAACAACGCCTTTTTTGTTGACATTGCTTTAATTGTCAGCTTGCAATTGCAAATTATTTGATAAAAGTTTGAATTTTCTTGTAACGTAGAATTCTATCTAAAAAGAACAAAATGCATAATGCACAACGTGCTTTTATCTGCAAGAACAATCCAAACAAGTTTTGTTATGCTTGTGGAGTTTATAGTTTTGCGCAGCCATCAAATTTTTCAAAGCAATTACAAAATGCATTTTGGCTGTATTTTAAAGTCAATCCGGAAAATATTTCGAAATATTATACCCCAAATGCTTTATGCAATTCATGCAAAACTCGTTTAACTATGTGGATGTCGGGCGCAAAGTAAGTATGCATTTCTTAAGTTTGTGTTAAAAAAATTTGCCTTCAGAATCTTAACTTAACTTCCTATACCGCAGTCGGTATATGCCATTTCATTATCCTGCAATTTGGCGTGCACCTACGAACCACGAAGTTGACTGTTATTTTTGCTTAGCCAAGGTAAAGCAAAATGAACGTCATAAGTCTGTTCAATATGCAGATGTCAACTCATTCACAAAACCAACTCATCATATGCCTGAAGTGCAATATCCCGTTTGTCCAAAGTGGAAGCATGACTCCGACTCCGACTCGTCTGGTGCAAGTAATTTTGATGGCAGTGAGCTTAAAGAAACAAAAACAGGAATGCCTCTCACACAAGCTGAACTCAGTGACTGGATCAGAGATTTGGAGTTACCGAAAAAAAAGCAGAGTTGTTAGCATCAAGAATGATGGAACGTAATTTTTTGACATCTGACGTAAGAATTTCATATTATAGAAGTCGACATGTGAGTTTTTCCTGTTACTTTTCGAAAAAAGACAGTATTTGCTATTGCCATGACGTAAACGGCTTGTTCAATCAATTTGGGGACACATATAATCCAAATGATTGGCGGTTATTTATCGACAGCAGCAAGTTAAGCTTGAAAGCTGTTTTATTGCACAAAGGTAATGGAAAGCCCTCAATTCCAGTTGCGCACGCAGTTAACGTTAAGGAATCGTATGAGTCCCTGTCTAAAATACTGGGTCTGCTACAGCATAACTGGGGCCGTCTGATGAGGCGATGTTGGGCGACTATTGTTGGTTCCTTGTCCGAGAAACAGAAAATAATCACAAAAGGCAAAACAATTCAACAGTTTTAAGCCATTTTACATATTAGTTGTTACTACCATTGGCTTTGTATATTTACTGTTCGGTTCGGTTCGGTTCTGTTTTTTTTTTTTTTTTTTTTTTTTTTTTTTTTGATAAAAATCGCAAAGTGGGATAATTGAATTAATCTAATGTAACTTTGCCATTTTTGCACCGATCTAGATCCTATCGGGCACAAAATGTTCGTATCAAAATAAACTAATGTCCCATGTAATAAAATAGTAAACTTTTCACTTGTTTCATTTTAAAAAAATAACTTCAAAATAACAAAATTGCAAAAAATCATAAAATTTTTCATAACTTTTCAAATTTTGTCCACAAAAATTTTATAACCTTTCACTAGAAAGAAAGAATTACATAATCCCTTTAAAATTCTTGAAGATATTTGCATTTCAGTCGCATCATCTGTTTTAAAAACACAAATAACGGTTATTTTGGAATATCTCAAAAACTGTTCTACTTTTGACAATTCTGACTTCATATTCGGATTCAGCGGAAAATTTTACATATAGATTAGCTGTCAGATTCATTTGGTCACGACTTTGTTGAAAATTTGTCACGTAGTGTAATTAATTTTAATAAAGTTTTTTAAGTTGAATAAGTGTGGGTATTTTATTGAATTTGCAATATTAAGAACTCGAACGCGCTTATTAAAGGAAAAACGCAACAATAATAAGTTTTGGGAATGAGTTTTTTCTTAAAATATCACTTATTTTACGTAAATTGTCTTTATGGAATTGTTTTTCACTGATTGCTAACACTCTCTTAATAAAATTCTTCTAAAAATAATTCTTTCCGACGAAGTTGGTTTTTGATACCAGTCAACTATAATCTGATTTCCTCTCCTGGTTACCAAAGTATCTAAATTTACCAAAGTATCTAAATATATTATTTCTGTTTTGTGTATGTAGATATTTTTGATGATGCTAAGGCAAAATATTGAAAAATAAATAAATAAAATAAAATATTATAACACAGACCTCGAACCTGATAATTTACTATTTAAAGTCAACTAGATTATTATTATTAGCTTGATAAGGAAATATAAAAATGATTATTTTTAAGTACATTTCTTTGGAAAATAATTTTTTTTTTGCTCGAGCAAAGATTAATAAAAAATAGCTGTTATTTTTGTTCAAAAAAATAAAAATCATCTGACTCATATGAAAAAAGGAATAACTGTTACGGTCCCTGGTTTTTGCTCTAGCTCCAGTTTAAAGTTGTTCATACAAAATTTGCCAAAAAATCGATGTTTGGTAAGAAATATGAGTGAGCACCGATTTTCATTGTATTTGCTATAGCGCTTAAAGTTTTCAAAAAAAAAATCGAGTTTAAAAATTTTCATTGTTTGGAATAAAGACAGCGATAGAATTTTTAAAGAGTTTTGATCCAACCAAAACCCTACCGAGAAAAACGAGTTTAAAGTTTTTATACAAAATTTCAGATGACAAATCGATGTTTGGTAAGAGGTGGAGTTTGGAGTGAAGTGTACCCAGAAACGACTTCAATATACATACCTCTGTACGAATAAATAGATACAAAAAATAAATTGAAGTCGTTTCCGGGTCCACCAAACATTATCGGATTCGCCCAAATTTTACTTGATTTTTTGTTAATATAAAGAAACAAAAATCTGCCCGGTGAACTGGAATCAAAACACTTTTACATTTCGCCGTACAACTATTGTTTTGACATAGAGGTTATTAAAACATAAAAAGGAATGGGACATTTTCAAGAGTGGTCTTTGTATAGGATAAAATATGAAGCGATCGTAAAAATAAAAGATTTTGAAGCCAAATTTGTGCTAAATTACAACATAATTAAAACGTTAAAACTCTATTTTCTATTTCGAGTTAACATTTAAATAAATACTTCGTGAAAATGTTGACCGATTTTTACCGCAGGCTTCTTCCTTATGACTAAATGTGTGTTGATTTTAAGCCCGATAGTGCTTACAAAAGGGTAAGGTGTCAAACGAATTGCTATACTGCGCTCAATTTATGACATTTAAAATCAGTATGCTCTGGCAAATCACCAAGAAGAGATTCACGATTGAACAACGCTACCATTTTATCCAAATTTCTTTTATTGATATATATTTTAACGGAAAATTGTGTAAAGCGACTTTTGGCTTAGCGGGTTTGTTAATAAGCAAATTTGCGCCGTATAGATTGAAACCAATGCCTTGCTGACCCTGCAGACTCTATTATATCCAGAAAAGTACACCATTTGGTGCGGCTTACACGCTGCTTTACTACTTATTTGCTTTAAGTTTTAAATTCAGTAAATAATCCAAAATAAGCAGACCCACTTTTCAAGGGGCTTTAAAAATATTTCTGAGAGTGAATAGTTTCTCGACCTTTATTCGATTTTCACCAAATTGAGAAATTTTAAATTAAACTGTGACGCTTTAAAATTAGTTTTCTCACATGTAAGCATGCATATTTAAAAGAAAATTTATGTCTCTTATTAACAAGTAATCATTCTATTTTTTAAATTATCTTTAAAGTTACAAGCTGTTGTTTGTAGACATAGTGATAGCCAACCAGATGGCTGGGCGGATAAATTAAGATTGACAAATATTTATTGTGCTACAAACTTCTTCTCTCCACCTGCAAAATACAAACTAAATTAAGACACAATCCTCGAAGTAACAGATCTATTTTATGTTATTGTCAAAAGTCTTTGAGTATACATCTATGACGATTTGGCATGTTGTGTAGTCTAACAAAAGAGTAAGCTCTATCAATAAGCCCACAACCAAATTCAATACTTTCAAGGACTTACATTCCATTTCTCTAAAGAAATCCAGATTAATTATTTTCCTTACTTAAACGGGTCGCTGCGAACGCGATCAAATTAACATTTACATTAGTTGTGTGCCAGTGTATCGTGCTCTAAATATTAAATCATTGCAAAATTCAATGCGAGCTAAATGAATTCTTAGTTCCGTGTGATATGTTAATGCATTAACTCATCATCTAGGTATTGTCCTTCTTAATTCTCTATTCTTCATCCTTTGTTTTACGACTGAGACTGTGCCATAGAACTGCCGATAGTTAAGTCGAGATAGCTTAAAACATGCCCTTCTTGATAAAACGGTGATCAGGAATGTCCCTATATTGGATAGCCTGTTCAACCTTGTTGGCTTGAAACCCATATTATCTTCAAAACTACGCAATCACAATTGAAGTTTATATCTTTCTTGCGTCTCATTACGGTCCGAGATTTAACGTTGTTGTTTTCCAAAATTTTTATAACCGCTTGACTATCCAGCGACACGTTTTTGTCGGGAGATTATCAAAAGTTAATAATAAATCATAAAATTGTGATTTTATAGAGCTAACGTTTTTTGTGGTAAGCTGTTAAAGCTACGGTCACACTTATTAAATATTTGATCAAATAAGCGTAACCCCTACTTTTGTTAATAGTTAGTGAGATTTAAAATGGTCTTAATATTACAAAATAAACTAATTAAACTACTAAACATAGCAAAAAACTGTTTTTTGTAAGATGTGGTATTTTAATCAAAATAAATATTGATATTAAGTGAAATGATTTTTTAGTTTGGTTGTTGGTCCCGTTTTTTTCGTCAAATATTTGATAAGTCTGACCGTAGTTTAAGACACACGATTAACACAGAAAAGATATTAAAGTCAAACACTATTCCTAAGTCATGTTTAAGACAAGGTAGCTGGCTTTTACTGTCGAATCCCATTAAAATACAAGGGCTCAATGGAAATAAATTGAAGTTGTAATACATTTTATAACTGCTTAAATTCGTGAACTTTTTGTCTGATCACAATACATCCATTTATTGTTTTTGTGTGCTTTTAACATCCTTAAATTTTTTGCATGCATTTATATATTTTTTATGATTCCTGTCAGTTTAAAACTCAACAGCTTTGGTAGTGGTAAAACATGTTAATACACAATTAACAGTGGTCTAGAATCACCAAAAAATAACAAAATCTGAAATATTCTTAAACTCCTTTCATTTACTTTTTTTCAATTACAGTTTGAATTTTTATACAAAAAATACAAATAAAAGTAAAAAAAGTTGTTGTAAATTTTTGTACTTAAATCTCTTCCAATTTCTAGCAAATAAAAAATATAACTACAAATTATATTCTTACTTAATTCACTGAGCAATAATAATTAAGGCCTTCAGCTCGTTGTAGTGAAACATATCAGAGTCTCTGGAGGGAATAGAACCACAACCAGCGCACTGATAGAAAGAATAACTCACTACTAACTAGCCTACCGAGGCACCCAATTTCAAAATGTTTTGTGCTTTTACACGAGAAACCCAAAAAGTACTAAATTGATTATATGTAATTTTATAGTTAACTAGCTGTTCCGGCGGCGTTGCCCGCCCTGAATTGTGTGTAGATCGATCTTTTAAGTTTTAAATTTCATCAAAATCCAAATTGCCCATCTGTCTCTTCATATTCCTAGCTTTTAAAACATATAAACCCTGTGTGTTGTAATAACGCTGATCTATCTTTTCAAATTTCATCAAAATTAGTTAGATATTTGTGGAGTAGCAGTTATTCTCCGTATGGCCGGTCCGTATGGACAGTCAAGCGAAGATATAGACTGATGGTGGAATGAAAGGCGAACAGCGTACTCATGATAAAGTGGCTTTATTTTTCTTTTGGGTACGGAAACTATTGCTTCAATGGAACTCTTCTAAAACAAAAAACAAAGTACCAAAAAAAAAAAAAATCCCTCTTACAGATTCACATTCACTCAGGTACTGGCATGTTTAGTTTGATATTTCTGGGTTCAATATTAACGGAAATTTAAAAAGTACCAGTTATAGAACAAAAAAAAAAAAATACCAAAAAGCCCCTCTTACAGATTCTAATTCACTCAGGACTTTGCATATTTGATTTTATGTTTCTAGGTCCAATACTAATTAAAACTAAAAAAGGTACCAGTTAAAGAACAAACAACTACTAAAAAGCCCTGTTACTGATTTTAATCCACTCAGGACCTTGCATGTTTAATTTTATGTTAATATATCCAATATTAACAAAAATTAAGAAGTACCAGTAAGAAAAAGAAAAAGTACCAAATAGATTCCTTTAAAGATTCTCATTCACTCAGGACCTTGCATGTTAAATATTATGTTTTAAGTACAATACTAACGGAAATACAAATAGTACCACTTTTAAACCAAAAAAGTGCCTAAAAGTTTCCCCATAGAGTCTTATCACTCAGGCTATTGCATGTTGAATTTTATGTGTCTAGGTCCAATACTGTCCAAAACTGTAATCAAAAAAAGTACCAGTTGTAGAGACAGAAATCTAAAACAGAAATTTAGTTTACCTTTCTGGTACTTTTTTCTGCCCATTGAAGTATCACAAATTTCAATATTGTAGTGAGAGCCCAACTAATACGTATTAGGCAAAGAATGAAGAAAAATACTTTGTAAAAAAAGTACCAACAATAGTTACGAATTTCACCCCTATAATGTGCGAATATCTCAAAAGGTACCAAATTTGTATTTTTATGATAAGTTTCGAACTTGAAAAATTGTTTTTTTTTATTGGTTAATAAAAAAGACGGCGTGACAAAAAGTACCAATTTTCAAGTTTAACCATTTACTCCCTAAAAGGGCCGAATTTCAAAAAAAGTACCAGACAATAATTATTATATTTTTTTTGTGTCTTTTAGTTTTGGAGAGATGAGTGAGGTTAGAATAGGAAGTTTAGCGCCCCTGGACCCTATCCTAAGCACTCCAATGAAACCTTATAAAGCCTTTGTCCGTTATGAGGTTCCATTCTTCATTTTGTTGAAGAAATTTTTTAGATCGGACCGGCAGTTCCGGAGATTACCTCCTACAAACATACAAACATTTAAACATAGAAACATACAAATTTTTCAGCTTTAAAATATTAGTATAGACTGGCATAACCCGGTGCGCTTTGCTACACCCAATGACTTAAAGTAAGTCAAATTTTTTTAAACAGATCTCGCAAATTGATAACAAAGCAATTTGTACACATTTGGTTACTTTGAGTGTTACCGTGCTATGAAACAATTCGTTACTATTTTAATCGTACTAAATTGTTTTCCGAGTGTGGGCTCTATGGTGATTATGGACCGATGTTCACGAAATTTAATAGATTAATTTATAGTCTTAAAAAACGAATTTGTGCAAAATGTTCACCAGTTAGTTTTTGTTTATGTTTTTTGGGTGACTGTTCGTTTTGCATTTGGATTCATAACTCTTATCGCACAAAACCGATTTTGCTGCATTTCAATTTAAAACTGCTTAGGAGAACTAAAAACAATTTGACGCCATTATTTTCCGTTTCTTTTAAGTAGCTAAAAGTGAGCGTAATTTAAACAGATGGGCATGGCTTAATGGATATTGAATTACTCCAGGATCTAGAATATATGTGTACTTAATGGGGTCGATTGTTCAATACAATAATTTTGTATATTTTTAAAGCCTTCATCACAGGTGTTTCATTCCATTTGAAGTTTCTATAATGTTGATCTAAGATCAATATTTTTGGGTCCTTATGGGAAGCGAAGCTTATTTAACGATGTTGGTCTGTCTGAGTTTCCGAAGACTCCAGATACGACAGGGACTTGGTTAATATCTACATATTTTTTTCGTATCTGCTTCTAATAATTTTGCTATTGAAATTCCGCCAGGTCAGTCCGTAAATAGATGAGTTATGAGCATAAAATCGTGCCTGCCTATAATATTTTCATAACATTCCATGTTGTTGTTTTTTAAGCCCATCGCCGAAATCAACAAGGGACAAGTTACCTTTTATAAGTTGTTTTTTTATTTGTTTGGACTTTTTTGCATTTTTTTCACATAACAAATTCAAACATGTTCAGCGAAGTTGATTTAACGATGTCCGTCTGTCAATATGTTTGCTGTATAACTGGGGCACGGAAAGACCAAAAGTTTTGAAATTAGGTACATGCATTTTGGATATCAATACATAACATGCGACAAATTGTGGGCGGGATTTAAATATCATTGAAATCGGATGACTTTTAAATAGTTTTGTTTTCAAAATCGGTTTCCATTAGAGTTGTGTCGGTCATGAACGAACTAGTTCAATTGAACGGATCAGTCAAATGAACGATGAACGGCCGTTCAGTTTCATCGTTCAATTCCGTTCAATCGCTCACTTGGGTCTTTTTTGTCAGTCGGTCACTTGCTTACCGAACAACTGGTTGAAAAGAAACAACAATACTATTGTGGTGTATATGTGATGCTAGAAAAATATACTTATTTCATTTACTCATTGCTTTACACATTTTCATAATGCGATTAGGGTTGTCAAGTTTCTTGGCGAGCTAATTTTCAATTTGGCGATATGGCGATTTTTTTGGCGGCTTTTAAAATATATGGCGATTAAGCAAAATGTTATTACATTTGAGATGATTAAGATGACTGATGATTAAGAAAAAACCCCAACAATCAAATTTATATTTCTTTTAAGTATTAAAAATGGATAAAAGTACTTTAATAAAGTTATCAAAAGATTATTTTAAACATATTAATGATGAAATTGTGAAAATTTATAAAATATTTAAGGAAAAAAAAAATAAAACATTAAGCAGAAATCGTGGCCGGTGGCACACGTTCATGTTGGCCGATTCTACATGATACTTAGTTTGAGGTATGTTCAGAGAATTCTATGTGATTAATGAAGTGATTTAGTTGTAATCATGTCAATCTGAAGTGATTAACAATTCACTTCAATGTATGGTTAATTATCTCGATTTTAATGTGATTAGAGCTTTATCACGTTCGAGTTGCTTTAACGTTCGTTATTTGGAAAGACTATTTCAATGATGGTATTCCATCTAATTTAAATCAGTTTTTGGAAAAAGTTTATAGCTATAAGGATACGTCCGGTACGTAACATTTTAAAGAACTTGCTTTTACTGGCTTTATGTGCACATAATTCCAACTGCTAATGTCTTTGTTGAAAGAGTTCTTTTTAAAAATTAACTCCACTAAAATTTGCATTCAAAATATAGTGCAATACAAACTTCTTGACACGTTATTACGAGCTATAAATTATATATATGTAAATATCACTTTTGTACCTTCACACGATATGTTGAATAAGCTGAATCATATACATTGTTAAAAAAAAACAGTTAGAATTGCCTTTCCGGTGAAGTGTATAGCGTTTAAAATATATATCCAATATTTCTTTAATACTAACCACACTTTAATACTAACCACAAAAAAAACGTTTTGCTGCTTTAATTAGACTATTGTAAACTATTGTACATTTTTTGTGTTCAACAATCATTTTACTTTAATTAAACAAAATATATATCATGGCGACTTTTTTCCATGTTTGGCATATTTTAGCAATCATGAAGACATTTAGTTTTTAGAATTAATAGAAAGTATTTTTGAAAATTGTTTAAATATATTTTATATTGTCAAAAACGCAAAAAAGGCTTTGGCGATTTTGGACAATCAATTTGGCAAAAAAAGATCAAAATAAATCCGACAACCCTGGCTGCTGTTCACAATTTTTCTACAATTTACATGAGCGTTGCCAGTTGTTCTTAATATAAAACCCGCCAAATGCAAATTTTTTCATTTGCGCAGAAAATTTTATACATATTTATTTCATTTATTTTTCAAATAAGACCTTTAAATAAATAACCAAATTCAATATTCGACAGCTCTATTTATTAAGGCTTAGTCAAGTTTTAGAGCACGAAATTAGAATGGAAAACCTATTTTTAATGTATACATTACTTAAGCACTCGTTTATGAATAAGACTGTTAAAATATAAAAAAAATAGTTTATAAGAAATAACTTATGAATTTTAAAAGCTTTTATTTAACTTGCAATGTACATATAATTGTGGGTGATGTGTTGCAACTCAGTTTTAAAGCAGATACCTCGAACCGATTAAGATGACTTTTGTAAACACGTTCAGTTTGGACAATGCATGGTTAACTGTGTAAAGTTATTCTAAATCCAACATGGTAAAACACCCAAGATGGTGGACTTATTATTTTTAATGCGTTCCTACAATATGAGTCTCAAATAGGAGGGCTTGCTGAGAATAAGTCTAAAAATTAAGTGACTCTAAATCTCTAAATCCAATATGACGGACTAAGTTTTTAATGTTTGGCTTCAATATGGGTATTAACTGAAAGGACTTACTGAGAATAGGAATGCGAGTTTTGGAATAAATTAAAAGTAAAAAATATTTGAAAAACAATCTTTTATTTAAATGCTCTAAAAAGAAAAAAATATAATTTTACTTGAAAACTTCTACTATCATCTTAATACGAGTACTTAAATCTCGCGACAAGCTTTCATATTTAAAATGTATTGACAAGCAACATGCTTTTATATCATATAAATTGATTAATGACATTATCAGGCCTGTCACAGAAATCAATTCTGATCGAAAGTCGAATTGATTTCGTATTTTGCTTCATATAAAACGAAATCACTTTCGATCGGAATTGATTTCTGTGACAGACCTGTATAAGTTCTAAAAACAGGCAGTAAAAGTTTTTAAGTAATTTTTTTAAAGGTTTTTTACTTCTAATTTTTATAAAATAAAAACAAAAATTAAAATTCGTATTATCATATCTTTTGAAAAAATAACTCATATGAATATTAATAATCACATCTGCTATTTGTTCATTGTTTTATTAAAATTTTTTTGATAGCTAAAAGTTTGTGCAATCGCTGTTATTTTTTGTTTATTTTTAAAAGTCTTCTGTACTTAAAATACCACATAAATTTTTAATTATTTTCTTACAATATTTTTGTTTAAATTTTTGAAAACTTGCACTCAACATTTGCTGTAGTTAGGTAACGACATATATGAAAAAACTTCGGACTTATTACATCGTCTTACTTTGAATAAGTCCTCGCAAAAAATGTTGTTTTTTCTCTTTAACCTAGCATTTACACATGAAAGTAAATTTCTTGAAAGTTGCAATACACTCACACTTTTTACTAACACACGGCTGTTTCTTTAATTTTTCGTTGATATACCTATAGCCTACTTGCACGAAAGTACTTTCACGTGTAAACCCCAGGTAAATAAAGTTACCTAAGCAAATAGAAATTAAGAACACAAAAAAAGTATTGAAATCGCCACGTTTAGCGAGAAATCACTACATATGGCAGCCCAGATTGTACTATGAAATTTTTAAAACAATGTAGCAGATTGCCACTGGCAATGTGTTAAAAGAAACAAGTATAGTATATTGGTATAACATAAACACTATAAAAGTATTGTTTCTTTTTAATCAGTTGTTTAGTAAACGAAAAACAACTGCGAATTTGATTTGCGTTTATTGTTTTCTATTCTTGGGTACACTCAAAAATTTGTACAGTAACTGAGTGTAATTTACTAAAATAATTTTCCGTAAAGTTTAAAATTAATGAAAATTTTGTTATTTTATAATTAAACTAATTCTTTAACTGTTTCTACATGTTGTTCCAAAAACAAATATGTTCAGTTATTTTTTATGCATAATAAAATAATTTAAAAAATTTTAAATTATGTTATTATTTATTCTGGGTACCCACAGTGCAATCTACATCAATGCAATCTCAAAATATCAATACGTTTTGATGTGGATGCAATCTGGAATGAATGAAAAATGAATGAAAATGAATTTAATTTGCTAGATTGCGTAAATGCATTGCATTGTGTGTACCCAGTATTACATACGCACATACATGTGCACATAAATAAAAAACAAAAATGTTTCGCTGATTTGGTAGGTAATAATGGCAGGTAAATATACTGTTTTAGCTTTCTTAGTATGTAATTTAAATTGAGTTAAAATTAACTGAAAAAAACTTTGCATGTATTTTGTGTAGTTTGTATATTTTAAATTTTAAATAACAGAAAAATTAATTAATTTTTAAAGAATTTCTCCGTTTTAAAATAAACATTAAAAAATAGCCCTAAAATTCCTTTATTTGAAATGATTTTCCCATTTCTTATTAAATTTTCAGTTATTCAAACTTAATATTCTTTTGAATTTACCTACATAATATTTTGAGTGTAACATCATACAAGTATGCTATACTTGTTTCTTTTAACACATTGCCGTATTCAATCAATTGTGAATGACTGAACGAAAGCCACAAAAGACCAAGTGACACAAAATGCCAACTGACACAAAAGACCGGGTGAACGAAAAGAACGAACTAGTTCATTTTTTTTAACTGAACGATGATGACCGGTCACCTAAATGAACGATTAAGCCCAAGACTAGTTTCCATCACATACGTGAATTTGCTTTATATAAACAAAAGCAGACGTTGC
Organism: Pollenia griseotomentosa; assembly: GCA_963931875.1. Taxonomy (NCBI): domain Eukaryota; kingdom Metazoa; phylum Arthropoda; class Insecta; order Diptera; family Polleniidae; genus Pollenia; species Pollenia griseotomentosa. The sequence goes on along the minus strand of OZ007563.1, from coordinate 40,445,083 downwards.
ACAACAAAAATGCTGTTTCGAGCCTAAAAGTTAAGGTTTTTAAATGCTCTTAAAAATTTTTGTTAAAGTGGCACAAACTGTGTTTGCTTTAAGAAAAAAAAAAAAACAAAAAGGATTTTTTTTTAAACCAAAAAAATTTGTGTGAACTTTAAAGCCCAAACAGTCAATTATCTTAAGCCAACAAGTGTGACTTTGTAATACAATTGTGCGATTATTGGAACTTGAAAGTTTTGAATGGCTCTAATTGCTTATGCAAAGAAAAAAATAACTTGCTGCATGTAAATTTGGTCTAAACGTGAATACTGACTCCTTTGGATGATAAAAATTTTAAGTAAAAGGCCTTCTTCTGCCTTTCATTGCTTTGGTCGTTTAACAAACTATAATAAAATCCACATTGCAAATTTAAAGTATCACAACCAGATGTAATTTGTATTTATCATAGCATTAATAATATTCTAATGACCACTGTGGGCATAAAAGCAACTTATACAGACTGCAAAAGGCCTATAATTTTTCCCCCTTCATTTATTATAAATTTTTTATTGCGACTTTATTTTTTTATGAAGCTATTGGTGGATTTTTGTGTGTTTGGCAATCTTTACATACATGCAGCTACAAATTTGTAACTTTCGATTGTGAATATATGTTTGTGTAACTGGTTAGTCTCATTTCTATAAAAATTTGCTGTTATTTTAGTATTTCAACAAAAGGTTTATACAGTTTTTTTTTACTGCAGCACAATACACCGAAAAAAGCTTCTTTATTATTAAGTTGGGTTGCATGCATCCAAATACGAGTTGAGCTGCCAAAAAACAAGGACATTTTTTATGGGCTCCAAAAACAGATATCCACAAATAAAACAACTTAAATAAAAACGTTAATTTTTGGTGGTAAAAATTTAAGGATTTTTTTAATGTTACCTCTACAACACATGCCCTGGTTGTTATTTGTTAATGCGAGTGCAGACAGATATCAAGAGTATCGAATTGCACAAAAATTGTTATTATTTTATGTTGTTTTTTTTTTTTGTTTTAAATTTTGAACTTAATCGTAAGTTTTTATAGCCTGCACCATTAAAGTTGAAAAGGGTGTTTCAGGTTTCTGCTTATGTTTGTAACGATTGACTTAAAGTCGCCTGATGAATCGATTTAGCGATATTTATCAGCTGTCTTGTTGTCTATTTGTGTAATTCTTGTACACAAAGTACAGGTTGCTAATTTAGAAATAATTTAATTAAGTGACACAAAATGGACCGAATATTCTGATTAGTTCCTGTCAGCAGACCATTTTGTGTTTGAAGTATGAGTTGAAGTATGAGTCATGGTACCAAATTTTTTTGAATCGTCTTTTTGCTTAATTCTTCCTTCAATACCCTGTGTCAATTTATTACTACATAACTCTTTCATAAATCTTATTTAAAGGATAAATGTTGGCCGAACATAGTTCTATTTATATTGGCATAAATCTTTCTACGAAATCTTGTGTTCATATTTCTCCTCTTAAAGGTAGTTCCCATACGTAACTGCATTCAGAAAAGCACTTTTGCTGCAAATATTTTTTTTGGAACAAATGTGATTTTTTAGTTGAACTGCCGAGTTTTAATTTGAAATTTCGATATTTATTTAGGCTTGAGTTTATCAAATTTAATGTTCATTAAATTTTTTACTGGAGGAAGGAATTCTACAACATGAAATTAATTAAAATTTATTGATAATTTTTATTATTGGCTGAGCTGGGGATCGAACTCGGGTTGAATTAACGTTTCGAGAATAACCACATTCTCATCATCAGAACTCTTTGCAGTTCTACCCTCTGCAGCACTGCGGTGCCTGCCAGCCAACAGTCAAACATGAATCTTTAACCAATGGTATTTGTGGTTCGAAATTTGCTGTAATTAATTATTATTTTTCAATTTATTTACATTTTTCTCCATTTTCTTCTGGTTTTTCGTACTCTTTCTGTCAAGACTTTGCCTTGAATACCTGAGTACATTCGTTAATTATGTTTTTTTGTCCACTTTTGTCTACATTTTATTTGTACAACTTGAAGTACAAATGTAAACATATAGAGCTTGTGCTTTAACAACCGTAATTTACAGCTTTTATTTACAAATCACTATTGTGATCAACACACTTCAATGTTTATAATTTTCTCCGCGTGATGTGTATCAACTTGACAAAGTCTGAACGAATACTGTCTCTCGGTGCCAATCTTCGCTTGTATTTATACTTCCATTAAATTTTCTGGTGCCCTCTAGATTTCTTTCGAAGGTTCGAGCATTTACTATTATTCACCACTTTAACGTCTATTATGTTTCATTCGAGGGCTTTCTGCACATTGGGATTGAAGTGTACTAAAGAATTACAATTTTTCAAAATCGATATGAACTACTAAACTTACATTTTAATACAAAACAACTAATAAATACAAGATAAATAATAATTACAACTTATTCTTAACTAAAGTTACTTTCGTAACAATATTTATTTAATTTTTTGAAATCTTTAATTTTTTTGCAAAACGTTTTGGATTTTTTTTTTAATTTGTCGGGCTGTTCTTCTTTCCACCTTGTTAAGTTTACTTTCTGCAATATCAATTTATTCGAATTAACCTAATTAGTTATTGTTTCACCAATAAAATCGTAATTAAAAATACAAATGCTAATTGACTTTTGATGTTATTTAAATTTAATATTTCTTTTACTTTTTTAATTGTATAATCATCGGTATCAACAAGCTCTTCTAACATTCTTAAATTGCATAAGTATTTTGAATAGAATACTGAAGCAGGCCATTAGGCTGCGGTGGGAGGAGGGATACATTTTATTAAAAATTGCAAATTGGCTTTTAATTTCCTCTGCAACTCGGTATAACCCATGTGACAAGCAAGTAACTTGTAACAGTTTTGGATAAAATAGTTTAAACCCATTGGAATCCTTAACCATGTAAGGTGCTGCATCGGTTTTAAATAGAAGGATCTTGTGTCGAAATCTTGAATATCTTGTATTTAAAGCAAAGCTCAAAAATAATTTATTTATTGATTAACATTTTTTTTTGAAGTTTTTTTATAATATTGTTACGTTACTGCCTTTCAATAACGTTTTGGTTTATTTCCTTTGTAATAAACCGTTTCGAGTTCTTTATTGCAACTTTAATAAAATAAATAAAACACAAACACTTTCAACACTGTTTACAATTTACACAACTTTATTTAGTACAAAGTCTTTTTAACAACCGTAATTTATAGCTTGTATTAACAACCAACTATAATTTTCCCAGCGTTATCCGTTATTGACAAAGTCTGAACTTAGAATGAATTTATTACGCTAGTCGCCGCTAGTATTTATACAGCAATTTGGTTGTCTAGAACATTCGAAATGTTTTTCGAAGGTTCGAGGCTTTACTATTCACCACACTTTAATTTGATTTATGGCAGCGCTAATGTTTACATAATTTTACCTCTTATACTGAAGCTTTTTTAACGGTCATTTCTAGGTCTTTCTGCACATTGGGATTAAAGTGCACTAAATTATAACAATTTTTAATAACAATGTATACTAGTAAAATAACTTATGAATAAAAGACAACTTATAAATACAAGACAACTAATAAATATAAGATAAATTATAAATACAACTAATTCTTAACTAATAATTACAACTAATTCTTAACTAATAATTACAACTAATTCTTAACTAAAGCTACTTTCGTAACAATATGGAAACTAAAAAAAATCACTAAAAAATTTCAAAATATGCAAAAAAGCATTTAAAACCTAAATATGCAAAAATATGCATTTTCACCAAAATATGCAAAAAAAAAAAAATCGATGCCATTTGAAGGCAAATTTCATGATTTGGAAAGATAATTGGTCGACATCGTTCTTAAACTATTGACAAAAAACATGCGTTTGCATGGAAATCGCTTCCCTAATAACAACTAAAATCTGTTTATTACTTTTTATAACATGGTTGGCTTTTAACCACAATATGTTGCTCTACGAAAAGAGGAAAATACTGTTGCTAGTTTAAAAAGAAATTATTGTCTTATTTAACCACAACATTTTGTGGTTGTGGCTCGGTTGCTTTCAGAATGCAATTGAAAATCAGACTAATCTATAAAATTAAAGCAATTAACAAAAGAGATTAGGAGTTCTAGTATAAATGACTTTAACTTTAAATTTTGACTTTTTTAGCAAATTTAAATATTATTTAAAAAAAGTATTTTAGATTCTTGAATTACTCTGAAAATTCAATTACTTTTATCATAAAATCGATAAATCGTACTTGATCATAAAGAGGTTATTAACTTAAAATTATAAAATTTTCAGCAGAAGCAAAACAATTTTTAATTGAACATTAAGTTGACAAGAAAGCACGATATTTTTTAGCGGTTAGAATTGAATGAAAGTGTCGTTTTCTTAACAAAAAGTGAAAAAATAAACGTTTTGAGATAATACTCTTTTTATGATCAAGTGCGATATGTTTAAAATTGCTTTGTTTTTTTTTTAATATATTTTCATTTCTTTTTATTTAAGGTTTTTGTGTTTGCCACAAAATCAATACTAACCAGGTAAGAGTAATAAATTTTTAACTTTTTTTTTTCTCTATTTTGACTTATTTGTAGCACTTTTTTTTCTTTATTACAACTTTCTTCATTTTCTATTTTAGTTTTGCCAGCAACATATCAACCTTCTTTTTTCCAAAATAACATACCAATGTCTCTTATTCCCCAATTACACCTACACCTGCCCATCACACATACCCTTGCACACGTACACACCTACAATTCTTCATAGTTTGGGTCGTTTGCTGTGAACATGTTGTAAGTCCTCTTTAAAAATCGAAATAAATTTTGTTCTAAGAGGTTAAAATTTAATATTTTACTGACTGAGTTAAAGTAGAATTATTGATCAAGTTAGCTGTACCTTTTACAGGAGAAAGAATAACTATAATAAAGTTAACTTTTTTAACTTCTTGTTTGCTTTCAAAATAAAAAAAACATTTGTAAGTTATTTTTCTTTTGTGAGCAAATTCTTTTTATAAGAATCTTTAATAACGACTTTATAAACAGTTATTGAAACTGCTTAAAAACTGAAATCATGTTTCTCAAATGAAAACTTTTTCACATGCTGGTGATTTGCAAAAAGTTACGAAAATAGTTTTAGTTACTGAATGTTACTGAGTATTAAGTGATATTGCAAAAGGCAAAAAGTCGAATATTTGAACTATTAAAATGGTATTAAATTATAATTTAATTCTTATAAATGTTTAAGACTTTGGTTTAAATTATAGCTAAAATTTATTTAAGAAGAAGGGCTTATCATTTTTTTTAGCTGTCAAGTGTTTCATCTCTCAATTTTTCTCAAACTCAAATGAAACCTTTTTTCAAGTGTTAAATGCTTTAAAAGCATTGAAAGAAGGTTTTAATAAATAACAACTCTTTAAAGAAGAATTTAGTTTAAATTGCTAAATATAGTAGAATTAACACTTTTTAACAAGAGTTTTAACTTGACTTTAGATTAGAGAAAGATTTCGAAATAGCATTTTTGTTGTAAGTAAAGCAAAAGTTGGTAACCAATAGATTATTTCCATAAACAGCTAGCGAACCCCCTGCACACATGGTAGTGCAAAAAAGAAAATAAGAAATCAATTCGAATTCATTTAAATCTAACAAAGTGGCTGCAATGCCAGAAGACGCAAATGCCAATGCAATTTTATTCGGGGAACGTATCGTTTCCAACAGCAATGAAATTAAAAACGGTTTTACAGTGCCTCCTGGTGCATTCAGAAAATAAAATTCGCCGGCTTCACTACTGACAGCTGGCATAATAAATAGTATCGTAGGCTTTTTTTGCTTCACGTTCAATGTCGAAAGATTTGCGTGAACAAAAGCATTTAATTCGTTGCGATCTTGTTGACGTTGCAGTTCTAACTCAAAAATGTCATGCATTGCACGATTAGGTGTTGGCATTTCCAATTGTGGTTATACCTTATAAGCAATCGACAAACAGAAATCTTCAATACCAATCATTGCTTCATTGTAAATTTCCGGCGTGAGGGCGTGAATTGAAACAGAATATCTTCAGACGGATTTTATGGAAAACAGGTAGATAACATAATTGCAAACAAAGCTCGATTTTGATAAGGATGAGCGACAACTGCTGCCTCTGCACGACATATGACACGCTTGTCGATATGTTGTGCACACTACTCCATTGACTGTCCTTAACTGTCGAAAAGATGTTGGCCCACGAACGTTTATTAACAGCAAACGTAAATAAAAGCACTCAGCATTATTTGGGTTTATTTTTTTTTTGTTGTAAGGAGGTGAAAATCTTACATAGATTCCCCTTCTTTAAATAAGTAGCTCCTATATCCTCCGTGGCCCGACAGGAACTGTGTAAGGTAGTAGTTGACTACTCCGTGCCTTCTACCAATCCAGCTGCCTATATTTGGAATTAGCTTGTACGTCCATCTTCCATTTTGACTGTCATCCCAGCGAGCTTGCCATCTTCGCATGCTTATCTCCTTTTCATCGATTCGCGTTTCTCTTTCTGAGTTGTCGCTTCTTGCCCCTGCATACCTCCGTCGGGCTTCGTCAGCGACGTACGTCTATCGGTACCATGCCAGCTATAACGTTCACTGCGTCCTCTGATATTGTTCGGTAGGCGCTACAGACCCTCATAGCTGTTAGTCTATACATCGATGCCAGTTTTTTTCTTATCCTTTATACGTCCAAGCTCTTTGACCATGCTGGTGCTGCATACAGCATGGTAGCGATAACCTGCCTTCTGCTCTGCTTGGGGCCTCCGACATTTGGCATCATGTGGGAAAGAGCTGCGGTTACGTTTGATGCTTTGTCCGCTATATAATTTATGTGTGCTCCGAAGTTTATTCTGTCATCAACCATTACTCCTAAATACTTAATTTGCCTCTTTGAGGTAATTTCGTGTTGGCCTAGTCGAATGACCACGGTTTCGCGTCTCCGTCGGTTGCTAATTAATACTGCTTCCGTTTTGTGTTCCGCCAATTGGAGTCCCGCTGCGTCCAGCCAACCTCATTATTTGGGTGAACAGTATAAATACGTCAAATAGCATCACTTGAATATAAATTTTGATGACCATCACACATTTTTCTTGCTTACGCCGTTGGAACTCCTTTCTTGAGGCACTCCACGTAAAATACGTTGGTACTTCTGCATACAATAACGTTCGGGCAAAAGCATAAACTCCACACAATTTAAAAAATTAAGATGAACAGCTAAATGAACAAAAGCTGGATACCTCTCGTGAATTTGAAACGAACAAATACGCCAAATCGCCTCATTACTGCTAATGGAACGACCCATTTGATACTGATATATTTTGTCGTCTCTATTTGGATCAGTAGCTCCATATACGGCCATATCACTACCTTTATTTACACACTTGCAAATGTATTTATTGGACTTGACAGAATTGCAGTAATCGACATTAATATAAGCTTTGAATACTTTCGACAATAAAGGTGAATATGGCACAATCCAAAATTATCGACCTCATCGTTTTGATTTCGTACTCTAATGGTAACAGACCTACGAATTGAATTTCAGTTTCTCAAAATTTTAAATTAAATTTGCAAAATTTTCATGCACGAAAAAATACATGTTTCGGAATGAAAGCAGTGTTCACTGAAATGGCTATAACTCATGAAGATGTGATTTACAATACCTAAGTAGCTAAATTAAAGTAATGGTTTGACTGAAATCGAATTGTAATGTATTTAAAAACTATTTGAATTTCAGTTTTTCAAAATTTAAAGTCAAATTCGCAAAATTTCCTTGCAAAAAAAATACATGTTTCGGAATGAATGCAGTGTTCAATAAAATGGCTATAACTCATGAGCCAATACACATTTGAAGACCGTTGATACATAAAAACCTTGATATTGACGTCACCTTCTACGTGAACTTTGCAGAAACAAAACCGGTTCACGCATTACAGAGAACATCAATTACTAACACAATTCAACTTTTTTATATACATATAGATATAATTAAAACAATTAAAATATCGGAACAAAAATGTACACATTAACCCTTAACAGCATTTACCTTTGCGTAGAGAATCATGCCTCCTTATTGAAGTCAATAGCCAAATAGTATCATAACATTCTTAACTCAAATGTAGCTAAATGAAATTAAAATAAACTGGATTTTGTTTGCCCTAAGTCTGGATTGCAATCTCTTACTCTACAGCTCCCTCTTAAATCTAATCTAGTGCTGCAGTATTCGGTTATAGGGCACTGCCAGTAGAAAATTCTCCTAGTCTCATTTACCGTTAACTTAGAATATATTTAGCTCATTTCAATCGGAATTTCAATCGCGAAATACATACTTAACTTATCCATATTCAATCCCGAATTCGTATTTGAAATAACCTGAACATGAGATTTTTTTAAACAAAACTAAGATTGAATCAATCTCAAAATGCGCTTGATTTATGAATTATAAAGTTGATTTAATCCCGAATTCGTACTTAACGCGTGATCCCGAAAAATATCCTCCCGTGAGAACAGCACTCTCTGCAAAAAAGCATCACTCTGTGAAACACACTTCATGCGACAGTCAGCTTTATCTATGTCGTCAAGATTATCGGCTCTTAACTCTTCATTCACTCAAAATGCAAAGCTCACCACATCCACAACTCACTCTACTCCACATTAACAACTTCTCCAACATCATCCACATCATCGGCTCTTGACACTCCATTCAATTAAAATGCAGGTTTCACCTTATCCAGTAACACTCATCAATTCTCGGTACCCCAATCTTTCGTCCGCTTTTAATTTCAAGGTACTAACTGGTGTTTTCTAGCCACTGCGAGCCTTCACTTTACTAACAACTTCTAAATCTTCACCACAAACATCATCACCAATCACACCACTCCACTTGACTACTCATCATCCTTGGTCCCAAAAAACCAACTAAGACACTAATAAAGGCTGTTTTACACTTTCAAACAAGTATTATGTATTTTGAGGAAAATACAACCCTGTCATGAAACAATAATTAGATCAGGGCAGCATTTTTGTAAAATACTTAAGACTTTGTGGGATAGTGAATAACGGCCTTAAGCTGCGACTTTTGTTTTTCTTATTCTAATAAGAAGTGCATAAAGCTCAGCCCATGCGTTTCTAACCTAATTGAAATCAATACTTTTTATTAAATTCCATTTTCAAAGATATGGACTATGCTAGAATTAAAAAAAAAAAAAATTATTTTATGACAAAACTACTTGTTTTATTTATTTTTTTTTTTTAATATATTTTTGTGTGGGCTTTCCAAATTTATGTACATAATATTTAAATTAAGTTACAATTGTCACTGACTTGGGTCAGTTGAACTTAATTTAATGCATACAATTTTCACAAAAAATTTTTCCATTAAAATATTTTCGATAAAAATGCTTTCCGTTGTATGAAAGCTGGGTCGATTTTTTTCTAAATAAAATTTATGTTTAATAAATTTAAATTTCCATATCCCACTAAAAAACGCGTTCAAAAAAATAAACTGTCCTTCTAATATAAAATTCAATAGAATGTCCTTCCACTGGCTGTTATGCAAATAAATACAAGGTTATCCAAAGTTATAAAGGAAATCTCTTAAACTTTTAAGCACATAAAATGTTTTTTTTTACTGTTTTAAATTAAACAGTAATTTAAACGATTTAAAATATATAAACCGAACAAAAACAAAAACAATTATAAACGAAATCGAGAGAGAAAAAAAATCTCATAAAAATGAGCTTTTAACTACTTTTATTGCAATTTGCAAACATTTGTTGTTTTGCCATTTAAAAGTTACTTTTTCGTTTATTTTATTTTATTTAATATTTTTTTTTTATTTCTAAACTGTTTAAATTTTAAAATATTTACTCGTGTTTTTTTTTTATTACTGGTTTATTGTGTGAGTGTGCAACATTTTAATTAATTTTAAGCCAAGAAAATACGGCTTCTTCTACGAACACATTCTAAATGGCCATAAAAATGAAAGTGAATGTGAAAGAGTTTTTAATTTAAGAGGAAACAAGTAATTCCAACTACATTCTACACTTGGAAAACAATTAACTGAAGGTTTTTGTCTCGTAAAAAAAGAATTTGATCTTTTTTGTTTTCTTATTGTTGTTTAGAGATGTTTTTTTTATATTAAAAAGCCAGCATCCTGATACACCAGCACTTTGGCTGGCAATTGCCAAGTTTCAGGTGAACTAAGACTACAAAATTAATATTAGAAGAAAAACAAAGAGGAAAAAGAAAATAAAAATTTTAGAAGGAAAAATGCTAAACAAAAGAGTTTGAACAAAACACTGAGTGCAAGTTGAGATAAGCAGCATGTTAAATAATGTTGAGTTTTGTTTAGTCTTTAACCCGGATGTAAACAAAAAACAAAAATAAGAAACGGAAATAAGTAAGAAAAAGTATGATGGCACTGTTTGTTGGCTGTTACTTCCTTGTCTGTTCTATGGGTTAAGACGAGGTCAATTTGAAAAGTCTTTTTGAAATTAACGTTTTTTAAAATGTTGTTAAGAAAAAATTGTCAGCTTAAGTCATATTTAATTATATATTTAGTATACCCTACATCCCCGAAGGTTCTTGTATATTTAAAGAACGATAACAACAAACGCATTCAAATTTAGTGCAGATGGGTATATTGAAGAAGTGTGCGTGATATCTCCTGCACAAAGACGGTATACATTTCTGTAAATCTGGAGAATGGTAACAGTTAGTTTTGAAATTTGGCACAAATAGTTAAGTTATCAATGCAAAATATCTGACATAAAGAGGGCTGGGTAAGATAAGTGGGCGTGGCACCTCCTATAGAAGATCAATATAAATTTCTTTGAATCTTGAGATCTTAAAATTTTCCAGATTTTCGTAAAAAAGATTTATTTATAGAAAAAAATGGATGTGGCACCTTAAATACGAACGCAATATAGATTTCTGTATAACTAAAGAGCGTTTATTACTAGTACACGAAATCTGTGTTAAAAAAATGTTACTTTTTTTTATACAATGTTAGTCAGTCTCATAAAAATGTTAGATCGATCGTAGTTCGAAAAAAACGCTTAGGTACGGGAAGTTACTGTTCCGTACCGTATAAGAGTAATAAGGAGTTGCTTAATATTGATACTTAGTGTAAATCAAATTGCGTTATAAACATTTCTAAATTGAAAACTTTGTACATACTAGGGTAATCATTAAATCGACCTTTTGCTTTAATCGGTTAATCGCTCGATTAATTAACCGAGGTTTTGGTTAAATCGGTCAATAATCGGTTAATTTTGTTTTTGATCGGTTAACTGATTAATAAAGTTTTTTTTCATAAATTAAGTAATTTCAGTATATAGAAATGCATTAATTATTTACTATTTGGAGTTTATTAGTAAAAAAACAATAACATACCAAACATTAAAATTCTTGAACTAAAACGAGCAAAAAAAAAACCATTCATTAATATGTAATATGCATTTTTCAATTAGTACATAATTGGGGGATTCACAAGGTGTGCTATCATGTTAATCGTCATAAAGTCCTTAATAATATTTTACAATTGCTTAAAATAAATATTGTTGTGTTTCAAACAAAATAAAAATTTTAATGCTGTGCTCATTGATTCGTCATAACTGCACAGTAGATATATAAATTATAAGCGGTAGCCCACAACAGTCATATCGTCGGCTTAATATGCAAACCTCCTAACTTCCTTCAAACACATTTTACAGGAGAGACAAAAAACTTTTTGTTTTTTCTATTTGCAGCTTGATAGAAAATTAAAAATACAATTAGTTTTAAACACTTTAAGACTTAAATAGAAGAAAAACTACATGCTGGTCGACGAGGCGTATCTTTCTCTACCACACGGCATCAAAATCTCAATTTACATAAAAAGTGGATTAAGCCGGTTTGCATATTAATCCTACGATATATATTTCTTGTAAAAAGTAGATCTTACCCAGTAAAAACTTCGCCTACAAAATAATGTGTTGAGTAATCAGAAAAACATAAAAGCACTACTTACAATTCTACTGAAAGAACCAATGAATTTTACAAGGGATGTCCCAAAATGAACGCATTCAAAAGCAAGTCATTATTTTTTTACTTTAATACATCCAGAAAAAAGTAGTTATAGAAGTTGTTATAGATGTAGTTATAGAAGAAAGCTACTAAATAATGAGTTAAAGAAGCTATTCATTTTGAAAAAGTAAGCGAAGTTTTTACTGGGTATCTTTTAAAAAAGTAATTTGGTTTAAATGTTTAGGAGTTAAGCGATTCTTTTCTTTTGTTTTGACAAAACTTGACTTAGAAAAAATTATTTCACTTATCGTAGATGAATATATATTTCTCAGTCCTTTTTAAGGATTTCTCTAAGCAGATAAGATATTCCATTATGCTCTTAGAGTCCTGTTTTTATTTTAAAAAATTTTTAATACTTCTAATTGTTTCGGTTAATTTTGTTAAAAGACTGATATGAGAAGGTATGAGAAGAAACAAATTACTAAACACATACATATAAAAAGTACGTGAAACAAGAAAAAGGTGTTGGCAATCAAACATTTAACCCATTTTTCGCCACATTCCTGTTGATTGAACATTGAAATCGGTCGGCGGAAAATGGGTTGAAATGAAGATCACTGAACACCTTTGTTTGTAAGAAAAAATATTTTCTAAACACATACCTTTTGTATATAATTAAAAATACAAAAAAATATGTTATAATACTACAAAAAATTAAAAATCTTATTACATCGGTTAATCGACTGAAATTAACCGGTTTAATCGTAATCGAAAAACGCCAATTTAAAATTAACCGATCAGTTAATCGGGTAGTAATTAATCGGTTAACCGGTTGACGGTTAACCGAATGAGTACAGTAGTACATACATAATTAAATAATGCATTGGAAGCTGTTTGTAACATAAGCTTTTATGATACACCAACTGATTTAGTTTTAATTTTCCATAAAATGAATTGGTTTTTGAATAGACGATAAACTATCGTTTAATCTCCATATAAACTCAGTTATTTCAATAATTTTAATGTCGGTAAGAAGAGTATACAGCGTTCCATGTCATTTGCCACTAAGGATACGAAAATTAATACCATTCTGCTGCCTCTTATAACCTATGGCGACTTCGATTAGAAATGTTTCTAGGGTAGAAACTTTTTTTTAAATAATACGTTATGTCTACTGCTTAGGAATTCATAAACATGTTTCTGAATATGCTTACGACTTTTTGGGTTGCTATTTTAAGAATTCCTTAAATACTAGGCTACTTCGCTCCACAATATCTTGTTGCCGGATTTGTTTTTGCACATTCCTCAAGAACGCATTCATTAATCTATCAGCTATATGGCACTATTTTTATGCAAAAGTCCTACGCTGTGCGGATTCCGAAATAATCGAATTCAATATTTACTAAATAATTGGTTGAAGTATTGATGTTTGACTATAGACTAACCGGCGTCAAAGTGGCGAAAGAGTAAAACTGCAAAGAATTCAGATGATGAGAATGTGGTTATTCTCGAAACATGTAAGAACCAACCAAATCTAGCGACTATTTAGGTTTTGGGAGTTTATCAAAGAAGACAAAAACTGGAATGTTTTAGTTGAAGAAACATAACACATTTTCGAATGTTGATCAAAATTTCGAGAATTGTTCAAATAAAATAACATTCAATTAGATTTTATTTTGGCTAATACGGCCTAAAGTTCTATATGTAATTTAAAATGCATATAATCCATATTTTCCCAACGTTTCGTGAATGTTATATTCAATTAATCAAGAGATTCGTCTATTTAAATTAAAGAAAATATATTTAAAATTATTATTACAACAAACATATTTCAACAATTAATTATGACTTACAGTAAGAGAAATTAATTTTTTATTACATTCAACAATAATTTGTTGTAGACAAACATAAAAACTTTAAACATGAAAATTAAATTAAACACAAACTTAAAATTATACCACATAACATTCGCTGTATAATATATTACCGACCATTTATTGAACATTTTTGTTTCGAAAATTCTTCGCCTTAGTGTGCTTTAAATTTTTTCGAATCTTAGGTAAGGTGGAAAGTAACAGAAAAACAGTTTTCTGCTGAAAAATCAGGAATTGATTACATAAATAACTAAAAAACAAGTAAGAGTGCTATATTCGGCTGTGCCGAATCTTATATACCCTTCACCATTGTGCGAGCAGAATACAGAGCAACTAGACAAAACCTAAATAATTTCTACCTAAACATACATATATACAATACATAGAACTTCATTTATATACCGACGTGTTAAAGAAGAAATTTGCCAGTTATTTTGGTTATAAAACTTGGACTCGGGAAGATCTATGCTTCCCGAAAATGGGTATTTTTCAAAAAAAAATTAATATGTTGGTCATAACTTTTTCGTATCTGAACCGATTTTCCCGAGTTTTTCAGAAAATATTTTCTATTAAAAATTTCCGATCTTTTGATATATAAGGCGTAACCATAGGTTATATGACAGTCAAAAAAATCAGGTTTTTATACAATTTTTGATATTTTTTGTACGGGAGGTACCACGCCCACTTGTTCAATCCTGCCCACATTTTGTGGGATGCTGTGTATTGATAACGTTAATGCGTGTACCATATTTGGAAACTTTGGCTCTTGCCGTTCTCAAGATATACAGAAATAAAAAAATACAACAACAACAAGGGATTTTTGGGCAAAATCAGAGGCAGTCGTGGTTTTTTGGTCATATCTCAGCCGTTTGTGGACCGATCTTGCTGAATTTCAATAGCAAGAAATGGTAGACTATATGTGACATAAATGTGAAACAACCTAGTCGCTATCATGTCTGGAGTAACCGGAAAACACATATCAAACGTAAGACGGACAGACGGACATCGTTAAATCAACATCTCTCCTCATAAGGACCCAGAATATATATACTTTATAGGGTCTAAGATCAATATTATAGAAATTACACACGGAATGATAAACTTATATATACCCTTTTCCACCTGTGGTGAAGGGTATAATAATGTATTACTTTCGAAAGAATAATAATGCATTCATTGGAATGGAGAAGTTAATTTTATTGACACAATAATTATGTATTGCAGAACAAGAAATGTATTGTTTCTCTTCGTACCAATTATTCGTGCTTTTCTTCTGTTCGTGACAATTATTCGTATTTCTTAGAATTATTTAATTCATTCGCGGTATACATAAATAAAATTTATTACAATCCTAGGACACGTTCTGTGTTAAAAGTAAGAGTTCTGGAATCAAATATAAATTAAGATATGTATTACATACTCGTTTCCTGTTGATTACTTGATTACCTTTTCCTGCTGGGATTTAAGTTCGCCCTGAGTTCAATCCCTCATTCAGTCAAACAAAAAATTTATCAACAAATTTTAATTCCTTTCACGTTGTAAAATTCCTTCCTTAATTAAAATAATTTAAAAAAAGTTTAATTGGATTAATTGGAGCCTGATTTAAAATAAAAACAAATTTGGATTATGTAGCTCATGTATTTTTATAGATCAATTACTTTCAGCATAATTAACTTTAATCAATTAATCTTAAGTGGCTTCAGGATTATTTAATAAATAAAAAAAATTGTTATTTACACAATCATAGAGTATGATATTTCTTTTTATGTTCACCACAATAATTCTTATGATTGCTCTTACTGTTCTTTTATCGTTAACACAATTTTATTATGATTTCGCACTATCATTTGATAAAGGTCGCAATAGTGTTAATGTTTATCGCATATATCTTATATGACCAATTTTTAGGCTTAAAGAAAGTTATTTTTATGTTAATTTACCGTTAACCCTCGTATATCGATGTTTACTTTTATTTTCAAAAATGTGTTTTTTTTTTTTGTTTTTCACACACTTAAGAAGTCTTGTATCTACATTTTTGTAGACAGGCTGCATAAACCCTTTTACAAGAAAAAATACAAATAAATAAATAAATAATTCCCTTTAGATTTTTTGTTTTTATTTTGTCGTATTCAGCCATGCTAACTAATTGTTAAACTTGTTAAACAGATATTATTTATGAAAAAAAGAACATTTAAAGCAGCGTACATATTTAAATATAAAAGAAGTAGGAGATATACATATCGTCATATGATTTCAAAGAAGCCCTTAGTAAAAAAAAAAGAAAGTGAAAATCGAGTTTTTGATCGATTAACATGTACATATGGGTCATTCTACGTAAAGAGGTTATCTGATATTAGGAATGGCGGCGTGATAAAAATATTTAAAATAATAACTTTTTTCAATATAATCGTATTTAATCAGGTTGTTTGAATGCATGTTTAATAATGGCCAGTCAAGTAATCTACTTTTACCGGTATTTTAAAAAACCAGGGGAGATACTCTACACAGGGTAAAGACATGAAGGCCAGGAAAGGATACCTTACTTTACAGGGAAAATATAACTTGAAAACAAACCTTATTTTCGTAAGAAACAACTTTATTTATTCAAAATTAGACTAAAGTTTCTTTTATGTAACATAGAAAACCAAAATAATTAGTATCTGCTTACATAAACGTTGTCGAAAAAAAGTAAATTATTTAATTGCATATATTTTGAAATATATGGTAACAAAAACATATAGAGCATCTATGCTCCAATAAAAACTTTAAACTTAAATAAGAACTTTTACTTATAAAAACAAACATTAAAAAATATAACGATTGATGATAGTAAAAATGTGGTTAGCACGATTTTTTATAATTTTTTATATTAAATAAGGCATACATACATTTTAAAAGCGTTAAAACACTTATAACGTATATAGTGGATATGTGTTGGCTTAACGTAAAATAATATATGTACATGAAATACTAAGAAAGAAGTAATATCTCACTTCCTTATCTACCCTGGGCGCAAAATCTCTACTTGGCATCAAATGAAGCAGGGGAAATACGGCAGGGGAGAGATTTTTTTCATTAAAAAACTAGCACAATCAGACAAATATGTATCGTAACGAAAAAACACTGAAATTAAAATAAATAAATATTACAAACAAACTTAAGCCACAAATAACAAGCGAATAAAACTCACCAGGGGAGATACATCAATCACTGACACGTGCGAACGATCCGAGTAGTGTGGTCGAATTATCGGCCCAATAAGAGTACACTAATGGCTCCCTCGATTTTTATTGTTAAATTCACTTCGAAACAAATGTTCTGCAATTTAAATTTGCAGCGTCAACGCATTTTAGCGGCATTTTTAAACGGTCGAAAAATGTGCGGGGGAGGAGACTTAAAATACGAGGGACAAAAACTATGTAATTTTTTTTTATAGAATATGAAAGTAATTTGAAAGTTTATTTAAACGATTTTTATTGTTATTTATACTACTTTATGTAATAAATAACGATTAGTTGTTTAATGAATTAGTAATGTGTTAAATTTCAAAGATTTTGTTACAGAATAGTAAAGGGACAGGCCAGGGTAGATACTTTTTTCTAGGTAAACACGAAGTTATAACTAAACTAAGGTAATTTAGGAATTGCAATTTATTGTCAAAAAAGTTTGCTTTATTTGTCATTAAACACGTTTGATATTTCCACAAATTTTTTAATTATATATGACTTTTTAATGTAGCCGTAGATAGTACCTCTTAATGTAGAAACACCCATATGTATTTAGATAACATGTTTCTTGAAAATTTGACACTCCTACTATTAAAAAAAGCGTTTTTATCAACAAAATTCCGAAATGCCTTAGAGCAAAAAAGGACATTTTGTATTTTTATTTTTTGTTTCTCAACAGCTAGTTTTTCTTTGTTGTGTATAATTAAAGATTAGCTGTTACTTTTGAAATATTTAGGTTATTTTTCAATGTAGAGAGTTTTTTGCTTCTGCTGTAAAATTTTTTCAATGTATCTTGGGGCTTTTTTGAAATCATTTGACGATGGGTACATATTTACAGCCAGGTCGAATCTTATACACCCTCTATCACAGTGTGTTTTAGAAATGGATAAGGACTGCGCAAGTATAGAACAACGGTAACTTGAACTTTCATATTTTCTATTATAATATTTTGTTTGATTTTATATCAAATTGAGTCGTTTTAATATATTTCCCTTTACGCTATTCAAACTTGTGGTAAATTCCTGTATTTTTCAAAGATTGATATTGTTTTCAAATGTCTCACGTTCTTAGTTAATAATTGTTTCACTTTTGGCCCAATTATGTTGATTTGTTTTGGCATAAACTTTCTGTAAGTCATCTTGTAGACTCAAAAAATTAGAGCTTTTCAAAAAAGGGAACCTATTTCACTTAATGTCATTACCAACTTTATCAGTCAAATTGCATTCAAGGCGAATTCATACAAGGTGGTCTTATTTTGAAAACGTTTTACAACACTGTAAAATATTTTAACGTTGTGTCAAAAATTTAAGCAAATATTTCATTTTGTTTTCAATTTTAAATTGTGTGTTTTGAAATGTTATAACTTAAAAAAGTTATAAATTTCATAGTTTTAAGCGAAAATTATAGAACTTAGTAAAGATTCCCCAGAACCACTAGATCGGTATACCATTTTGACACAAAGTTAGTTATCAGCTGTTGCTTACGTAGCAAGATAAGTTCACCTGGTGTAAATTCGCCTTGATTGCATTGTAGAAAAATTATTAAGGGTTGCCAGATGGGATTGATTTAGCTTGATTGACAAGCTTCTTCTATTCGTGTCAAAAATTAAGAAAAAAAAAATGTAATTTGTCAAGCTTAACCGGAACATTAAACCTTTTCTATTAAATTGTGAAGTAATATTAACTACAATTGATCGTGTAATTTATGTTTGGCCTGCAGTCAAAATTTATTTTTTTTTATAAAATCAAGGAATATTAGATTTTGAATTGTTAAAAGAAAAATGTTTAGCATAAAGACTTTTAGAGTCTTATTTGTAACATAATGCATTAATTTCATGCATCAATTTTGACCTTAGACAACAATTTCGGATTAACATAGTATCGAATTCTTATTACAAACTATTCCGAATTATACACGATTTAAATATATTACAACTTTATCCCCATCATATCGGGGATCTTCCGAAAACCCATTTTAACATACACATGGACAGAAAACAGACGGATGGATAGACGGACATCAATTATTCAACTCTGCTACTTATAAGGATCAATATTATAAAAATTAAAAACTGGTTAACAAACTTATATCAAAAAACGAGCTTTACTTCAGCTTCTGTATTGAAGGGTATAAATAATATAATTTATTTTTCAATTTAACTGAATTTTTAATTGTTTCTTTTTCTTTTGAATGTCAAGCTTTTTGCCGGGTTCGACCTGGCCAGCCTAACTCCAGCACTTCTCTAGTCTCAAAATTTTACTGACATGCAGCGTTGCCAAACATGCATTTCACAATTTTTCTATGAATTGAGCAGTTTTGAAGTTTTTTGTTTACAAAATAAGTTTTTTTCGTTAATTGTGCACATTTAGCAGTTTTTACATTCAATTTTTTTACTTTCAATTTTGTTATATTATTTTTTATTTCTTACCTTATTTGCTTAACACATACTCGTATAACAGTGGCAAGCTTTAAGTAACCAAGCAAACTGCACAAACGGCTTGGGAAAAACGCATTTTCCGTTTACAAATAAACGAGTAAAACATAATCATTTTTCAATAAATTGTAATAAAAAATCCTTATCCTTTTAAATTTTTTTCTTGTTTCGTCTTCTCCTTCTTGACTCTGCAAAATTTTTACTAAGATGATTAAATTTAGCACAATGTAGGGCAAAAAGTTTGGAAAATATTCGAAATTTCGATTTTTCTACAAACATATTTTAATCTTTTGTCAAATACCCCCATTAAACACGCAAAAAGATTGTACAATCGTACAATTTTGACAAGTTTGCCAAGCCGTTTAAGTAGTTTATTTGGCTTTTACTTTTGAAAATTTAATTATATCGCTGTTTATATGTTGTGATTTTTTTTGTTTCTGTTTTAAAGTTGCATTTTAGTTTACATGCTAAAATTTTTTTTGCAGTAATTTTTCATGAATAGACACTTGACAAATAGCAAATCTGGGCCCGAACTAAAATGATTTTTTTTGTCAAATGAGGAAACAAAACAAATCGCACACGCAGAGAAAAAATATGGTTGGGCATGGTTACGGCAACAACACTATGTTTAATGTAACAATATATTGTTGTCGTACACAAATAATTGTTATTTTTATTTAATATCAACAATATTATAGTTACTGTAAACATATCAATGTTTATCGCAATTATGAATTTGAGTATTGTTGACCGAAAAATAATTAATTTTCTAACAACTTAATTATGATAACTTCCTAAACATATTATATTTCTCACAACTATATCATGTTATTTAATAGCCATAACATGATAACTTTCTATACATTTATCATATTATGTTAAAGATGCAATCAAACTATTTTTACTCTAATCATATTATGTTAGCGCCATTTGTAAAATAATTTTGAAGAAGTTGTGTCGTTTTTTTTTATTTGTGAGCGGTTAAACAATTAAAAGATAAAATTCCATAAAAAATAAGTTTAAAGAAATTAAAAAATTAAAATATTAGCGGAGTTCATTCAAGTATTAGTGATGTAATAGTGCAAATGCAAAATATCATAGTTTTTTGTAAAATCCAACAACAAAACACACAGAGATTTCGTTATATTTTATAAAAGTGCTACGATATTTCTGTGGTTTTCATGGGCAACCGCGTATGTCTTGAAACAAATTGTTCAGGAAAGCCGAAAACCCATTCTAGATTAAACTATGGGCTAGGTATTGCACATTTTAAACTTTGTCATTGCGTTACAAAACGGAATTGATCCATCTTTTTTCAAAAAAATATAAAGAGCGTTCAAAATTAGGCAATATGGCATCAACATCTTAAAATCAAAAAAATGGACACACGCGGTTGCCCATGAAAACCACAGATTCATTCATTTCATTTGCTCTTTTGCAAGCCTTATATTGAACTCCGCTATTTGAATAAACATTAAGAAAAATTGTAAAAAGCCACAAAATAAAAAATCGATTCAAAAATATTTAAATTTATTTTGTATTTTTATGACAGCTATGATAGGTGCTGTATCATAATATGATTGCTTCTAAATTTATTATGATTAACATGATGATAATATGATTACTTCTTAGCTTATTATGATTAACATGACAATAATTTGATTACTTCTTAACTTAGTATGATTAACAGAATAATAATATGATTCAGGGAAAAATATTATGATGACATATTACGAATATATTGAGTCATAATATGTTTCAATAATAATCTTAATATGGTGACTACAATCATAATTCTTATCATAATATGTTGCTCTTAAAATATGTTTACCACAACCATGTTTTTTCTTTGCGTGCAAGACTACATTTGTGTACTCCTCTTAATTCCATTCTCTTCTTCTAACGATATTCGTACTTGTTTCTGTATTACTCGTATGTAACAAAAAAAAATTAGGTAAATTATATATTGCTTTTGGTTATTTTTAAGTGCAGTTTTTTTAAGTTTAAATCAGTTTTTTTTCTAATTTATTTTCAAAAAAATGATTGCCACGCTGCTGACATGGTTTTTGTTTCACCGAAGAGTATGTATATGCTTGGGAATTTCGTGCAGTAATGGACCTTTTAAGATCATTTTTTGTACTTGATAAGGTTTGTGTATAGAAAATATTCAGTTCAAACTCTATTGCCCTTAGCTCATTTCAAGTCATCGCTATCGTGCTAAAACCATAAACATAAATTTTTGAAACTTGACCCATTTTTAATACTAATCGTGCTTTATGAAATTTCAAAGGCAAATTTGTTTAGGGTAAAATAATAAGCCGATTTGGTTCATTTTCTACATTTCACGAAACATATATTATTTAGCCATATTTCAGGCAGTCAACGCAAAAGTGTATTAAATATTTGTGTGGCTTAGGCCTCTTTTGTACTACAAGCAGAGATAAAATGAATAAATTTAATACAAACTATTACAACGCAATCTGTGGTACAGTGAAATAACTCCCAAATGAAATAAGTCCCAATAGAAAAATGAAATAAATCCCAAAAAATTTTACATACAAATTGGGACTTATTTCATTATGAAATAAATCCCAATGCATTGGGACTTATTTCATAGTTTTTGTTGGGAGTTATTTCATAATGAAATAACTCCCCAATGAAATAAATCCCAACAGGTTTTTTTTTTGGGAGTTATTTCATTTGGGAGTTATCATTGGCACTTATTTCATCGCAGTTGGGACTTATTTCATTTTAATTGCAAACACTATTTTGTCGTTGGGAGCGTTCTGTAAAAGGAAACCAAAAAAATGGGAGTTAATTCATTTTTGTTGGGACTTATTTCATTGGGAGTTAATTCATTTTTATTGTGATTTATTTTTACATTTTGAAATAAGTCCCAAAAATTGGGACTTATTTAATTTTTGCCTTTGGAAGTTATTTCATTTTTTTCAGTTGGGCGTTATTTCATTTTTCATGGGACTTATTTCATTGGGAGTTATTTCATTGGGACTTATTTCATTTGGGAGTTATTTCACTGTACCGCAATCTGTTAATAATTGGTAAAACAAGAGATAAACTGGTTTCGTAATAAGTTTAGCAAGTTTAAAATAATTTGTCGCAGATAAGTCAGAATATAACAAATTAAGTCTAACGCCATTTTTGCGCTGACTGCGTCATTTGTCCTTTCTAGCTGATGGGAGTGTAGCTAGCCACTGTTGGGCATTAACCTTATTTGTGAGTAGAAAATTTAAGTTATTTAAGAACCCATTTCACCAGTTTTTAACACTAGCATTCTTATTAAATTATTTAATAGCTCATATCTTAACAATTTATAGATCGATCTGGCTGAATTCAAATAGCAACCTATTTCCAGGGTTTAAAAAACTGCAGTCGAAACCAAAAACTGTCGAATAAAAAACCACAATTTGTGTGCAACTTTTCTCTTTTTGAGTTGGTTTGACAGCGACTGTTTACATTAAATGAATCAAAAGCAAAAGCAACAGTTTTTTTGGCCAAAGACAAATAAAGAAGTGGAAGAAATGACAGCTTTCCCACTTTGACTGCAGTTTTTAAACGCTGCCTATTTCAGACTGTACGTAATTTAAATAAACATATACATAAATTAACCTTCTTTCAATCTAATTTAGGGTTCTGATGATATTAATGACATACACAAAGAAAAAAATATATTTCATATTTGTTATGACAATTACAAATGGTATGACAAAGGTTTAACGTGTGCTAAGGGATATAAGATAACGACAGCAAAGTGATCAACATACCGTTATTATCATGTGGAAAGGCCCGAACTCACATAATTACAACTCAACAGGAGAAGGTAACAATCAGTGTTTGAAAATAAACAGAACATTATTTAGCGTACGGCTCACACACTCATGAACGATTTATATTTTTCAAGTACCGTTCATAACTATTTTCAAGAAATTAACAAACATTATATAGTGTTCTGTTATTCTTTATAAAACAGAACTGAACTGTAGTAGACATACATTAAATTTCAATGTTCTATCCCTTCTTTGCATGATTTTTTTTTTTTTTGTGAAATTAATCACAGAGATGTAAAAAAAAATTGTATTATAAATAAATAGTATAAAAATGGTAAAAAACAGAATAATGGAAATTTCAAAGTCGCCTGTCAAGCTCAGTACTTAATAAATAAAAATCAAAATAAATGCGCAGATTATTACTTAGACACTAAAAACCATCCATTTTTCCACTTATACTTTTATTTAACAAAAAAGTTTCAAATCAGCTTTTAAAAAATACCACGAATTATGCAAGTTTCCTCTAACTTAACAAACAGCGGAGTTACGAGACATAACCAATAAATTTCAATGTTATGCTTCTTCTTTTTTTACCGCTATGATCCAATGTATAGAATGATCATGAGGAATGATGTCAACAGCAACCAATTTACTGTACCCCAGTTCGTGTGCGTTTTCTTCTTTAATAAATGTTATGATGGAAATTTCTAGCAGGAAAAAGAAGGAGAACGGAGTCCTTCTAGAAGCCCTCTGCACCCCTTCTTTTGGATATACCAGGCCTGCTCGCTCCATTCCATACTCATATCTTTTTTAATACACGTTGTCATTGCAGAGTAGGCCTTCCGCTCTCGCTTCTCTAGCATGTAGATAGGAATGGTAAATGGATAAAAAAAAATAATTATTTTGCTTTTGTTTGTGCAAAAAAAAAAAAAAACAATACTACAGCAACTACTTCTCTACTCCCTTCTCATAGAAGCGATTGTGAAATGTGCATCTAATCTTTTATAGAAAAGAGCCGAGGTCTTCTATGAGGCTTTCGTTTACAGTTAAGCCTAGTACTCTGTTCGAACTTGCGAAAAATGTTGAGCAAAATTTATTATTTCGCACGAAAATTTTGTCATGTATCAATATTATCTATCTTGCGGTTTTTCAAAACTTAACGTTTTTATTAGATACAATATACAACATAATTGTGCTAAGGTAAGCAAAAACCATAGTTGGGGGTAGTGCACTCACTAAATAAAACTGCAAAAAAATAAGTTTTTACTATTTTTTACCAGCTTTAGTAAGTGATGATTGGTATTTTTTTTCACTATCACTAAAAAAATAAAGTGGTATTGCAAATTTTTTTACTAACACTAACTGTGATTGAATGCATAAAATCTGCACTCAATTCAAATATGTAGTGCAAAATTTGAACTTGCAATCAAAAAGCTGTACAGAAACATAATGTCACTAAAATTTTAAAAATTTTCTGATTTTTCTGATGATATGCTAAGCAAAGGAAATTAAACTAAATGAAATTCTGTCAATAACGAAATAATTCTTGGCTTTAATCATGAAAACACAAGTATGTATTTTAAATTTTGTGCAAAATTTTTAGTTGCAGTCAAATGAGTGAAGAAAAAAAATTGCAATAAACTGATGATTGCTTTTTGTTAAATCAAACTATTTTTTTAGCGCAAAATTTTTTAACATTACTATCACTCATGTTAAGTAAGATTGCTAGTTTTTAATTCATCACTCAACATCGACAAAATGTTTGCAATCATTTTGAACTATCACTAAGTATGAGTTGAAACTTCAACATTAGTGCACTACCCCCATCTATGACAAAAACCATGTGTTTTTACAATTGTCATTAAAAAAGTAAAACAATATTATTTTTATAATTTCCTAAAGTAAAAAACAAAAAATTTAATTTTATTAATAATTTTTGCACTTTTCTACATTTTTCTTTTTGAAACGCTTGTTATAAACCCCACTTCACAAATACAAAATAAAAAATTACAAAAAATTATTAGCTGTTGCTCCGTGTGAAATAATATGAGCTGCGCTTGTTTCGTACGGAAAATAAAAATGTTGCTAGAAACATTTCGCATGTTTTTCGTAATATAAATACAGTACAACTCTATCAACATTTTTTCGTTTGTATTTCACAGAAATTTTTTTTATATTGAGTTTGAAAACATTTCGCACGAAATACTGAACAGAGTACCAGGCTTTAGACAATTAAAGCAATTGATTAAAAAAATATTTTAAGCAGGCCTTTAAAAAGGCCTGAAGTAAGAAGGTGTTCTGAATTTTCCCGCTGGGTTTTTGTTACTTGGCAATTTGCGCGACCACAGTACGATAAGCTTGTGTGAGTATTGTGTATATGTTTAGTTTGTGTTAAGATTTTTTTTGCGTGTGTGTTTTGTTTTTTTAAAAAAAATATTTGTTTTCTTGACCAGCCGAAAAGGGCGCTAATCACAACTGAAACGAATAAACATTAATGTACTAAGCCGAGCACAACAAAGTTTGTGTTTTGACAAATAACAGAACGCAATAAAATGTTTTCGTCATTTTGTTGAGTAAGATTATTGTTGTGTTTGAAGATCACAAACAGAGAAGCGTTTTTTTAATTATTAACTACACAAACACTGTTAGCGTTTGTTTTTTACACATACCTTCCTAACAGAACACTTAAGAATAGTAGAACAAAGTAGAAAGTGTATGTATTAAAATGTAAAATAGCTTGTGCAATTGCAGTTATTTTTATTTACTACCGTTATTTTTGATACTATTGCAATACATTTTTGTGAGGAGATATATTTGTGGGAAATGTTTTGGAATTACTAACAAACTGAAGCTCGAAAAAATCAAGTTAGAACCTTTCTACATGAGACCAACGATACACACTTTATCAATTCATTTAAGCAAATTTTATGTGACACACTTTTTTGCCATTGTAGGAGTGTGTGCTTTTGTTACCAAGTGTTAATGCTTAAATTGTTTGAGTTTTGATTCCTTTTTTATTTATTAGAGGGTACAGCACCACTACATGGTTGCTTGTGTATGAGCATTTTTACCCTGCAAATAATATTGGACTACCTGATCCAAATGGACTACTCCATGGACTGGTCCAATGTAATGCAAGCATCG
Organism: Pollenia griseotomentosa; assembly: GCA_963931875.1. Taxonomy (NCBI): domain Eukaryota; kingdom Metazoa; phylum Arthropoda; class Insecta; order Diptera; family Polleniidae; genus Pollenia; species Pollenia griseotomentosa. The sequence continues at coordinate 40,418,564 of OZ007563.1, read as the reverse complement.
ACCATGTCATTGTTAAAAAGTGTTTGTAGTGAGACGACATGTCTTCGTTTTTTAACGACATGTTTTCGTTTTTAAACGACTTCAAAACTAATCTACATTTTACACGCGTGTTTGGACTAGTCCTATTATGTGCAGGGTAGTTGTGGTTGTGATGAGCTTGTGTTTGTTTGTTTCTTTGTTTGTGTACGTGTTTTGTTTCTATAAGATATGCATAGAACGTTTATATATAACATGTGATTTGTTTGTATATTTTATATATTACAATTCATTTCATTACCTTTATCCAACTACAATAACAGTGTTTAAATAAGTTGTACTGTGGGCCTTAAGAAAAAATAAAATATACAATTCCGTTTTATTTTTTATATTAACATATTTATATATTTTTAATGCTTCAGCTTAAATTTAATACTTTTAAAGCTACAGTCAACAATGAAAAATAAGTTATTGCGAATGATCATTATCATTAAAAAAAAAATTCTCTTTTTTCGATCTTCAAAACAAAAGTAATATTGTACTTATCCAACTCAAGAAAAAGATAAGAACATTTAATTGCAACTTCGTTGTGTTCGGTTCAGAACACTAATGTTCGTTCGTTTCAGTTGTGAGTAGCACCCTTTTAGATGATAAAAAAACCAAAAATGTTTACAAAAGCAAAATACATATGGGGGATTTCATGTCAAGTGATCTAATTTTTAAACTGTTTTTTTTTTTTTTTGTAGGAAAAAAAAAATTATTTGTCAACATTTCAACAGAAAAAAGTAGTTTTATTCCTGGGATTAACATATTGTGGGCATTACAGTATCGAAGGCATAAAATGATAGTTGGAAATGTAACACACCTTCGAAAAGGTAAATTTGTCTATTTTATTTTTAAAGTTTTGGTAACACTTAAACACAAATAGGAAAAAATTCAATATAGTGCTGCATATGCTAAAAATTTAAAAACCCTCGTCTTGAGTAAGAAATTATTTTTTTTTATACATATCCCACTCGCATCCCAAAAAGCGACCAAAACGACCTTAAAGGAAAAGACATAAGCTTTCTTTTGAGCAAAAAGAAAAAAAAAAATAAACATTCCGGACAAAAAAAAAATAAAAAAAAAGTTTTAAATTTAAAAAAAAAAAAATTAAAAAAACAAAAAATTTTTTTTCAAATTGATTGATCAAATAGCTATCGAAGCTACTTTGGACAAATTTTGCGAACACCAATAGGTAGTAAGTTAGATGGATGAGAAAGAACAATGCATATATGCTAAAAATTGAAAAACCCTCGTCTAGAGTTTTTTTTTATACATAAGCCGATCGCATCCCAAAAAGTGACCAAAACTACCTGAAAGGAAAAGACATAAGCTATCTTTTGAGCAAAAAAAAAAAAAAAAAAACATTGCAGCTAAAAAAAATATAAAAATTAATTTTTTAAATTTAAAAAAAAAATTAAGAAAAATTTTTTAAAAAAACCAGAACAATTTTTTTCAAAAGTTTGATCTAATAGCTATCGAAGCTACTTGGGACAAATTTTGCTAACACCAATAAATAATAAGTTACATGGATGAGAAAGAATACCTGTATGGCCAAAATGTCAAACTTTGACCCTCTCTAACTCAGAAGCTTTTTGACCGATCTTGTTGAAAATTTGCGTCTAAGCTAATATCCAATAGGACTAACCTTGGTGCATCCAAATCGGAAGACATCGATTTACAAATTGGGTCACTTGGCATGAAATCCCCCATATATGAAAAAAACCAACGAACAAATTGTACACAAACAAAATATACCCACAACACACACACAAGCTATTCGTGCTGTGGTCGTTGTTAAAATTTTTTATTTGCTCATTTCTTTATCAACACTATAGAACACTATAGAACATTAAAACGTTATGTTTGTGTACAGAACACTACAATTGTTCTGTTTTATAACGAAGACGCGAACACTATATAATGTTCATTACTTTCTTGAAAATAGTTACGAACGGTTTTAAGGCTTGTGTTCGCCTACACAAACATTAACAAAATAGGTATCGTTTTTGGGTGTGTAAGCCATACGCTTAATAATATTCTGTTTATTTTCGAACACTGTTTTAAATTTTAAGATTTTAGAAAATTTCAAGTATGGATTGCAATTTCCAAAAGAAAAATGTACAATTGTACCTTATCAGTTCGACGAGGGTTAAGAAGAAATATGACCTCTTTTGGGCATTCTAAAACATTTTTAACTCGCCTAATTTTGCGACTTTTTTAAATTTGTGGCAAGCTTTTTCCATTTAAAAAAAAATCGTTAAAATGAAGAACTGCGATCTAGTTTGGCAGCGCAGTCAGAATATTAACAGCAATCCACAAATTTTATTACTTTAAAAACATTTCTAACGGTAGCCCTGTCTAACGAGTCCAATAAAGCAGAATTGTTATATATAAACATTTTTTTCGTCACTTTTTTAATCGCCTTGTTATTATTTTTTTTTAAATTCCCGTTTTTATATTTTTTATAATATTTTAATATGAACTTAAAGATTCAATGAATTTCATGCCTGACACATTATTCGAATAACTGTAAATATTTAGTGCAATTTCTAGAACTGACTCGCAATAAAATGTCCTCCAATTTTCTAGAAAGACAACTCTATTTTTTCCACTACAATTTACACTGTTTCGATAGCTGTTAATCAAAGTTTCATCAGAAGAATTAAAGCAAAAACGCTTATCACGTAGACCACGAGTGTGATTAGCACAGTAACAATCCAACCAATCAGCCCTCACTGTTCAAGAGATATCTGCCTTCTGCTACAACAAAACCACGAGAGACTGCCAAGTCAATAAGAATATCAAATAAAAGTATGTCAAATAAAAGTATCGTTTGCCTGAAAGACTCAAAAAAGTTGAAGGAAAGTTGAAAAAAAATTAAAGTCTATGAATATCAACCAAATCAAAAATAAAAACAAAAGTCAAGCAAAAAATATATTTACATTCAAATTGCTGACAGTGCCAAAGATACGATACGATACGTAAATAAATGTTTGTTATTCTTTAGTTGTAAGTATGATGAGATTGTAAGATTGTATGGTTGTATTTGTGTGCTTGCGTTTCTATTTGTCGTCTTTAAAATATGTTCTGTGCTGTACTTGTTGGAAAAATCTCCCAGTTGGCCATTTCTCTAAGACATCTTTAGTGGCGGGTAAAAGACAATAGTAAGTCGTGTTGTATTTTGACGTCCAAAACTAAAATTATGTAATGGTTTTTTATTTCAGACAATTTTTCCATGTGCTTTTTAAGTTTCATTGATACAAGACAACTTCTAACTAATACTGTCCCACAAAGAGTTTGAGGGAAGACAACTTATTATACAATGTCGCTCATTCTGTCCCACATAAAGCTTGAAATAGACAGCTGATTAAAAAATGTGGCTCATATTGTTCCACATAGAGTTTGATTAAAGATAATTTAAGAGACAGTGTCGCTTATACTGTCACATATAGAATTTAATAGACGACAAATTATACGACAACATCACTCATGCTGTCGTACTCGACGATTTCCTTTAAATTGTCTTCTAGAACACCTACACGATAGGGGACAAGTCGTGCATACATCATTACCAATGATGTCATCAACGGCAATCTGGCCAACAGACACATTAACAAATAGTCAGTCAATAATTACCAGTGTTCGAGAATAAACAGAAAATTATTAGAATCTATTTTTTAGAGTTTGTGGAAACCCTTAATATCGTTCGTAACTATTTTGAGGAAAGTAACGGACATTGTATATTTGTATATTGTTTTTTTTTTTCGTTATAAAACAGAACAATTGAATTGGTTCTGTACACATACATTATATTTTAATGTTCTATAGTGTTCATTTTTTACATTGATAAAGAAATGAATAAACAAAAACTTTTAGCAAAGACCACAGCACGTATAGCAAGTGTTTGTATTGTGCACATGTTTTGTTTGTGTAAAGTTTTTTTGCCGTTTTTTTGTGGCTGTAGGAAATATCGCCCAAAGAAAAATGGCCCAAAAAAAAAAAATGAAAAATCGCCCAAATGAAGAATCGCCCAAAAGAACATGAAAAATGACCCAAAAAGTTATATATGAAATTTTGCCCAACAAAAACGAAAAAGGGCCCAAAAAAAAAAAAATGAAAAATTACCCAAAAAGCAAAAACGAATTTTTCCAAAAAAAAAAAAAAAAAAAAAATTACCCAATTTGCAAAAAAGTGTTTATTATTCATATAAATTTAGATACATACAAGTGTAAGTTTTATGTAAAAAATTGCATTGTATCTTCAACAGCTGCTCGGCAGTAAGGACAGTAATACCGGCTGCGCTAACTTCGCTAAGCTTCTCTGCATAGACGGCCTTCGGCCGGGCGCAAGGATTTTCTCCTCTATGGTATAACAAACACCGGCTTCGCTAACTAAAGCTTCTCTGTATAGCCGGCCTTCGGCCGGCCGCAAGGATTTTCTCCTCTATGGTAGCACAAGTACCGGTTTCGCTAAGTAAAGCTTCTAAAATCTGCCTTGTTTTCGAACGAAGGCCATATACGCAGAGAATCTTTAGTTAGCGAAGCCGGTGTTTGTTATACCATACAGGAGAAAATCCTTGCGCCCGGCCGAAGGCCGGCTATACAGAGAAGCTTTAGTTAGCGAAGCCGGTGTTTGTTATACCATAGAGGAGAAAATCATTGCACCCGGCCGAAGGCCGGCTGCGCAGAGAAGCTTAGCGAAGTTAGCGCAGCCGGTATATATTATATCCTTGAGGAGAAAATCCTTGCGCCCAAAAGAGTTTTCGTTATATATTTAATATAAACACCCAGAGGAAAACAACAAAATAATTTTTAAATAAAATATTAAATAAAGATGGCCCGAAAAAATGGGCTATTTTTCATATAATATTTTTGGGTGATTTTTCATAACGAAAAATCACCCAATTTAAAAAACGAAAAATCACCCAATAATAACGAAAAAAAGCCCAAAAATTTTGGGTCACTTTTCATATGAATTTAAGCCCAATTTTACATGGAATTTTTTTGGGCGATTTTTCATTTTTTTTTTTTGGCCATTTTTCTTTGGGCGATATTTCCTACAGCCTTTTTTTGTATATATATTTTGTTTTTGTAAAAAATTTTTGGTTTATATTTTAACAGCAAAAAAGGTGCAAATCACAACTGAAACGAACATAAATGTGCTGAACCGAACACAACGCAGTTTGTGGTTTTTAAAAGAAAACAAAACTCAATTTAATGTTCTCATCTTTTTGTTGGGGTCGATAAGTAAAATATTATTTTTGTGGTCGAAGATCTCAAACAGAGAAACGTTATTTTTTTTAATGATTTTTTACTCAAACACTATGAGCGTTTGTGTTTTCAACAAATCTACCGAACCGAACACTAAGCAACGATATTTAATGTTTATTTTCGAACACTGGTAATTACTGGCTGACTATTTGTTAATGTGTCTGTCTGTTTCAATGACATGTTGTCTATCGTATTTTGTTTAGATATTAAAGATTTTGTTTTAAGGGTTTTATTACTCTTTTTTTTTGAAGAGTTCAATAGAACTAAAGTCTTTAAATGTGTGTAGGTGTAAGTGTCTTTGGCTGTTGAGTGTGGGTTTATTTGATATTGATGAATTCATGCACAAGTGTATTTGACTTAGTGTGTATGATTGTAAGTGACAGTATGTATTCATGGTCATGTATCAACGCTTATTGTGTGTGTTTGCCCTAACGAGGCTGCGAACACATGCACTCATAAATTTTCGTGTTTTGCATTAGGAAAAAAGATTTTGATACGTACAATTTTTATACCCACTCCACGATAGGGAAGACGGTGCGTATGTCCACCTTTAAACTTTTGTCCTAGACCCACCTTCTGGTATACCGACCTAGCATTACTTTCTGAATCGATTTAACGATGTCCGTCCGTCCGGCTGGCTGTCTATGTTAATATTGTGCGCAAAGTACAGGTCGTAATTTTAGGGAGAATTTAAGGAAATTTGGTACATTTGTTCTTGTTGGCACAAGGGCCAATCCTGGTAAAAATAGTGAGAATCGGTCAATAAATTTACAAAGCTCCAAAAGCTGCTTTCCGGAGAGGAGTTTGTTATTTAGATAAAATTTGGTCAAAACTTATGTTATTGCAGTCTAAATGATTTTATGAAATTTGATTGGAATCAGTCCATATTTGACCATAGCTCCGCTTACTACTGTCGAAAATAGCTTTGAATGCCATAACATTCATGTGAATATTGCTATTAATATAAACATTGGCGACAATAACTTTTACAATAGCTTCTGTGTCATGACAACATGTTGTGCTGGCAGGTCCAAATTTACAATAGGTCCTATTTTAACCCCCCTCCTGAAATCACTTAAATTGCATAAAGATGAAGATATCTAAAAAATATGTGCCACAAATCAACAAATCTTAGCCTAATTACAAATTATTTTCTGACAAGGCCATGATTGCCCATGGGTACCAAATAGGTTACACTCTCGTAAATTTGTTTTTAAGATACTGTGATGTAGGGTATCATATGGTCGGGCTTGACCGACTATACCCACTTACTTCTTTTATCATGCTATTGGTATTGCCATAGATAATTACAATACGTGACTAAATTTCAACAAAGTCGTGACCAAATGAATCTAACAGCTAATCTTTATGTAAAATACGAATATGAAGTCAGAATTGTCAAAAGTAGAACAGTTTTTGAAATATTCCAAAACGACCGCTACATGTGTTTTTAAAAGAGATGATGTGACTGAAATGCAAATATCTTCAAAAATTTTAATTATGATTATGTATTTCTTTCTTTTAATTAAAAAGTTATAACGTTTCTAAAATATCCATGGATTGCAAGTGAAGATTGGTCAAGAAATGCCAGAGTTACAGGGGACAAAAGTTCAAGCTTCATTGAAAATTTTATGATTTTTTTCAATTTTGCTCTTTTCTAGTTATTTTTTTTAAACCAATGCCGAACAAGACATAGATTGGTACAAAAATGACAAAGCTACAGAAGATTTAGTAAATTAACCCACATAGAAATTCAATAGATTTAAGATATTTTTAACTATAACTCTGCCATTTATTGACTCAGCTTCACAAACGACCCATGATTATTTTAACATTTTTATATCCTTTCACTAAAAAGAAGGAAATACATAATCCGTTTAAAATTTTTGAAGATATTTGCATTTCAGTCACATCATCTTTTTTAAAACACAAATAACGGTTAGTTTGGAATATCTCAAAATTTGTTCTACTTTTGACAGTTCTGACTTCATATTCGTATTCAGCGGAAAGATTAGGTGTCAAATTGATTTGGTGAAAAAACTGTGATGTAGTGTTATTTGTCGCAGCAAAAAAGTTTTGAGAGCATTAAACCTTTGAGGAAGTGAAACTTTATACTAAATTAAGTTAAAATTTGAATTCAGTATGACTAATATGATTTTTGTGTGAGTTAAGCCATCTTGTTTTAGAAAATATTTTTAAATAGCTTAACCTTTCAAATATTTAACATCCCACACGGAACCACTGGTTTTATTAACAAATTGTTTACTTTTGCAAGACATTAAACATATGCGAGATCAAACATAATTTAGCAGTTTCAAAATTACATTATACAATTATCTTTTTGCAAAAAATATGAAGTAAGTCAACAAAATTGTTAAAACAAAAGCTACGGTTTGATAAATTTTTGGTCTTTTTTTGGATTTTTTTGTTAAATATTTGTTAGATCTAAAAATATCTTAAGAATTTGTATTCATATAAAAACTAAAAAAATTTTTTTCCTTTCAATCGAATTTTTCAATTGGAAATTTTTTTTGGCTTTAAAAAATCCCTAATCCTTGTCGTTGCCAATTGACGAGTAGAGTTGATAGGCGCCGAAGAAAGCATTCCGCAACAATTAACAAATAATGCAGTCCTATACACATCGAATGATGATACTGACATCTAAGATAATTTTTTTAAGTGTGCCCAAAATTTAATCCCATGTGAGGTTTATTGCAGTAAAAGCCATTATATTTATGGTCAGACATGGACTGATTCCAGGATTTAACAAATAAAATATTGGTCATACGTAATGACAAAATTGTGTAATGAAGTTAATAATTATGTAAGAGTTCTGTGTCCCAAATATTATTTAGATATAATTGATGTTTATATCTAAATAATAGACTTTTTCGTCTTAAAGTTATTTTACCGAGTGGTTTTATATGGGGACCTATCGCCAAATCTTGTCGTTACGATACAAAATTCACAAAGTAGCTATTATAATAGTTATCGGCGCTAAATTTAATATTAAACAAGTAAGAGATCTATATTAGGCTGTGCTGAATCTTATAAACCCTTCACCATTTTGCGAGCAGAATACAGAGCAACAAGACAAAATCTAATTTTTACATATACATACATACTAGGGTATTCATTCGGTTAACCGATTACTTACTACCCGATTAACTGATCGGCTAATTTCAAATTGGCTTTTTTCGATTAACGATTACACCGGTTAATTTCAGTCCTTTAACCGATTAACCGATGTAATAATATTTTAAATTTTTTTTTTCTCATACATTCTCATAACAGGGTTTTAACAAAATTAACCAAAACAACTGGAAGTGTTAAACATTTTTAAAAATTAAAACAGGACTCTAAGGGCATAATGGAATATTTTATATGTTTAGAGCAATCCTGAAAAAGGACTGAGCAATTAGATATTAATCTACGATAAGTGAAAGAATTTTTTCTAAGTCAAGTTTTGACGATATGACTGTTTGGGCTACCGCTAATAATTTATATTTCTACTGTGCAGTTATGAGGAATCAATGAGCGCTGCATTAAAATTTTTATTTTGTTTGAAACACAAGAATATTTATTTTAAGCAATTGAAAAATTTTATTTAGGACTTTATGACGATATGACTTGATAACACACCTTGTAAATCCCCCAATTATGTATTAATTGAAAAATGCATATTACATATTTATGAATTGTTTTTTTGTTTCCTCGTTTTAGTTGAAGAATTTTAATGTTGGCTATGCTATTGTTTTTTACTAATAAACTCCAAATAATAAATAATTAATGCATTTCTATATATTGAAATTACTTAATTTATGAAAAGAACTTTATTAATCGGTTAACCGATCAAAAACAAAATTAACCGATTATTGACCGATTAAACCAAAACCTTGGTTAATTAATCGAGCGATTAACCGATTAAAGCAAAAGGTCGATTAAATGAATACCTTAATACATATATAAAATACTAAAAACTTCATTATAATTTAAATTTAAAAAGCGAAAACTGGTAAATATTTTTTTAAAATCGTTTTTGAACATCAAAATTAAAAAAAAAAAATTGTTTTATTTTGATTATAACCCAGCCGATTTGACAGATTTATATACCGACGTGTTTAAGAAAAAATTTGCCAGTTAGTTGGGTTATAAATCTTGGACTCAGGAAGATCTATAGTTCCGAAAGTGGGTATTTAAAAAAAAAAAATATTATTTTGGTCATAACTTTTTCGTATCTGAACCGATTTTTCCGAGTTTTTCAGAAAATATTTTTTCCTAAAGATTTCCGATGATATGCAAGGGATAACCATAGGTCATATAAAAGTCCAAAAAATCAGGTTGTAATACAATTTTTGATATTTTTTTTACGGGAGGTACCACGCCCACTTCTCCGATCCCGCCCACATTTGGATGCTGTATATTGATTTCCTTAATATTTGTACCTAATTTGAAAATTTTGTCGTTTTCAAGATATACAGAAAAAAGTAATAAAAATACACAACAACAAGGGATTTTTGGAAAAAATTAGAGGTAGTCGTGGTTTTTTGCTCATATCTCAGTCATTTTTGGATCGATCTGAATTTCAATAGCAAGAAATGGTGGACTATATGTGACATAAATGTAAAACAACCTAGCCGCTATCATGTCTGGAGTCTTCGGAAAACACATAGCAAACGTAAGATGGACAGACGGACGGACGCACAGACGGACATGGTTAAATCAAGTTCTCTCCTCATTAGAACCCAGCATATATATACTTTATAGGGTCTTAGATCAATATTGTAGAAATTACAAACGGAATGACAAACTTATATATACCCTTTTCCACCTAAGGTAAAGGGTATAATTAACAATTTAAGTTTGTTATAAAGTCTTTCTGGATGCTATTCGATTGTACTGATGTGTTTTACTAATAATAACATTAGCTCTAGACCCACAATTATAAAAGCCGAGTTCAGTATTAGGCTTGCAAAAGTGCAAATGCAAAATATCGTAGCCCTTTTGTAAAATCCAACAACAAAGTACACAGAGTTTCCGTTAGATTTCATTAAATTGCAACGATATTTTGCATTTGCTCTTTTGAAAGCCTTATACTGAACTCCGCTAATGAAAAAACCTGAATTTTTGTATTTTATTGTTGTTTTAAATACAATTTCTCACAAGAAATTTTGTTTTTTCTTGTGTGTAATAAAAACTAGTTTGTAATAAAAATTTATGACCTTTTAAAGTCGATTTCCTCAAAAAGTTTTTTGAAGTCGACTCCTATATTAGACATTACAAACATTTACACATATTACCTTGTAGGAAATATCAATAGTCTAACTCTACTGATTCACTATTTACTTTGTCACCATCAAGAATGATAGAAATAAAGATTACGCCTTGAGCATGTTTTACCGTTTGATGACGTAGTTGTTCCCTTGTACAGATTACCAAGTCTCTTTTATGTGTGAAAATCGTAATTTCTTACAAAAAATTTATGTATAACGAGATTGTTAGCAGCCCTGCAATTAATTTACTCAGAGAGTTAAAATAAAAAATATTATATCAATTGTCAAAAAACTAAGAATTTTGCTTAATAATTTATATTAAAAATATTATTACAATAAATAAAATTTTAAAAGTGTTAAAACGTGTGTTAAAAGAAGCGTAAAAAAGAAAAATAAAAAATAAATAAAAATAGAAGAGAGCAAAAAAGAGTACAAACATGAAGTGTGCAGTGGGCAAATGCCAACAAATTAACCGCAAAAAACAATGGGGGAAATTGTGCGAAAAACTAACGTGTTTCATGCTTTTAATTAAATGTCTATATTTTTAACTATAGCTAATATATATTTATGTAAGTTAAAAATAAAATTATGAAGAAAAAAGTAACTTCTAATAAAAAATTTTCAGTTTTAAAACAATTTAAAAAGAAAAATAATAAATGGTCCCACCCTGAAAAAATTTCAATGGTTAAATAAAAATTTTCATTGTCCCAATGGAATTTCGTAGTTATAATAAAGTATTTTCGATAAAATCGGTTCATTGGATTTCGTAATTACGTTAAAAATTTTCATTGGATATATGAAAACTAAAGTTTGTCCAAGTTAAGCAAAAAATTTTAATTGGGAACATAAAAAACAATATACAAACATAACTATATTCATAAATTAATACAAACTTATAGTTTCCTTAAAAATATGTTTAATTGTTAATTAAATACTGTAAGATTTAATTATTTCATACATCTAATGTAATGTGCCATTAAATTTATGAAATCAAAAATTTTTTTATAAAAGCAACATATTTCAATAATTGCAAAAAAAAAAATTATTATAGTTAAAAGAATAAAAATATTTCGAAAAAGCATGCCTTCATAAATTTAAATTTTCATTATGACAATGAAAAATGTCATTATAGTAATGAAACAAAAACTTTCAATCCATAAATACGTATGTTTTTAGTATTCTTTAATGTGTACATACCTAAATACATATAGTATGTACTAAGTAATGAACAAATAAATGTTCTCCTTTAAAAAAAATCACACTCTTATTTTAAACTGTTGTCAACCAAATTATGTATACGAAAAAGATTGTTCTCTCTTTATGTGGTCTATTTTTATTATTCGCTAACAAAAAAAAAATCAACGTTGTTATTGTTGATATGTTATGACAATTTAATCTCATATTTACGCTCTTAATTGAGTAATGGCAAAAAACATAGTTTTTTTTATTCAAAAACTACACTTCCCCAGTAGGCTAGCTGGTAGTGAGCTAGTCTATCAGCGCCGAGGTTGCGGGATCGATTCCCGCCTGCGACTCTGGTAAAAAAAAAGTTGAATAAGAACAGAACAACTTTGATTATATAAAAAAAGTCTATCACGCCGAGGTTGCGGGATCGACATAAATAAGAACAACTTTGGTAAAAAAAAAACATTAAAAAAAATATAAAAAAATTTTTTTTACTTTTTTTTAAAGTATTCATCCAATGAATAACATTCATAGATCTAATGTAATGTTTCTTTAAATACATTTTAATGAAACAGGTTTCATTGATCCAACAAAGCGCTGCATAGGTTCCTTTTTAATGCAATTTTTCAGGGGATTAATGTCAAAATTCATTGGTATTCTAAAGAAAATTCTTTCAGTGCACTGCCATGTTTACACGTAAACATAACAGTCTGAAAGCTAAAAATTATTAGCCAATGAGAACGAAGGTTGTGTGACGTCACAGTTCCTACATGCGCAGTAAACTACTGACAACGTATTTCTTGTTTGACCATATGCAGACTTTACAACCAGAGTTTCACTAGAATACTTTTATAGTTTGGAGAAAGAGGGCCCGGGTTTTTCAAAACTACAAGTTACAAGTCTCTAAATAAAATATATTTGAAACAGAAACAAAAATTGTAAAATTGTTGCGTTTTTTAAGTATTTTACTTCTAGATTTTTAACTTGTAGTTTTGAGAAACAAGGCCCCAGTCTCCTACATTTTTGAACATTTTTCGATCAGATTTTTGCAATATATCACCAATTTTTAAAGAATAAGTTAAATAATAAATGTTTCTAAAAAACATTTTTTTTTTTGTTAGACGTTTTATTTTGTTAATTTGTTAAGACGTTTCGGTGGCAGCATCACCAAAAAGTCAACCTAGAGGCAGTGTGCTTTAAATAAATTGTGGAAATTTTATTTTATTGCCAACACATATATTGTATAAAAATAAATGAATAAAAAAATTAAAAAAAAAAAAAAAATATAAAACGATATTTTAAAAATTTTATAATTTCACCTACGTTTATCGTGCTGAGCATAGAAATGTAGAATTAAACATAGAATTTTTTTTGTAAAACATTTAAGCTTATCTATTTCTAACCTTCTGCCGTGTTGAAGTTAAATTTTTTAAAGCCATGCGTGTATCTACCAATTTGCGTTTATTTCAAGGCGTTTTTTTTCAAGGTGGCATATATTTTTAAATTCTGTGTATCTCTTAAAAAAATATATTCTTAACATGTTTCATAAAATTGAATACAATTAGGTTCCAACCAACTTAACAATTAAGCCTAAATGTATGAGACAGTGGATAAGAGATTTTATTTATAAATTAACTTTCTTGTTACAAATGAAATATTTGTCTCTGGCTTTTATTTTAGGCTGTAACTTTTGCAAGACTGGCGCGTCTGTCTTCATCTACTTGTTTTAAGACTTTTTTTTTGCTGTTGTATAAATAAAAGATATAACACGAAGAAATTATATGTTTCAAGGTTTTAGAATAAATTAAAAATCTTAATAATTTTTAAATAAGCCAAGAGAAATTAAATAACATGATGAATTATAAATTTAATTAAAATCAGATTTTAAGCAAACATTTCAAATGATATTCTACGTTAGCGTATGAACAATATGTTGCTTTTAAATTATTCATCATACGTAGCACAGTGTACTTGTGTAATAGTTTAAGTGATCAAAATTTTTTTTACAAAATTTACTGGCGATTAAAATAAAAAGCCATTATACTATAGGATTTTTGGACATTAAAATAATTATCGAATTTTCAATTATTCTCTCTTTTTGAACACTTATCCTGAAATGAAAGTACACTGTACGTAGTTAAACATTTTAAATTAATACTCATTTTCCAACTAATGACCCTTGTAATTCCATTACATAATTAAAATGCTTTTTATATTTTACCAATTTAAAGTTTGTTTTAAATAAAGTTATTTGAACTTAAACTTTTCCCAGCTTCTCTGCAGAGTATGTGAAAAAGTTTTATTAAATATTTTTTAACATTCAATTTAAACAATTTAAACTCATTCACAAGAGAGTTTTTTTTATTGTACACTTAACATTTTATAAAATAAAAATCACTTTAACATTTCAGAGAGAATAATAAAAATTTAACTTAAGAACAGGTTGCAAATTTAGCAGAGAAATCATTAAAACTAAATTATCTGTGAGTGGAAAAGGAAAATGTTTTAGCAAAATATAAATCATAATAACTATTATAATATAATGAGGTGTTCTATAACAAAACGATTTACATAATTACACTTTTTGTTTGTTTTTTCTTCATTCTAAAAAATATCTAAACTTTGCTACAAACCATGGCAGAGGTCATGAGTATAGCAGACTAGATTATTGTAATTTAATTAACCGAGAAATAGTAACGTAGACCTTCAGCTCGTTGCAGTGAAAATAGAGTGTATTTGATGTTTACCGTGATGCCTCCTACATTTTTAAGTCAGAGGATTGAATGTAACGAGCCGTTTTTGGCACATGAGTAGTGCCGTGTTGTATTTTGTTGGTTTTTTTTGGTGCTGGCAAGTTGGGTTTTTTCCTGAGGAGCCACGCCCACTTGAAATTTTAGAAATAATTACAGCCTTTGTTAAATGCAAATATAATATCATAGACAAATTTACCAACTGTCAAAAATTTTAAGAAAGGGGCATCTTCAGCGACTTACCGTTTTTGTTTTTATGTTTCTCATAAACAAAAACAATTCGAGTCGGAAAGAACCCAACCAATTGTGGGGGGATGTAAGAAAAGATAAACTCACTGTTTATTGTTGGTGTTTTGTTTAAGCTTTGATATTGTTACTTACAAGTAAGACTTTGAGTGTTTAAAATTCTTATTCGCTTTTGGGTTTTATTCGTATAATATTTTTAGCTTTTCTAAAATCTTAGGAAAAGGTTTCCTGATGAGCTGGCCTAAGCAACCAGTGAAATGCGTATAGAAGCTAGCTTTCCCTCAACAATAAATTTCAGTGTATTTATCAAATATGAAAAATTGGGAATTTAGCACGTCATACAGAAATCGTATTAAAAATAAATAAATAAAATAAACAAAATTATAAAAAAGGAAAAAGTGAACATATTTTTGTAAACATTTTTTATAGTTTGCTCTTTCCAACATTTTCTGTTTCTTTCTATCAATTCTATATCAATTAAATGAATAACAAATGTAATGTCATAAGGGCTTAAGCGCCGAGTTATCAGGAAATTACTGCGAAAGTTCAGGATAATTTTTTTAGTACTTCAGGAGTCTATAGCGAACAAACAAACAAAGGCATTTTAATTTTTATAAATGTAAAGCGTGGTCCAACCATAATGCACGATGTTAATTGTGAGCCACTCCTTAACGTCAAGTTTTTTGCCCAACCTAATTTGACGATTCTTTGTTTTAGTGTTTGACAAATTCAACCACGCAGAGGTACATAGTTGAGCAGCGCGTTAAGATTTAAGACAGAAGAGAATGCTGACTTTACAGAGAAAATCATGTTAAGCGACGAGGCACACTTTCACCTCAGTGGATTCGTTAACGAGCAAAATTTCCGCATTTAGCCAAATGCGAATCTATAAATGATTGTTGAAAAGCCGATGCATTCACATAGAGTGACTGTTTGGTGCGGTTTATGGACGGGCGGCGTAATCGGGCCGTTCTGATTGGAAAATGAGGTCGGTCAAGCAGTTACTATGAATGGTGTTTGCTATCGCGAGATGTAACGGACTTCCTGTTGCCAGTAATTGAGGATATGGACCTGGTCGATATGTGGTTCCAACAGGATTGTGCCACTTACCACACAGCCAACAACACAATGGCTCTTTTGCGCGAGAAATTTAATGGTCGTGTTGTCTCACATCGTGGCGATGTTAATTGGCCGTCACGATAATTTGATTTCACATCGTTGGACTTATTTTTTGAGGATATTTAAAAGAAAAATTATTCTTCAATAAGCAAAGAACAATTCAAATGCTAAAGGATGAGATAATTCGGCTCATGAATTATGTCTCAAAGCCATTGAAATTATGGACCATCAGATAGATTTCCACCGAAGCTGTGGCGAGCATTTGACCGATATTTTATTTCGCACGTAATTGTCATAGATCCTTCTATAATAATAAAAATGATATTAAAATAGTTTTCCGAAAACTTTTTGTTTTATTTAGAATTAAAATCGTGCATTTTGGTTGCAATACCCTTTACTTTGCACACAAAATTCACATAATCCGCACAGGCGAAGGGACGGACAGACATCGCAAAATGCTATTCCCCAGGAAAAACTTTTTGATTTTTAGTAATAGATGGTATTTGTTTTATACGTTACCTGGTAAGTAGTTGGCATTACAATTGTCCTTATTCTGAAAACTTCAATAAGTACTTATTAGCAACTACATTTTGCTTCTATTATTTTCACTACTGAACATTTGCTTACTGATAATCAGCTCAATAACTACTTATTAGTTTTGTTACTTTCAGGACTAAATATTTACTTACTGGTAACGTACTCAATAAATACTTATTAGGTATTTTAACTAGTGATTTTTGGCTTCTGGCAAGTATATTGTAAGTACTTACAATTCAACTTACTAGGAGTTAAATAATAGCTAGATATTTTTTGGCTACTAGTAAGTACTAAATTCTGTGGACATCTTGAACATATATATATGAAATAAGTAGTTATTCGGCCGAAAAATAAGCAGTGTTTATGATTCTCCAACATTACTTGCTAACTTACCAGGTAAGTAAAGTTTTTGCTGGGTCTTTTTGGAATTCCTCATAATATTGCTTTAAAATAGCAATCAATATTAGCCAATAAAATATTCATTTTTAAACCTCATACTGATATTTATTTTTTTCTTTAAGTCTATTCTAAAAATAATTAATTATTAAAATTATTATTATACTAAAATAAGAAAATTATTTTCATAGTCTCTACTTTTGTTAAAATCTTCTTATGTGTGTATTTCTATGCAAAAATCAATCTCAAAAAGCCTCTGCTATTTATGGATGCCTTTTATTCACTTCGGCCATTTATTGTAATACATTTATTGTAAGTTAAATACTAAAGCATTGAACTTTCTAATAATTCAAGGATACTTTGCAAGACGAAAAGAGAAAAAAGGTCTCCTTCTTCTGAAATCATTGAAATCAAATGCAAATGAAGAATAAACCCTTAACTGAATTCAAAGGTATAGACAATAAATAGACAAAAACATCAAAGATTGTTTAAAAATAATGGGTAACCGAGTTAGTCCCAGCTCACAGTGCACAATGGTATCCAAGACCCATTTTTTTGGCCAAAACTCAAAACCTTTTTTCCTATATTTGTTGTTGGAATATTGTAGCAAACACTTTAGATAAACAAGTAAAATAATTTGGTTTTGCAAACTTCAATTAACCGTTATTCTATAAAGTAAGGAAGTACAATGCTTTAAGTGCAGTGATAAAGTGAATCACGTGGTGTAGTTTTTTGTTTTATTTGAGTCACTGGTTACACGAAAATAAAAAACTTTTAAAATATATTAGTTATGGATATTAATGACGATGGTAAGTATTTAAATTCTTAATAGTGAAATATGAAATAAACATTATGGAAATAAGAAATAACATAAAAAACTTTCGTAAACTCAAAATCTGTGATTTTAGCTTTTAATAAAAAAAGAATATATTATAAAATTTAAAAATTTCAAGTGATTTCAACGAACTAAAAATACACAAAGTTACAGTGATATTTAGTTCTTACAAATCATTCGTAATTTTCTGCTAGTTTTTGCTTATTTTTAAGGTGTCAATTTTTGTTTCAGGAAACTTTTGCTTCAAAAATTGTGATTTACGAAAAACGAACGTGTTTTTGGTTATATTTTGGAAAAAATCGGAGAAACATATATTTCTAATGAATATAAGAAATATCTTTTTAAAAAAAAATCGGGTGTACTCCGGGAGACAGAAATCTTCAAGATCAATTGACCAATTTAATACAAAAAATGTATTAAAGACTTTGTATTATAAAAACGCGACTATATCAACGAAAACGCTTAACATTTCCACCAGAAGTTATTGTTTTATTAAGCTGCGAGGATCTTCCTGATATTTCTGCTCATGACAAAATATAGATAGTGAAGAAAATTCAGACGATGAACCTAAAGAACAAAATGAAGAAGATAACTTAATTTTGGAAAACGTATTAATTGAGTAATTTACATATGTGTTATCAGAATACTTCTTACCTTATAAACCACATAAACGTTTATTGAAAATCAAGTTCAAATCGAAAATAAATTAATTCCCCATTTCCAGTCCCTGCTTGATTTTTACTTGAATTAAACTTGAACAAAAATTTTTAAATAAAATAACTAGAAGATTTTATTTAAAAAAAAATCATTATAATCAATAACAAAGTACAAATAATATTATTATTTAACTATAGTTAAAAAAATTAAAAAAGTGAAGTAAATAAAACGTTCCTTTGGCTATAGATGGGCTAAAAAAAAGATCTAAATTATTGAAAACTTAATAAAATTTATGTTTTTTTGTTATCAACTGTTTCTCTTATTTGAATTCATGTATATAAGTGATTATTTTAGTTTTGGCCAAAAAATGTGGCTCGCCCAGACCAATGTGCAGTGGGACGGATCCCGAATAGAGCAGGACAAAATTTTTAGACGAATTGCTTTAATGGTTTTGGGGCTGCTGAATTCGAAAAAAAATGGTAAGAAAATTCTAGCTTTATTTTTTAAGGAAATACGATAGAGTAACGTTATTTCAAACTCCGGTACTATATATTAAAAAATTTGCTTAAGCTTTTAATGTTTCAGTGATTTTTAAATTTGGAAAATTATTTAAAAATGTATATGTTATTAATAAAACAATGAAGTTCGGGTATTGCGAATTTACACTTGAGACTTTTTTTTTTTTGTAAATAAGTAATCGATTTAATATTTTGGTTTTATGGTTGTCTTTATAACAGACATTTGTGATTTGCAGAATAATTAAGCTTTAGCGAAGAGTAAAGAATAAAAATAAAAAAAATTTTAATTTGTATTTAGTTTTATTTACTTGTGTTGTATTAAGCCTAATAGTTAATTTTTGCAACAATTTTACAGTTATACAGAAACTATTTTCATAAAATGTTGTCTTATTTGCATTTAACCCTCTAATGCAAACTAAGGCCTTTAGACGGGGCTCATATCAGCCGTTGTGTTTTTTTTTTTTACAATATTTCATTAAAAAACTATTTAATGTCTTAATCGAACTTTTGTTTGTCCAAAACTTTTTGATTTGTAGCAACACCATTTTTGTTTAAACTAAAATTTCACTATGCTCTTCAATTGTCTATTTTTATTTGTTTGTGAAAAAATAAAATTTGTGCATCGGAGAAAACATATTAAAAAGTGATTAGCAAAGTTGAACAAATATCTAGTACTGAACGAGTTGAAATTTATTTTTCTGTGTTATGAAAACTAAAATAGATGCTTAACTATCCTGAAATATGGTTGTGGCTTCTTGATGAAGAACAAATTCAATCGTATATGGTTGCAGATGACAATAATATGGTTATATTAACCATAATAACTTTAAAATTTTCTTTAAAAATACTTTTGTTGGAGGTGACCATATTTAAACATGTTTTTTCTCTGCGTGTATATTAAGTAAATTTATATATAAACTTAAATCGTATTTAAATTTAATTGATTTTTTGAGTTTAAGTTTAAAAGTCTTATTTAATTAAGATAAATGTATAGTATAGTCTCAAAAAAACAGCTGAATGTTATTGCTTTGCCTGTTGTTGTTGTATTGTTATCATTTTGAGGCCACCTTGCTAGGTTATTCCAATGGAAACTTAAGTTAAATTTAAATGTATCACATCGGTGAATTAAGTTTTATTTAAGTGCTTAATGAAGAAGAGAATTTTGTATTTAAAACGATTTTAAACATAAATGTGTTTTAATATCAATCCCGAAAATTGGCCATAACTAAGTTCGATTCGTTTATTATCGATTGAAAGAATAAAAAATATCGAAAAATTATTCGATCACGACTGCCAGAATTAGACCCAGTACTTTTAGAGGAGGCTCTTAGCTATTCAGAAATAAATTTTTTTTTGAAACAGTACTATTTATGACTTTCGTCCAGCTTAATTCGGGATTCGTCCCAGTGTGCAGCGGGTTTGTTTTTTTGTTCATTCAATAGAGAAAATATTTCATGTTAAGAAAAGAAATTTATAATGTTTAGTCATCTGTATATTTAATAATGTCAGTCATAAAAATTTTAATTGACAGACATTGTTGTAGAGTTAAACAAAATAAGGTCATGTTTTATAAAGACGTGCAAGAGTGTATCGTTAAGAATTGTCAAAATAGATATACCATATAAATTGCTGTAACTATGAATATATTTTTTTTTAATGGTTTTGCTTTTGTTCACGCAAAATATCTTAAAAACAAAACGGTTGATAGTCTTGCATTAAGTATGTCATAACCTTTTTTTTGCTCACAAATATCTGTTGTCGCCATAGGTATTTTAAAAATATCTGTTGTTATCTGTTGTATTTTAAAATATTGCTGGTGAGTTGATGTAAATAACAGAGTTTAGAAAAATTCATATACGATCGCAAAGGCTCTCACTAGTATTGTTGTTCGGCAATTTGTACGACCACAGCACGAATATCCTGTGTTTGTATTGTGTACAAGTTTTGTTTTTGAACAATTTTTTTATTTGGCTTTTTCCGCTCGAAACACATTTACCCAAAAATTATTAAAAAAAATAACTGAGCACAAGTGTTTTATTTTTTGTAAAAAATTATTTGGATACTAGCCAAAAGGGTCGGGTTTTTGTTTGTTAAAAAAATTAAAAAAAAAAAACGGTATCGTACAACAAGTAACTTACTGTATTCCATCATTATCTTGTAGTATCTGCTTGTGCGAAACAAAGGAAAACAGATATGCTATGCTATGTTCGCACGACAACGTTCTTTTTCAGTTCGCTCTCTCATTCGTAATTCACAGCTCAATTGTGATTCAAATTACATAGTTCGTGAAAAATTTGCGACTATAACTTTTACAGTAGCAGCTATGTCTGTACAAAAGATTTGTACTAAGAGGTCCAGAATTGACCATAGGTCCCACATAAACCCCCTCTCAAAAATTTAGATGAACAAAACCCATATACACGCAGAGAAAAAAACATGGTTGAAGTATGGTTAAAAAACATATTATGGTCCCCGCAATGGCAACAGACAAACTATTTTCATCTTAAACATGACTTTTCTCACGATTAATAATATTTGGTTTCTATTTAGCAGTAAAGTGTTTTCCCTCCCTTGAAACTTCAAATATAATTAAATTTTACAATATACATAATCTTTTAATAAAATAAAACTACAACTATACATTTAAACAAGTTATGGTTACTTTAACCATATTTTTTACACTGGCAACCATACTATGGTTAAATTGATCCATCCAAAAGCCATAACCATAGTATGGTTTTCTCCAAACATGTTTAAAAAAAAACAATAATATGTTTAAAATTATAATTTTTTAAAACCTTTTATGTTTACTTTTAACTTTAAAACAATGTTTAAAACAGCAATATTACGGTCGTTTTGCTCTCTAGAATAGTAAAATGCTTTTCAATTCCTCCTTGCTTGGTTTGCCTAAAACTCTCATTCATTTTATTATAATTGTTAAAATACATAAATTTCCGTAGCACTATGATGAACCAGTAAAACAGAAGAAGTGCTATTTAGGGTATTCATTTAATTAACCGAGGTTTTGGTTTAATCGGTTAATAATCGGTTAATTTTGTTATTGATCGGTTAACCGATTAATAAAATTTTGTTATAAATTAAGTAATTTCAATAAATAAAAATGCAAAAATAATTTATTATTAGAGTCTTTTAGTAAAAAAAAAACAATAACATAACGAACAAAACAATTCTTGAACTAAAACGAGCAAACAAAAAAGTAATAATATGAAAAACACATTTTATAATTTATACATAATATTTGTAAGTACGTATTTATTAAAAAAAAACTGTGAGATTTTTTTTTATTAATTATTTCAATAGTTTGAGATTTTATAAAATAATCTTTTGGAAAAATAATTTGGTTTAAATGTTTGGAATTTAAGCGATTCTTTTCTTTAGTTTTGATAAAACTTGATTTGGAAGCAATTCTTTCACTTATCGAAGATGTTTGAGAAATCGGAAGCAACCCATAATACAGATTCAAGATTACGCATTGCACATGCTTACAAAATTCAACTGTTTCATATGACGTCACTTAAGCATTTTATACACATGTTTGTTTTCTTGTGTTTCTATATTTTAGCTGTACTTATACGCTGATGTGACGTAGATGCGCAGAAACATTTCATTTTTAAAAGCTGAATGCGATATCTTGGTTTCTTTGTCCTTTTCCAGGATTTCTCTCAACATATAAAATCTTCCATTATGCCATTATTTCGGCTAATTTTTTTAAAGATTGTTTGTGTTACAATCGAGAGCTTCTTCTATTGCCGGTCATCATCTGACTCATCCTGGCAAAGCTTAGCACCGAACATTCTGCAAAAAATGAAATACGAACCCCTAGTTTCTGTTTTTGTACTTTGTTTTAAGAATGAATTTCTCGAAGGAAATATATTGTAGGAAAAAATATTTTCCAAACATATACCTTTTTTATATGAGACGAAACAAATAATTAAAAACGCAAAAATATATGTTATAATACTACAAAAAACTAAAAATATTTGTTACATCGGTTAATCGACTGAAATTAACCGGTTTAATCGAAAATTGCCAATTTTAAATTAACCGATCAGTTAATCGGGTAGTAATTAATCGGTTAACCGATTAACGGTTAACCGAATGAATACCCTAGTGCTAATGAATGTCGTCATATGCTGGGAAATTATTTAAATGGGATTACTTATAAAAGTGAAAAGTGGAACGTTAACCATAATAAGGTTAACTTTGACAGTAGTATATGATTCCTTTTGTCCAAATTTTGGAAATTTTTGACCATATAATGGTTGATTTTGAACATAATATGATTAATTTTGACCATTATTATAGTTAATATTAACCAAAATTTTCTTTTAACAAATTATTTTTATTTTGACCATATTATGGTTGATATCGGAGAATGTTTTGTTAATTTTAACCATATTATAGTTATATTTAATCATAATATGGCAACCTGCAAACATAAACATTGATAAAATCTAGAATATAGAATATGGTTACCTCCAACTTTATATTTTTTCTAACTGTAAATGTTGATATATGGATTATATTCGGCGCAAAGAACTGTTATATGAATCTTAACCGCATTACATTTTTTTGTTTTGCCGGGTCCATGATTGGCCATGGGTCCCAAGTAGGGCATATTCTCGAAGAGTTGTCTTTTTATATATATTTATTTTTTATTAGTGGTGTGATATAAATGTTATAAAAAATTAACACTTTATCAAAAGCGTGCATGTCATTTCTATTAAAGAACTGAAGAAAATAAAATAATTATTCTATAAATTTTATAGTTTGCTGTATAAAAAAGTCAAAGTTGTTCTGTATTTCGCTTATATTATGTATATCTCTAATTAAGGCATCACAATATAATACAATTTTATTTTTTACAAAAAAGTTTATAAAAAAAAATAATTTCAAACTTTAGTCTTTAAAATTATTTCATCAAAACTAACTTTTCTGAATTTTTAATTAACTAAAAATTTAAACATGCACTTTTGATGCAAGTAAAATATTTATTGTTAATAGAGTTAATGAAATTAAGTGAGTTTTTCTTTTAACCACTGTATATGCATGTAAGCGAGTTTTTATAGATGCATTTCCCGTTTGGAAAATGTGTGTAAATAATTAAGTGCATATTGGCGATAAATACTGTATAATTTTTTTGTAAAGATATTCTATATCAAAACATAAAATAAAATTAATTTCATAAAACCGATTCCTATGAGAAGATTAGATAATTTGCAAATAGCAAACAAATCTTAAATAACTTGTTTTTATCTTAAAAAATTTATAAATTCGAATTTTAAGAAGACTTGAAACTCTAAATTTGAACAATTTTTGAAATAAACCAAAACATTTTTGAGCAGGTGGAAAACGTAACAATATATTAAATCTAAACATTAAATTATTTGTAAAATATTTCAAACTAAAACCGTTGATTTTATATGTTTTGTTCTTTTGTCTTAACAAACATAAAAGTGGTCATTATTTATTTATGAAGCAAAATTTTAAATGTTTTGTTGTAATAATGTCACTGCTGTCTTTCATAAAGCATTTCTTAGTTCTGGTTCACACACAATAGAAATGACACGTCAATTGGAGTTTTTGGGAAAAACGAATGGAGGCAACTATTTAGTAAAGTTTGTATTTTTCTTTTATCTTCTTTGGTTTTCTTTTCTTTTCTCTTCTCTTCTTTTGTTTTCTTTTCATTTCTTTTTAAAGAAAAAGAAAATTGCTAAACTTGATGCGTATGAACCAGGACTCTTTTTAAATAAATAGTTAAATTGCAATAATATGTATTATAAACAAGGAAAAACTCACAGTTATAATTAATTTACTACCGTAATAATGTAAGACAATACAAATTAATTTTAGAACTAACAAAACCAACAACTGAGAAGAAATAACATTTAACAATACTAAACAAGACACAAGCAACAATAGACACAATAATAAGAATTATAATAATAGCTACAGTGGAACACGGTTAGAACGATATATGGGAGACCAAAAACTTAAGTCTACGTCAGGATCTGGAACGCCAATAAGGAATCATAGTGACGAACTTTATACATGTAGAGAGCAGCACAACTTGTACTATGGGCGGACACTGTTACACAAGAATGCTCTCTAAGAATATAACAAGAAGAAACCCAATATGTAGCCGCGTATCACCAACATACAGAACGGAAATATCAACAGATTCCTATGACAAGGCAGAAATTGTAAAATATAACAAATCGGCGGGCTGTGATGGTATACCGCCGGAGTTGGTAAAAGCCGACTCAGTTTCAAGTGCCAAAATTTTTAAGCCTATGTTTAGGGATATCTGGACTTATAAGGAGTTAACAGACGAACTTAAGTTGGCAAAGAAATGAAATCTATTGCATCGAGCGTGGTAGCTAGAGGGATATAACATTGTTAAGTTGTCGCCCATATTACCAAAGTGTTGCCAGAATTGAGACCAGGTAAAACCGAATTTCAATCACAGAACTTATAATCAGACCACGAGAGCAGTCTTCATTACCATTGTATGTAATATTTGTCGATTTCGAAATGGCGTTAGACACGTTCTCTCACGAAATTATATGGGCCGCACTGCATTGTAAAGGCGTTCCAGAGAAGCTAACTTTCCTCATTAAAGCAAACTGACGAATCCTTAATGAAAATAAATTTAGCCGCAGAATCTCTTCTGGGCATAACCATGAGAGAAGCCCTGGCGGATCAAGGAAAAAAATCGTAAAGGATTGGTAGCTGACTACCAATAGATAGAAAAAGATTATGCTGACAACATTTGTCTGATGTCTCCAAATTAAACGGACATGTCAACAAAACCAGACTGAGTTGTACAAGCCGTAGACAGGGCGGAATAAAGAATAAATGAAGAAAAAACGCAAGTAATGAGAACAATCAGCGATATATCCATGACCTTCAAAATCGACCATAATATACCGAAAATCTTGCTCACTAACTAAACACCATATAAGTATTAAAACAACAACAACTATATATAAACCTAAAGCTGCCAGATTTTTTTTTTACGAAAAAAATTTAAAGAAATGTTTTTAATATTTTTAATTGGGCTTAATTAAGTTCATTAAATTTAATTTTCATTAAATTATTTCTATGAAGAAAGGAATTTTACAACATGAAAATTAATTAAAATTGTTATTGATAATCTTTCATTTTTGACCGTGGCTGGGATTCGAACCGCGGCCGGCAGGTTACCATGACATGTTTCGATCGCAACCACTCGATCTCCTCAGATTTATTTGCCGTTTTACACTCGCAGCCATCGACGACTGCTGACGTCAATAGTCGAACATCAATCCTTAAACCAAATTGTATTTTAACCTTTGGTAGATCGAAGTTTGCTTTTTTGAATGATTACCCATTTTAATTGATTTTACATGTTCTTCCTTACTTCTGTTTTTTCGTACTTTTGTCAAGAATTTTTCTTGAAGTCCAAAGTACATTTTTTGTTTTTTCATTTTTGTCTTTCTTTTTCTTGTTGACCTTTCTCAGCACAACTTGAAGGACAAATGAACACATAGAGCTCGTGCCTTAGCTTTAACAATAATTAGTATTGTGGTTATTTTGTTGAAGTATTTATGGATTTTAATCCAAATTTTTAATATTTTTAATTAGGCTTAAGTTCATTAAATTTAATTTTCATTAAAATATTTCTATGAAGAAAGGAATTTTACAACATGAAAATTAATTAAAATTGTTATTGATAATCTTTCATTTTTGACCGTGGCCGGGATTCGAACGGTCAAAAATGAAAGATGTTTACAAAAAAATAACTTAAAACAGAATAACATTCTTTAATTAACGTAATAAATAAAATGACCTTAAAATCCAATGGTTAAAAAATTATGCAAAAATTTGAAAACAATATATAGTTTTGGAATAACTATTTAGAAAGTGGCAACAGTGGTTATTAGGCACACAAAATTACTCCTTATTACAGAGTTCACTATATGTAATTTTTAGAAAAAATAAGATTCAACCAATGAGAACGCAAGTTAGTGCTCGTTATATCAGGTGTTCATTATAACCGTGTTTTACTGTACAACTCACAGCATTACAGGTTTATCTGGAAACACATGAACACAAAGATACGGTACAGGTTTCTAATGCCACGAACACTATAATACTCACCATAAATTACAGTTCCATAATATTTTTATAACAAAAAAATATAATAATAATAAATGTTAATTAAACACATTTAGACTGATAGACAAACAGCTGTACCAACCGTGTTCTTAAGCAACAATGACACAATGAGACATTTAAACTTGATTAAGAGAGAAAATAATTGGTTTTTTGTTGGTCTCCCCATGAAATGATATTGTAGTTAAGGCTTAACAAATAATTCAATTTGAAACCATTAATAACAGGAAATAGCAGGAAAAGAAAATTTGCGACTAAACACAAATTGTTTTTCATCTATTTATTTAGAAGCAGCGAGTTGGGCATCAGCTGTTCGTTTAAGGTGTTAATCAGTTGTCGTGAGTCGTATGTAATTGTTATATTGATTTGTTTATTCTTTTCCGAGATTTATACATTGACATAACACTGTGCTGCAGATTTTAAAAAAGATTTTTTAAGGAGCTTCTAGTTAATTTATTTATTTAAACTTAAAAAAATTTTCTGTTAATAAGTTTTAAATTTTTTTAAAATTGTATTATGGTAATGTGAATTACAAATTTTAATTATTATCTGCTTTTAAAGAGGTTTGATGGCCATTTAATAGTTTAATAGTCAGTAGTGAGCTGGTTGGCCAGATTGGGTTCAAAAATTGTTCATTATTTTTGGAGTAAATAATAATAATAATAAAAAACTAATAAATTAATCAAAACTAATAAAAAATTTAAATTTTTTATTAATTAGCAAAAATTTTTCATACCAAATTTAGATTTTAGCCAAATTTTTATAATGTACATGTTATAAAAACAAGTTAGATGCGTAACATAGAGCTGTTAATATTCCCGCATGGAATGTTAAGCAACGAAATCTTACTGAACTGCAAAAAATTAGATAAATGAAATAAAAAGAATTAATTAAATAAAGAAATTTTTTTTTTTCATGTTGAAGAATTTTTATTTATTATGCAAAATTTATAAAATATAAACCCCAATTAATAAAAAAAAATAATATTCAAAATTAAAATAAATAACTGATTAACTATTTAAATTGCTTTTCTTTTTTTTTTTTTTTTTATTTTTCGAATTTATTCTATGAGTTAAATTTCAGTTATGTATTTTATAAAGCTTTTTTTTTTTTTTTTTTTTTTTTTTTTTTTTTTTGTAATAGTCTTATTCCTTCCATTTTTCAGGAATGACTTTATACACTACCAGACTATTATATTGTTGAATATAATATAAAGTAACCTGCGAAAGGAAATAATTCCCAGTTTCTAAATTGCTTTTCTTTTACAAAGAGTAACTGCCTGTTTTTAGAACGCGAGTGCAATAGTGACTCGTTTAACTAACATTTAAAACAAAATTTCAATATTTGTTGTTGTTCTAAATGTTAATTAAACGAGTCACTTCTGCACTCGCGTTCTAAAAACATGCAGGTAGTGTCCTTCATAATTTATATAACATTTCGAAGGGTGAAGGCCCAACCATAATGCGCAAAGGGTATCTTAAGCTACTGTTAAAAGTTAAAGAAAAGTCTGTCAAATGCATAAGCGAATTAAAAAGACCTTTAGGAGGACATAATGAACTTACATGAACTCAATACCCATGGAACCATTCATTGTTGCATACGGTGTAACATTTTGCTTTTTGGTAGTACTGCGAGATAAAAACTACCGAAAATTACAGCTCATTTTCAATACGCTCGGTCCTTGTGCCAATTGGAAATATGTACCAAATTTAATCAGATTAAATTAAATTCGTCGCATAACTGTACCGCGTTACAATTTTTGAGGGCTCGACATTAACCATTCCTTTGCAACGTGACAGAGAATCAACCGAAACTCATTGTATTAATTATAAGGAGCTGGTTCTGGAGGCTTTCCTTCCTGAAATTGTAGGTCGTCGGTATTTTGTGGAGGAGACTTATCAGGCGTTATGAAGTTATAAGTGTTTGCTGAATAAATATTTCAAAGCCAAATAATTTTGCTTCGGAATCCTCTTTAGTGGCTATGGTATTAAAGGTTTAATTTAAACCAAACCAAACGCAAGAAAGGGACAAAAAATGTCTTGGAGCAGAGATGTAGTAAAGTGTAAAAACAAACAGCTATGTCATAATCAGTGAAACTAGAAATATGCAATTGCATGTTTTTCCTTATGCGATTAATGAATTCAGAAACAGTATATTTATCCGTTTTAGAGCTTTTTATAAATTTTGGCATCGTCTTGTTAGTGCATATTTTTGCATATTTTACCCTTTGCAGCACGTTTTTGTATAATTTGGTTAAACGAGTTTTTTTCAGCCATTTTTAGGTTTACAGTGCATAATTAAAGTTTTTGAAGCATATTTTTATTCATGTTCAATTTGTTTAGATGCCCTAAAATGCTTTCGCAGGGAATACAATTTTTTTTTTAATTCTGATTAACAGATGGCTTTTCTGTTTTAAATATCTATATCTGTAAACCCAACGTGTTGCTTGAATTTCTTGTACATACTATATACATAAAATATTCACTCTACAATTGTAAAGCTGGGATGACACGATTGCCGCAAATGCACCAATATGACACAATTTTGATTGTGCTTTATTGACGCACAATAATGAAATCGCACCAATCAAATATTCTGAAATCACACGATTGCCCTTTCTTATACAAATTTAATTGCCGCTAGTTGGTACAAAGTGAAATGGGTACAATAATTGCCACCTCACAGTCACACGATTGTTCTTACTTGACAATTGCGAAAACAGCTTTTGTGGTAGCGTATTTAATTGTTTGGAAGTTCTAAACAAAGTTAAATTCTATTTTGAAATATATAAAGAAATAGAAAATATTTTTATTCCAATTTTTGAATACAAATTAAAATTATTTGTATCGCTTTAGTTGATTTAAATTTGGAATCAAAATAATATTATTTAAATAACTAAATTCTGTAGCTTTATTAATTTAACTACCGATACCGTTTAGTAAAATCTCTGCTACTTTAACGAATTTTTTAATCTTGTTTTTAAGTTAACAAATATTTTTTTTAAGAGATAATAACGACAAATATCTTTTAAAGAAAAAATACCGAGTTTTATTAAATATCTTCAATAAAACATTCGCACTAAACAGCTACATGTGCTTGTGGACATACATATTTTGATAAAAGAAATAAGTTTAAAAAAATTCAAATGCATAATAAATAAATACTCATTTACCTTCATTATTTGCAAAAAGGTACATAAAAATGTAAATTTATTAAAAAAGGCAAATAAGAACACAATAAATATTAGTGCATTTCCGTTATTTTTATTGACGCGCGGTTGCATAGCAAGCACTCACATGATTGCCTCACCAGGGTTGCATTTTATTGGTAAAAGTAAGCACAATATTGTCCTCGATTGGTACATTACCCATTTGGTTGTGCAGTCACACGATTGGAGTATTAAAAAGTGTGAAAATTGGTGCATTGCGGCAATCGTGTGATCCCAGTTTAAGCTAATACAAGTTGTCATTAAACATTAATATTATTTAAAACTGCGACATTTTATATATAAGCAAAACTGATGGAATAAGCAATTAAATACATATAAATCTAGACCCATCTTCTAGTATGTATACCGCTCGACTCAGAATAACTTTTTTAATGTCATTTAACGATATCCATACGTCCGTCTGGCTGGTGGGCTCTCCATGTAAATCTTGTGTACAAAGTACAAGTAGCACTTTTGTAGATAATTTGATTAACTTGATAAATACGTTTTTATTTTCGACTTCGGCACAAATCACTCTTATAGAAAATCTCTGTTTTCGTGTGTCCATGGCTGCCCATCGGTTCTAAATAGGGTGCAATCTCGGAAATTCTTAATATTGTGGTGTATGGGGTTTAGCGAATATAATTTAAAACTTGTTTGTTTTTAAAGGAATTGTCATTAAATTGTTGAATATTTTGTTTTTAAATAATACATTTTTTTCAAAGTTTTTCTTTGGATCCAAAAAATAAATTAGCAAGGTTTCGTTTAAATGTGCTAAATTTCCATTTCATACTATTGATAAACAGAAATTTATTGTTATTGGGATAAGTTGTTCCTATGCGCATTTCACTGGTTGCTTAGGCCAGATCGTCAGGAAACTTCATCCAAAGATTTTAGAAAAGCTAAAGATATTATTCAAATGAAACTGTTAAGCGAATAAGAATTATAAACCCTTGTTTTACTTGTAACAATATCAAAGCTTAAACAAAATCAACAACAATAAACAGTGAGTTTATCTTTTCTTACAGTCCCGACTACAATTGGTTGATTTTTTGTCAACTCTAAATGTTGTAAGTGGGTAAAGAAAAAACAAAAATAAAAACAATTTACTTTATTTTATATTGCCAGTTCAGTTTTATTTACACTGCCACATGCGTATTAGTTATCAAAGTTTTTCTTGGGATTCAAAAAATTATTTAATATGGTTTCGTTTAAATTGTCATTTTATACTATTGATTAACTTAAATATGCTTCAAAAGAGTGTTTTATGCGCATATTTAATGCACATAAAACACACTTTTGAAGCATATTTCAGGTTTCCCTGGTCATAATATATTAATGTACTCACAGAAAAAAATTTAAAATTGTCTCTTATCACCAATATCATACCAAATTCATAGAATCAAGCAACCCATTTGTTGATTTCAAAAAATTGTAAATATTTAAAAGTGTGATTTTTTTAATTTTAATTAAAAAAAATGATCAAAAACTTTGCCGTTTCAAACAATGTGTTAATTGATTTAATTAAATATTGCTCAGGTTTTGACAATTTCTACAAGTCTAAATTATTTTATTTTACGCTAAATAATCAATTAAGATTTTTTGTTATTTAATAAATATTTACATTCAAAATATTTCAAAACAACTAAAATCTTAATTAAATCAAAATTATCAGGGGTATGCTGGAAATCGTAATCGTGAAAAGCCAGAATTAGGAAGTTGTTTTTAATACACTTGATATGTAATTTTTATAAATTTTGTTATAAAATTCTGTTTAATAGAGAAATATTTGTATAATGTTTGTCATAAAAATCTTTTATTACAGAAATCTTATTAAAAAACGACTTTTAAAATTCTTGCGTTTCCATCACACCCCTGTATATTTTTAATTTTCTTTCAACAAAAAAAAAAAAAAAACAAAAAAAAAAAACAAATTATTGATTCAATTATCACATTAAGGAAAATCACGATGGGTAGTGCAAAGTGTGCAAACGATGCAAATGCGTGCAAAAATACACACACTTGCACAACACAACAGCAAAATGTACGTATTTCCAATTTCCTCGTTTTTACTTCGTTTGCACTAAAAAAATCATGAGCAAAATTAGTAGTGCATATTTGCTCTGTTGCAAACAAATGTAAACAATAAAGTTTGACATATTAAGCGCCATATTGGTTTTAAGAAAACATATAAATTGAACATTTTCGTGGATTTTAATATAAAATAAATAAAAAGAAAAAATTTATTTTAATATGCTTGCGTATAATTGAAAACAAATGCAGATTTTTTACAGTGCTGCCAGAAGTTTTTTGTGTTGCCAGAATAAATTTTTAGAAAAATTACACATTTGCACAAAAAATTAAAGTTGAATGCTCACAAAGTTGAATGCTCACTTTTTAAACAATTTTTTTATTTGATATACAACAACGGATAATTTTTTCTGTGCTGGAAATCGAAAACGTAAAACGCAAGAATTTAAAAATTGTTTTTAATACATACATTTTTAATCTAATTTTTGTTATAAAATTCTGTACAATAGAGAAATATTTGTATAATATTTGTCATAAAATTCTTTTATTACAGAAATCTTATTAAACAACGGCTTTTTAATTTCTTGGGATTTAAGTTTTCGATTTCCAGCACACCCCTGAATGTGTCCCCAGTTCTAGAACAATGCAACAATAGAAAAACAACAAACATTTTGTTGCTAGAATTGTTACGGTAAATGTCAAAATAAGTTAATTCGCCTTTGTAAAAATAATGTAAAAAAACAAAAAAAAAAAACACATTACACCACAAAGAAAAACAGTGCGTTACCTTACCTACAAATTTTATGATCACAAACAAACCAAATTAACGAAAGATCGATCTAATTTGTAATGTAAAATCTTCTCTGCGGTATAAAAAAATAAAACTTAAATTCTTTGTGATTAACACAACTGAAGCAAACGAGCATAACACAAAAAGAAACAGTACGACATGAAGGGAACAAAAATTTTAAATCGTTAATCCCCGAATGCTCCCAGTACACTTCCGGTTGACTTCGTCAGTTGTGTGAGTCATTTGAGTTGGGTCATTTGTGAATTACACAACTCTACTCGCAACCAATTCCTATAGCGTTATCGTAATTGTAATACAGTAGTTTTCCTGTTTAACGAACCTTCGATTCTGCGAAGATTGCATTTAACGAACACACAAGTTTGCTCCATTATATACCTTATGTACCTTATATAGCGAACAAAAAATATTTTTTTGTGCTCAATTTAGCGAACTAATACGAGTTAACTAATACAAGAAATGAATGAGCGAATAGTCACTTTTTTACATTGCTGTTAAGAAAATGATAGAAAGAAATGGCCGAAATAAAGTTTTCTGTCATTTCTTTCTATCATTTTCTTAACACTAACGTGAAAAATGTGACTACTCGCTCATTCATTTCTTAAAGGGAAGATCCATAATTTCAGTTTAAAAAAGCATAATGTGAAGTTAGACACCTTTCAGACTCGACAATAACAAAGTCTGTACAACATATTTTTCTTTACCCCGACCTTACCGCTAACGTCTACAAACCAAGAGTTGCGCAAGATACCTGCTGAGTGTGAAAGGGGTATAATTTCTAACTAAAAACAAAGTGAGTAGCAAAACGTACCGCTATTTTGGGTTTTGTTTATGAAGCATTTTTGTTTGATTATGCTGCAATGATCAGTTACGCATATTCTTTCGATCATGAAAAACATTTGGAGAATCAAATAAAACACAAAGATGCTATCAAAAGCTTCGAAACTTGTATTTAAGGCTCAACAAAATAAGGTTAATTTGTCAACTTTATTGCTATTAAGAAAATTCAGGAAGATGCCACGAAACAAAATTTTTTTGTTCCAAAAAAACAAACATTACTCTACAAATTTTTTATGTTAAAATTGAAAATGAATTTGAATCTATTTTTCATTAAAATTATTTTAGGTTTTATGCTACCAGTGTAATGAATTGTACCTTTTTTAGTTTTTTAAAATATATTATACAGATCTCAAAACATATTTCAAAATAAACGACAAAAAATACAGTTTTAGCTATTTATTTATTCATAACATGGGTACTAGACATAAGTATGGCATATAACGAACTTTTCTTTTTAACGAACAGGCCTGACAAAGTACTGGTTCGTTAAACCGGAAAACTACTGTACTTCAAATTGTGCAGAGCCAGCATTTTTAAAAACCGTTTTTTATAAAAGGTCCTACTTTTTAACACAACGGCTTAATACGTCATTATAACTAGAACAAAATAAATTTGTATGATTTCTTGTGTTCAATAGCACGGTAGGTTTCTACATTTAAAAATCTTAAAATATGTATGTATGTATGTATGTAAAAGCTGTGATTATAGATACCAAAAACCCTCATAGAAAAAGTAAATTGTCGGACGAAAATATAGTAAAAAAGTCCGCACTATTTGAATTTAAGTATTTTATAAATTTAGATTTTTAATAAATACTTGCGATAAATAAACAATTTGGATTAAAAACCATAAATAGTTCAACAAAACAACCACAATACTAATTATTGTTAAAGCTAAGGCACGAGCTCTATGTATTCATTTGTCCTTCAAGTTGTGCTGAAAAAGGTCAACAAGAAAAAGAAAGACAAAAAAATGAGAAAACAAAAAATGTACTTTGGACTTCAAGAAAAATTCTTGACAAAAGTACGAAAAAACAGAAGTAAGGAAGAACATGTAAAATCAATTAAAAATGGATAATCATTCAAAAAAAAAAAGCAAACTTCGATCTACCAAAGGTTAAAATACAATTTGGTTCAAGGATTGATGTTTGACTATTGACGTCAGCAGTCGTCGATGGCTGCGAGTGTAAGACGGCAAATCCCTCTGACGAGATCGAGTGGTTGCGATCGAAACATGTCATGGTAACCTGCCGGCCGCGGTTCGAATCCCGGCCACGGTCAAAAATGAAAGATTATCAATAACAATTTTAATTGATTTTCATGTTGTAAAATTCCTTTCTTCATAAAAATAATTTAATGAAAATTAAATTTAATGAACTTAAGCCTAATTAAAATTATTAAAAATTTGGATTAAAAACCATAAATAGTTCAGCAAAATAACCAAAATACTAATTATTATTAAGAATATAAAAATCATCACTGAATGTTAATAGTGTACAAAATCGGACTCAAGATCAAAGTGTAGTTGTTTTTTTTTTAAATTTTTGTTAAGCAAATTGCTTTTTTATTGCGAAATATGCACTTATATGCAAATAAAGAATACTCTCCGAACATTTTGCGAAGCATGCTAAAACTTATGATAAAAATACTAACCCCGTTTATTAGCAGTAAATAATTATCAACTTGAAATGTTTTCTAATGTCTTTTATCTGATACATCAAATAAAATCTTAAAATATATTTTCTTTGAATATTGATTTTCAATAATGAAAATACGAAAAAAAAAATTTCCGTTCGACACATTACGATTTATAAAATATATTCACATAAATAGTCAAAGTTTTCTAAAAAATAAATCTGCAACCCAATGAAAATTGAAGTCTAGAAAAAAAATTCCTAAAACTAAAGCCATAAATTATGAGACAAAAAACTACAACAGTTTTATCCATACACTATAAAAAAATTGGCCCATATAAATAAAATTTAAAACTATAAAATCACAGGTATACTCATAAATTTTTCAAACATTAAATCAAACTTATAAAAGCGGGTAGTGCGAGTTAACAAAATAAACTCAATGTCTGTCACTCAGTCTGGCTATTTATCACTGAACACAAATAATTTATATTTGTTATTCGGATTGTTAACATTCGCTTATAAAATCTCTTTAAATTTGTTAGAGCAAAAATTAGATAAAAGAACTTAATATATCTTTGAATTGTTATTAAAAGATATTTCATATACATTAATATTTCATAAGACATTGACGTCAGTACTTGACATGATAAATATCATGTTTCATTTTGTATTTATTTAATTTATTTCTTTTTTATTTTCTTGTTTTTGTGATTATCAATTCAATCATAAATATTTTAAATACCTGAGTTCATAAGATGTTGTATTTTTGAGCTAAATAAACAATTTAAAGTTGTTTGAATAAGTCATTGATATCAAGTAAAATAATTTTTTTGTTTTGGCTACACTCCAAAAAAACCATGGTAAATTTTTCAGAGGAAACTTTCATAGCTATTTTTTTTTTGTGTCTTTTACAAAAGTTTCGCTTACAATGTGAAAACAAGTCAACTATAGCATCTTTATATTTTATGAAAGAAAAGAATTCTTTCGTAGTCCTATTTTTCGTAAAAATTACAAAATTTTGGATTTAGCGGTCACCCTAGTGTAACACCTTAAAAAATTGGTCCCTCAAGTATACCGATCGACTCAGAATCACTTTCCAACCAAGCCTTTTTAAAATGGGGCGATTCGGTACATAGTTTCTTATACTACATAGTTTCATATATATGGTCGGGCTTGATCGACTATACTTTCCACCTTGTTTTTTCTTAGTTTTAGCCGTATTAAAATAATCAACACCAAATTCAATAAACATAAATAAATTTACATAAATGCAGAAACCTTAAATCAATTTCCAAAAATATTTCCTAATATACAAAATTATTTTTTGTAAATTGTAAAAAGTTATTTTGAATTTTATTAAAGCAAATCGTACATTGAACGTAAGAATTTTGTGCTCAAAATTACAAATGATTGTACGAAATGATTTGTACGAAAGTTTTCTTACATATAAGCCATGGATTTTTTTGAGTGAACGAAAAATATATGTAGGTACCATCAACTTCATTGCCCAAACACGTGCTTTTATTTCAAAGGGTCTCCCAGTAAGGCCTACCGAACGTAGACAGTTGATAACGGCCAATTTGTTAAAGCAACATCTGTCTAATCATAGACGGACATTGTATTCCACTACACGAGCATTTGATAAAATTTTAAAAGTTCTGAACTGACCGTAATTTTTATCAATCCTTAAATTTGTGGACACAGGGCCCTTTTTTGTAAGAAAAAGTAAGCGTAAGCGGTCCAAATTTTTGAGAGCGACTTTGGTAAGGTCATCACCGTCAACGGTTAGCGACGTAGGTCGATGATTACTAACACCTGTTTATTTATAATTGGTTCCATGGGAGTTTGTATAGATAATCTCTAGGATATTTGACCTTCTGGTGTTACATCCTCCGGGAAAATCAGATACACTCAGTACCTGGGATAAGGCAAAAATCCGAAATTGAATGCTCTTAAAAGTTCCTATCTGGAGGCAGTAGGACCCGGTGAGTTAGCACTGAACTGACTATTAGTTGAGGCCTCCGTTAGTATTCTTCTTGTGAAAAAGACTTTCTGTCTGTCAGGAAGATTTTCTTTGCGGAGAGTTTTTCTTTTCCATTGAAAAGATACTTTCGAGGATAACGTGATGGTGTAGGGAAAACCCGAATTCGCGGGAAGAGAGATCCTGAAAAACCGATTCAAGGGCCAATTTGTCACCACTTGTGAGAGAGTTCCGCGCGAGGGAAGATTATCCCTACATGCTCTTTATCTCAAAAGATGGCATATTTCCAAAAGCAGTTGGAAGTTAAATAGCTTT
This sequence comes from Pollenia griseotomentosa, assembly GCA_963931875.1. Classification (NCBI taxonomy): domain Eukaryota; kingdom Metazoa; phylum Arthropoda; class Insecta; order Diptera; family Polleniidae; genus Pollenia; species Pollenia griseotomentosa. The sequence goes on along the minus strand of OZ007563.1, from coordinate 40,380,760 downwards.
AGCTCCTAAACAAGGGGCGAATGTATAATCTTGTTGGTTAATGCACTTAAATAACTAACTGGATGTGTTGGTTGCTATCACAGTCGGGGCGGCTGGTTAATGCATTGTATGGTTAAGACCCATCATAGAGTAGGCCTAAGAGTAGCTTTCCATGTAAATCTTTTCCATATCTGTCCCTGATTAACATGTGGTTTCAACACGAAGGAACTAAGTGCCACACAGCTCATGCCACATTTGACATTCTGCACCAGTTATTTGAGGGCTTTGTGATATTAACTAGCCACCGACATTGTGCGATTTGTCACCGTTAGACTGTTTCTTGTAGGGTTTTCTTCAGCCGCAGGTATAGGCGCATAAACAAAAAATCACAGCAGCCCTTAATGCCAACGAAACCCATCGCATCGGTCCAATTCAGCCCGACTTATGATAAATTTGACATTTCGGAGGAGCTCCACCCAACTCAGCCGCGGCGAACATTTGCGCGATATATTATTCCATACAGAATGGCATTGTTTGGACTTTCAAGTAAATAAAAAATATATGATATGATTCTCTCATACATTTTTTGTTTTATTTCAATTTAAAAATAACAAGTGTTTAATGAAGCACCCTTTAGTAGATACGTTAAAGTAATAATTTTCATGTCTAGTTTCATTAATACCTGTATTTTTTTTTGTGTGATTTTGGAATTTAAAATTTTGCTAATGTAAAAGGAATGTGTTTAGGGGGAGGAGTTTAGTTGTGTGACTCAGTACGAAAAAAATGAATTTGTGGTTATTATTGTAAAACAGTAAATTTGAATTTTCATTTGTATTAAAATCACTAATTGGTAATTTTAAAACCAAATATAGTTAAATACTGTATCAGAACATTTATTGTCATAATTATTTCTCGTTTTGTGTTTAAAGTAGTTTATATGTAAAATTACATATCGTTGCCTTGTATCGTTAAGGAACTAAGTTTAATTTAATAAGTTTTACAGGGGAGGGAATAAACTTGCTAAAATCTTTTTTCTCTTTCTACTTTTCAAATTTGTGACTCTTTTTTAACATGGAGGACTCAAAACTATGGATCTTTGTTAAACAAAAATATTTATTTTATAGCAACTGTTCTGTTAAATATAATGTACTCTTACGGCCAATTTCACCAAGTTCAGTTATAATTAACTATCAGTTATAGCTGTGAAAACATATTGCTAACTGGATGATAAAGTAAAAGTTAGTTTTAACTTAACTTCGTGAAATTGGCCGTTAATGAGGACTTTAAGGGTCAACCATAATGTGCTTAAGTTGGCTTAAGCAAATGTGCGAGTACATGTTAAGTATACGAGGCAAACCATATTGAACTTAAAGAAACATTTTGTTTAATTTAAAGAAACTGTCATTTACTTAAGCAAAGTGCGAAACAGATCGCACATGCCGTATGGAATCAAGTGATTTTTCAGTTTGTTTTTGTTTTTTTAAATACATTTCAGAGACTTTTTGTTAATTTTGACAGTAGGTTAAGCAAGGCTATGCATATTATGGTTGGGCCTTTACACTTTACACTTTTCTCTTTCACTTGTTTTGAATTTTATACAAAAAAACTTTTATGCATTTAACAAAGAATCAACAATTTAAGAGGTATCTCAATAACCGATTAATTACTACCCGATTAACTGATCGGTTAATTTAAAATTGGCTTTTTTCGATTAACGATTAAACCGGTTAATTTCAGTCGATTAACCGATTAACCGAAGTAACAAAATTTTAATTTTTTTGTAGTATTTTAACATATTTTTTGTGTTTTTAATTATTTGTTTTGTCTCATATACAAAAGGCATGTGTTTAGAAAAATATTTTTTTTCTTCTAGCAATACATTCTTTAATTTAAATACAGTGCAAAATCAAAAATTAAGAAATTCGGAAATAAATTTTTTGCAGAATGTTCGATGCTGAGCTTTGCCAGGATGAGACAGATGTATAGCTGACTCTCGATTGTAACACAAACAATCTTTTAACAGCATTAACCAAAGCAATTAAAAGTGTTTAAAATTTAAAAAATTAAAACTAGTATTTAATGTCGTAATGGAAGATTTTATAATGGGTGATTTTTTAAGCGTAGTTTTTTAAAAACTAATAAAACACTCAAATTTGCTTCATATGTTCAAAATTTTTATTGGAATCGATAAATTGGTCTTTGCCATTTACTTTTTAAAAATAACTTTGTGTAGATGTTGTCCGCGGCTCCGGTTCATATAGTCCATTCGTAAGGTCCAATTTTGCACGACTTTTTCGAGCATTTTGGCCTGTATTCCATGAATAACACGTGTTATGTTATACTCTAAGGCTTTTATCGTGTTTGGCTTGTCCACATAGACCAACGACTTCACATAACCCCACAAGAAATAGTCAAGAGGCGTCGAATCACATGATCTTGGTGTCCAACTCACAGGGCCATTTCGAAAGATAAACTGCTCACCAAATTCATCCTTCAATATGTCCATTGTTTAACGAGCTGTGTACAATGTGGCACCGTCTTGGACATTTCTCACAGAGCACGAATTTTGATAATAAATTTCAACGATTTGCAGTCGTTGCACGTTTGTGCGTTTCTCCATGATGAAATGGCAGAGTATACTGAACACTTTTCACTTTCACATATGTTGTTTGGACACAATTACCAACCAGTGCCGCCAGCCCGAAAAACTTAATTCCTAAAAAGTTAACCCTTTATGTTTAGAGAAATACAGGAAAAGACCTGAGAAATTAGATAATCTGTATTATGGATTGCTTTCAATTTCAAGTTTTATCAAAACTAAAGAAAAGAATCGATTAAATCCTAAACATTTAAGCCAAATTATTTTTCTAAAAGATTATTTTATAAGAAATACCTAAACTATTGAAAAATGTATTAATAAAATGATCTGACAGTTTTTTTCTTATTAACCTCACATTTCACCAAGTTCAGTTATAATTAACTATCAGTTATAGCTGCTAAAACATATTGTTAACTGGAAGTTAAAGTAATAGTTAGTTTTAACTGAACTTGGTGAAATTAGGGGTAAATGATACATATATATTTATGAATTACTTTTTTATTTGCTCGTTTTAGTTCAAGAATTGTTTTGTTTGTTATGTAATTTTTTTTTTTTGGTAATAAAGTCCAAATAATAAATAATTTTTGCATTTTTATTTATTGAAATTACTTAATTTATAGCAAAAGTTTATTAATCGGTTAACCGATCAATCCGATTAAACAAACCGATTAAACCGATTAAACAAAAACCTCGGTTAATTAATCGAGCGATTAACCGATTAAAGCAAAAGCCCGATTAATTGAATACCCTAGTGTATGGATGCTATGTTTGGTGGGAGGCAATGTGGCTGGCAAGTCAAATAAACGTTTTGTCTTAGGTTAGAGGTGCGCTTCGATCGGCTTGACAGGGGCCATTGGAAGTACTTTTTAGTGGGTTTTGGTTATGCTTCATCTACGGCTTTTGGTTATTGTACATATTCTGCATATGGAACAGTATGTGATGGAAATGGCAGCTATAAGCATTCTTACAGCAAGTTTTCGAAAATAAAAATAACATTATTTAGCGTTCGGCTCACACGTCCAGGAATACCGATCGTAACTATTTTCAAGAAAGAGCCGAACACTATATAGCGTTCTGTTCTTCGTTAAAAAGCAGAACAATTGTAGTAATACTGTAGACAAACATTATATTTTTATGTTCTAAATGGTACTTTTTCACATTGCTAGAGAAATGAGCAAAAAAATATTTTTAGAAACGACCACAGCACGAATAGCTTGTGGGTGTATTGTGTTTTTGTAAAATTTTTTTGCTATTTTTTTCGTATATGAGTTTTGCTTTCGTAAACAATTTTTGTTTTTTTTTAACAGCCAAAAGAACGCTAAGCCCAACTGAAACGAACGAACACTAATGAGCTGAACCGAACACAATAAAGTTTGTGGTTTTTTTTTTAAACCGAACGTAATTAAATGTTCTCATCTTTTTGTCGAGTTGGATAAGAACAGTATTAATTTTGTGCTCATAGATGACAAACAGGGAAACGTTATTTTTGTTTAATGATTTACTACACAAACACTATTAGCGTTTGTGTGTGATATTTAATGTTTATTTTCGAACACTGCTTCCAGCCGTACCTACACAAAAGCGGCAAGCGTTTTCTAGTTGTCAAAAATTGTCATGCCCATACAATTTGTATGAAGCGTCCTTAAATAGCGCGGCGTCAACGCTTTGCAATTGGAAAATCATATTTTGACAGTGAAGTTGGCCGCTAGTGTTAATAAATAATGGCAATTCAGCTATTTTTTGGTCAATCGAGCGGTTTTATCTACATTTTTTTATTGCTATTTTATGGGTTTTATTAAACAAGAAAGTTAACACTTCTGTTCGAGACAGAATGTTGACAGTCTTGTTTTGGTATGTCATATCAGCTTAAAACCTAAGCGGAAGACAATGTTCCGCCTTCCACGCTTGGTTAGGTACCGCTGTTAGATTGAAGGAACAGAAAATTCCGGGATATGTCGCTGGCGGATCTTGGATGAGTTTAGCATTGGTGGTTATTGCCCGTGCCCGCCTCTAACTAGGATCGACTTCTGCCGTTTGCCAATGGTGGGATAATCGTCTTGGGAGCGTTGGTCATACTCCGGTCTAACTAAGCCTTAAGAGTCTTTGAAAACTGCGAACATGAAGACGAACAATATTCTGAGATCGAGGATGAAGAATTTTTTTTAGTTAATTTGATTATTTAAAGATAGAAAGCCAAATTTTGCAATAAAAATTTGTTTATTAGAAGTGTTTTGAAAGATGAAGGGAGACTTCCAAATATCGAATCTAAAAAAATCATTTAATATGGCCCAGCCGTTTGGCTAAAAATTAGAAAGGAAACTAGAGCAATTGTTATTTTTTTTCGTATTTTATAAGGAAATGGAATAAAGTACATCGTTTTGTTGAGAATGCTGTTTTTCTCAAACCGTTTTCATTACTCAACTTTGTTGTTGCTGTGTTAAAAGTGGTTTAACATATTTTCTTTAAATCTTAATTTTATAACAAAGGATGTTTTTATAGAGTGAAATCATAATAAAACAAGGAAATATATTTTTAATAGCATTGAAACAGGCTTTATTGGAAAGAAACATTTTATGAAATCAACGTTTAAACATAGTTTATGCCATGTGGCCGGCACGGCTGGCGCGTTGAAGCCGCGTTTTGGAAGACATGTGGGCCAACGACTCCGCCAGCACATAAAGCGCAACAAACAGTCATTTTCTGTGGATGTAATGGTGTTTCGACAAAAGCTTGTGTTTTCTCCCCACTCCAAATGTGACAATTCTGCTTACTTACGTACCCATTTAACCAGAAATGGGCTTCATCGGAAAATACAATTTTGAATGGCAATTCAAAATCAACATTAATTTGTACTTCAGCCCATTCGCCGAATTATTTTGATTAAAAATTACAACAATTTGCACGCGTTGCTCTGGCGTAAGATGATTCATAATGAAATTTCAAAACAAACTAAAAAAAGCAACTATCAGTTGTTAAATGGGTGCTCAAATAAAGCAGTGATGCCAACTCAAATTTGTGACACTTAAAACACCCTTTATATAGTCACAAAGAAGAGCATTGTTTTGAAAGCTTTCAATTTGAGTCTTAAACATTAAGAAATAAAATTAAAATTAATTAGTTAAAATTTGAACTTGTGTTATTGCCAGTATTTTCAAGTGGTCTTGAGTTTATATTGTTTTAATGTATTTTCGGAATCTAATAATAGTTTGTTAATTACAAAATGCATAAATTAGTTTTACCAAAAGAGCAAATTTGAATAAAATAACTCTTAAAACAAACACACACTCATTCTTTAACAAATATGTGTGTATATTTTCATACAGTAACTTAAATAAACGCAATTCGTATAAGTATGCTCACACTATTATACATTAGGGTGGTTCAGAAATAGCATATAATAACAGCATTCCGCAACAGCGTTAATCAAAGCATTCAGAAACATTAATAATGGATGTTTTCTATTTTGTATCTAAACTTAGTTCCTAGTACACCATTTTGGTATTTGGGAATAGCTTCAATAAATCTCTACCAACCTCTTAGCCTCTTAGTTGAATAATAATGAAAGTAATTGATTTCGTATAATTTCATTGATAAAAATATCTTTGTTATTCCAACATCATGTGTACTTTGCTTTATGGAATGCAGGTTGAAGAAAGTTTTTATTTTTGTTGACAAATAATGTCAAATTGGTGTATATAATTTTACTGCGCATACTTTTTGCAATTTAACCTTAAAACTTTTAAGAGTCGGTCAATCTGAAATAATTTAAGTTTCGTGGATAAAACACCTTCCACAAGCTGGAAAAAATTCTTTTAGAAAGTCTGAGTTCATTAGTGAGAGGGGAGAGAAGATTAGCATGTTTTTCACCAATAAACACAGTCTTTCGGAAAGAAAACTTTCATAGTGTGAACCCAGACTAAGTACAGACTTTGATGGAATCGCAATGTTTCTTCTTCTTCGTTCGTCAGTTGTTTTCAGGTGTATTTATTTGGTTGCCTATTTGATAAATAACAACAGAAGAACAAAGTAAACCTTGTGAGTGATAAAAGAGGGTTTCTATGGGAACAATGTCTTTAAGACTCATTCATTTCTTCAAATGCTGATACCGGTTTAACAATTTTGTGGAATTATTAATTCGAAAATTATCAAACTGTATTTTGCATAGCAGGTAATGTCTGCCATGCACTAGTCGTCATTCTAAATATTGTGTATAAATGTAATTGAGAGTGGCCATATCCTATTTAAGAGTCAGTAAGCGACCACTTACTAATTTTCTCAAACAAACGCGTGTGGTGACATCTCTACTCGTGCATGTTTAAATTACACGTTTTCGTGTATCACTAACCCACTACCCAGCAAACATAAAAGATAATATAAAGTCAAAATCAATTGGACCGAATGGAGTTTCATTGCGGTTTCTAAAAATGGATTTTCCGACAATAGCCAAATGTTTACTCCATGCATGTTATATAATTGGCCATATATACATGTAAAATAATTCTAGCAACCTCGAAGTTTCCTAAAATTTGGAAATCGGCTAGAGTGTTGTTAGACTTTAGACCTTTTGGTATTCTTTGTGTATGTTCAAAGGTTCTAGAAACTGCAATTAGAAGCCAAATGAAAAGCTATTTTTGCAAAAAAAGGTGAAATTTTTGACTAACAATCAGGTTATAGGGCAAAATATAACTCTACGAAACTGGTATTGGATGTTTCTAAAGGCTGGTTTACACTATCACACAAGTCTTACGTATTCCATAATTTTTTGTGAGATAGAAAGCTAAGGAGTTTTGTAGCGTCTATCAAAAAATCACATATCATCAAATCAATGAAAAGTATTATTGTTTAATTCAAAAAAAACTATGAAGTATGGGATGTCAAACCTTTTTTTCGTAATACTTGACATATTGCATGACACATTGCATTCACACTATACCCTTTAACATATTACTTGAGTTCTCGACATGTATAAGTACGAAGTATAATAGTGTAAAGTTGCCTTAAAAGAGTAAGAGAAAGTATGGATAAAGCAGAATAGGCTGCAGTAGTGTTTCTTTATTATAGCAAGGCGCTTGATGCAATTAGTCATAGCACAATTTTTTCAATATGGACCTTTAAGACCATCACATTTATTGCGGTACAGAGGAGTCCTACAGGGGTGCATTTTAGCGCCTATGTTTTTCATAGTGTATATGACTGATATAATTAGCTGCTGTCGGTTGAGTGTACCCCACATTTCTTCTAATGTTGATTGTGGGTGTATTAGAGCGTGCAAATATGTCAACTGTTGTCGGTTTAATTAATGATGACTTAAATTGAGTTTCGGAATGGTCTTAGTTAAATTTTTTGGGTCTTAATCCGACCAAAATAAGGGCCATTTTATTTAATCAGGATCATGATGCACCATTGGGCTTAAGAGCTTGTGGCGAATTGATAATAGTTTTTGATCATTCACAGAAAAAATTAAAAATTGTCTCTAATCAACAAATTTATTCCAAATTCATAGAATCAAGCAACCCATTTATTGATTTTGCACCTATTACCAAAATGATTATATTGATTACTAAAAATTGTAAAAATTTTATATATTGAATATTTTTTTTTCCAATAAATTATATTTTTAGTTTTAATTAAAAAAATGATCAAAAAACTTTGCCATTTTAAACAATGTATTGATTGATTTTGACAGTTTCCAACAACAATTTCACAAGTTTAAATTATTTAATTTTAAACGCAATAATTTTTTGTTATTTAATTATTAATTTAATTCAAAATTTATTTCAAAACAACTAAAATGTTTATTGAATCAAAATTATATATTTTAATTTTTTTTTCAACAAAAAAAAAAATAATTGATTCAATTATCACATTAATTACATTTAAAAACTTTTTATATATTTTTTTTAATTGATAAAAAACTACTAATAATTTTTTCTGTGTTATAAATCAATAGGATTTCAAATTGATTGTAACATTGTAACATTAACTCTGTTATGGGTTGAATTTCTATAATTTTAAGACGATTATATTTTGTTAACGTCCCTATGCTGTTTTTTATTAAGATGAAATTGGGACATGCCTTAATAATGTCATTTATTCTTAATGAAACTTAGACTTACAGTGGAACGACAGCTTATGACTTGAGGAGGATTAAGCTTTGCTTTTATAGGATGATCCGCTATGTATATGGTTTGAAATATCGTGATCATGTTGGTTTATATATTTCACAATTTTTGGGGTTAAGTTTTCATTCTTGACTGCCCCGGGAATCGAACCTAGGACAATTTACCCTGAAATGTTTCGATTGCAACACTCACCGCCATTGACGACGGCTGGCAGTCAAAAGTCAAACATGAATCTTTAAACCAAATTGTATTCAACTTTTGGTAGATCGAAGTTTGCTTTGAATAATTAAGGTAGAATTAGTCTTTACTTTCTGTTTCTGTTCTGTTCCGTGCCGTTCTGTAACGCAATTGTAATTGTTTTTTTTTATTAGTTTAGCTCCGTCTCTTGTTTTATTTCAATAACTTCAATGCACATAAATTTGAAGAAATTGCTGTCACTTACAATTACTTAGCAAGTTTTTGATTTTAACAAATTGGACCGCAACAGAACAGAAAATCTAATCAATTTCACAGGTTTTTTAATAACAAACACAAATCAGCTGATTCGTAACAGAACAGAAAGTAAAAACTAATTCTGCCTTTATCTACTTTAATTGATTTACCTGTTCTTCCTTACTTCTGTTTTTCGTATTTTTTTTGTCAAGAATTCTTCTTGAAGCCCAAAGTAAATTTTTCTGCCTTTCATGTTTTTGTCTTTATTTTTATCAATCTTTTTTTTTTGTTTCAGCACATCTTTTGTTAATCTTCGTAATATGATTCAGTTAACTTTTCAATAGATACAATTTTATGAATTTACGTCAGATATACCCAAGTTATTCTTCATTACACAGCAGGTTTAACAGGCTTCCTTTTAAAAGGAATTTATTCCATTAAGTGACCGAAGCTTATCGCATTCATAAGAGAGACTTAAGAGAATTGTAATGTTTTGCTTGTGATACAATTAGATCCGATTATACAATTAGATCGGATTATATTTGAACTAAATGCTGTTACTAGTTTTTTCTTTTCTCTTGTTTTATATTTCTTCTCTTTTTTGGTTCGTATTAATTCTTAATTTCTCTAGTAAAATATTCATCCCAATTATGAATAAAAATTCCCCGGGAGTTTTCTCCCCTCTCCCATTTTTCCTATGTTAATTCAATTGTAAAAATGGGAAAAGGGAAAAAACTTCCGGGGAATTTTTATTCATAATTGGGCTGATTATATGTTCTTTATTCTTAAGTTATGAATACATATTTTTGCCTGTATTCATAAAAATATTTAACATTTAATAAAGGTTTATAAAAAAATTTTCTATGAAAATTGTCCTTAATAAACGTTTGTTTAATTTAATAATCGTTAATGAGTACGGGAGTAAAGTGGGAAACAAAAAAAAGTCGGTGTAGTACAACGTTACAAATAGCGCTGCAATCTGTCAAAAGTTAAAAACGGCAGTTTCAAAATGGTGTCAATAGAATCCGTAGCACAGAGCACACAGAGGCGTCACGAAACAGAAAAGATTGTGTCTTTTCTGTATTTTTCTTCGAAAGCTGCACTTTTTGCATTTTTTGTTTTTATCACGCAATTTGTGTTGATAGTAGCGGCCTTTTTTTACACATTGCCACTTCACTACCAAAAAACGTTTTCTTTCTCTTTCTTCGAAAGCTGCCCTCGCAAATAATTTTTCATACGTCATTTTTTTCCATCTCCTTATGCTTTGTAATACGTAGTTGTAGTAGTCCTTGCACTTGAAGTTAAAGCGCAAAATTCGACAGAGCATTTTTCAGCTTCAGCTACTACTACAACTTCTTAACTCTGTTCCAGGCCTAAACCTTTAAGTTTTTAAATAAATTTTTAGCAATATTGTTAATTATGCCATTGTAATAACCTATCCATCAAGCATTTGGCCTTAAAAAGCTTTGGAAATGGTTAAATAATATTAATCTATGTATGTATATATAAATCGGCAAAGGCAAAACAGTTCAACCGATTTGAACAAAATAAACACCATTTGAAAGATATTTACTTACAGAAGTGCAGAATGTATATTTTATTAAAATCTGTTTAATAATTTCAGAGTTATAAGCGTTCAATTTTGCTACTAACACAAATACAAAAAATTTGTTTTTTTCAATTATCAAATAATAAAAAAATAGGGTGGTCGATTATAAGACATTTTTCAAAAACCGGGTTTCGATTATATAAACCAGCACAGGCAAAACAGTTAAGAATACTTTCTTCCTTTGTTTGTCAATCGACATCTATGGGGAAAAATGTATCAAAAAGGGGAAATACGGGAAATTTAATTTCTTTCTTTTACTTTTCCGTGCTTCATTTGATAATTTTTAACTTTTCTATTATATTGAACTTAAAAACATAATATTATAGGTGCAGGTTACTTTTTGTTTTTCATCTGGTACATTTAAATTTTGGTTAATAATCGACCAACAAAGATAAAAATAAACATAAGAATGTCTAAGAGGGAGCTTTTTGGTACTTTTTCGTTCTACATCTGGTACTTTAATTAATTGCAAATAAATAAATTTTTTTTTTTTTTTTTTTTTTTTATTTATTATTTATTTATATTTATTTATTTCATTTCAGTTACATTTAATTAAATATTGACCTTGCGAAGCCATGTTGGCTTGTCTGCAGGTACAGTATACAAAAATTAAATTTCTATAAAATGATATAAAATGATATAAATTATGAATTTCAAAACAATATATGTAGTTTAATTACTAAAAAGAGTTTTTATAATTCAATAATTCAATTTGATATTTGATTTAATTTTTCGACTAATAGCTACTTATTGTATATTCACAAAATATTTTTTGATTGCCTTTTTTCTTTTGGGGCAATTTACTGAAATATTAATAATATCCAAAGGCATAGTATTAAGTATCGTAGGTAGTACGACGGCTAGTGAATTTTTTCCGTAATTGTTTTTGTATTTCGGAATTTTGAATCTTCCCTCCTGATTTCGCCGAGTTTGGTAGGTATGATCAATTCTGTTGAAGAATCGGGTGTCTTTACTAAATTCAATTACTAGTGTTATGTGGTATATACTTGTTATATTTAATATTTGTATGTCCTTGAGAGTTGTATTTGCTATATTTCCGGTGATATTATTGTTGGCGGTATTGTCGTTGGTATTGTTGTTTATATTGGTAGTGGTGTTGGTGTTGTTAGCTATGTTATTGTTGGTTGATGAAATGTTGCTATTTACCGTATTGTTCGTAATGCTATTGCTGATGTTGTTGTTTGCATTATTGGTGCGATTATTGTTAATGCTGTTGTTGTTGACTGAGTTGTTGGTGTTCCTGTTACCATTGTTGTTGTTCGTGTTGCTGCTATAAATATTAGTAATCTCGCTGTTGCTTCTGTTGTTGTTATTGATGTTAATGCTATCATCATTGTTGTTATAGTTACTGATGTAGTTGATGTTGTTATTGTTGGAGTTATAGATATAATTATTGTGTCTGGTGTTATGGATGTTATTGGTAGTGTAGTTAGCGATGTTGTTGCTAGTGCTGTTGATGTTATTGCTAGTGCTGTGGGGGTTGTTGTTGGTGCTAGTGTTGAAGGAGTTGTTGTTATTCCTTAATGTATTATCTTGATATGTTCGTAAGTTAGTGTTTTCATTCAGTATTTTTATTAACTGGTTTTGCGTTTGTTGTAGCTTTTTGCAATGGCTTGAATTCCCCCAGGCTGTGATGCCATGTCTAATGTTAGACTCTACTAACGCAAAGTATGCTTGCCTCAATACCATTTTGTTTGAGTAGAATCTTCGGTGGTATAGCATGTAGGAGGCTTTCCTTAGCTTTTTCCTTAGATATTCTATGTGTTCACGCCATTTAAAGTTATGATCTACTATTACTCCCAAGTATTTGAAAGAGTTTACAATATCAACTGTTGTGTTACACTGGTCTTGTTCGCAGTTGAGGTTTGTTCTACCTGTATCGTGTAGACATTCTGGGCAGTGAAATTTGAGCTTTAAGTCTGCATATAGAAAGTGTGGGGTTTTATGTGCATTAGTTTGGTTTTTGATACATTTATTATCAAACCGTGATCATGACACCATCTTTGCGCTTTTTCTAGTTCAATTTGCATAATTTTTAAGGCAGCTTCAACGTTTTTATGCGCTACTACAATAGTTGTATCGTCTGCATATGCAAATGCTTTGCTATTACTAAGGTTGCATAGCAGTAATAAATACATTCACAAAGAGTATTACTAAATTAAGGAAAAAATATTGTATTCTATTAATTTGTAATTTTCAAATAATATCTACATTGTTTTGCATTTAAGCTAACGATATGTGTTTTGTTTGTGAAAAAAATTCTTTGTACCTGAAAAGGGTCACTTTTACTTTCGTTAAAAAGACGTACCTAAATGCAGAAATTATTATGAAAAAATAGCCACAATAATTTGTTGGTATTTTGTGCTTGTAAAAATATTTTTGTTTCTGTACCAATCGCGTCAGTGGGTTTTTTTTCTTTGAAAACACTTTTCTTAAGTAAGTAAAAATATTTAAAAAACAAGTTAAAAAAAGTCTTGTTTTCCTACAATTTTTGTGTAAACCTATACACATAAAAGCAAATGTGACAGCAGGTAAAATTTTTGGGTAAGAAGATGTGTTTTATTGATGTATTAATGAAACTTATTTGTTTCGCACTATTTTTATTGCTTACTTTTTTATGCCACAAACTCGAAATTTTACAGGGAAGGTTTTTTTTAAATAAAATCAGTTTGAAAAAAGCCATTATTTTAAAATTTATAATGTAAATATTATTTATTCAAACTGATTTTATTTAAAAAAAACCTTCCCTGTAAAATTTCGAGTTTGTGGCATAAAAAAGTAAGCAATAAAAATAGTGCGAAACCAACAAGTTTCATTAATACATCAATAAAACACATCTTCTTACCCAAAAATTTATAAACACTTCGAAGAATCTTTTTATATATCATACTATCCAGATGTCCGCATATATAAATTATATATGTATGTATTATAGATATATATATACCAATCAATACATTCATCAAGAGAATTACTAAAATAAATACATTCACCAAGTGTATTACTTAAATATGTACATTCATTAATTTTAAATTTCCCTTTTGTTAAACAAAGAAACAGAAAAAAAATGACAACACCCGTCACACATGTGCTTTCGTCGCAATCTCGCTGACGACTAAATAAAATGAATAGCAAATTGTTTTCTTCCAGTGTTATTTCGTCACTCTCACCAATACTACTACCGTGGGCATCAATGGTTAAGACCAAAGATGCCCAGTAGTGGCTGATATCAGCAAATGAAACTCACACGTATACTTACGCTCTTTTGTTTGATCGTCAATCAACTAATAGGAAATCAGCATGTTGAGTGCGAGAGACAAACTACACTGGCAGAACTTCTGTGTCTTATTTTAATCGTCATCGAGACTGCTGTGAGTTAACACATAAATTGAAATTATTGCGATTTATTAATGATGTCAGTCGAAAATTATTTTATGTTACAAAATGCTTTTGATGACATGCAATGTCTTATTTGTCATAAGACATTTAAAAAAACTAAGAAATATAATTTAAAAAAACATTTTGAAGATGTTCACAAAGACATGAATTATTTGCAAATAAATAAATAAATAAATACATTCACAAAGAGTATTACTAAATTAAGGAAAAAATATTGTATTCTATTAATTTGTAATTTTCAAATAATATCTACATTGTTTTGCATTTAAGCTAACGATATGTGTTTTGTTTGTGAAAAAAATTCTTTGTACCTGAAAAGGGTCACTTTTACTTTCGTTAAAAAGACGTACCTAAATGCAGAAATTATTAAGAAAAAATAGCCACAATAATTTGTTGGTATTTTGTGCTTGTAAAAATATTTTTGTTTCTGTACCAATCGCGTCGGTGGGTTTTTTTTCATTGAAAACACTTTTCTTAAGTAAGTAAAAATATTTAAAAAACAAGTTAAAAAAAGTCTTGTTTTCCTACAATTTATGTGTAAACCTATACACATAAAAGCAAATGTGACAGCAGGTAAAATTTTTGGGTAAGAAGATGTGTTTTATTGATGTATTAATGAAACTTGTTGGTTTCGCACTATTTTTATTGCTTACTTTTTTATGCCACAAAATCGAAATTTTACAGGGAAGGTTTTTTTTAAATAAAATCAGTTTGAAAAAAGCCATTATTTTAAAATTTATAATGTAAATATTATTTATTCAAACTGATTTTATTTAAAAAAACCTTCCCTGTAAAATTTCGAGTTTGTGGCATAAAAAAGTAAGCAATAAAAATAGTGCGAAACAAATAAGTTTCATTAATACATCAATAAAACACATCTTCTTACCCAAAAATTTTACCTGCTGTCATAATTTGCTTTTATGTGTATAGGTTTACACATAAATTGTAGGAAAACAAGACTTTTTTTAACTTGTTTTTTAAATATTTTTACTTACTTAAGAAAAGTGTTTTCAAAGAAAAAAAAACCCACTGACGCGATTGGTACAGAAACAAAAATATTTTTACAAGCACAAAATACCAACAAATTATTGTGGCTATTTTTTCTTAATAATTTCTGCATTTAGGTACGTCTTTTTAACGAAAGTAAAAGTGACCCTTTTCAGGTACAAAGAATTTTTTTCACAAACAAAACACATATCGTTAGCTTAAATGCAAAACAATGTAGATATTATTTGAAAATTACAAATTAATAGAATACAATATTTTTTCCTTAATTTAGTAATACTCTTTGTGAATGTATTTATTTATTTGCAAATAATTCATGTCTTTGTGAACATCTTCAAAATGTTTTTTAAAATTATATTTCTTAGTTTTTTTAAATGTCTTATGACAAATAAGACATTGCATGTCATCAAAAGCATTTTGTAACATAAAATAATTTTCGACTGACATCATTAATAAATCGCAATAATTTCAATTTATGTATTAACTCACAGCAGTCTCGATGACGATTAAAATAAGACACAGAAGTTCTGCCAGTGTAGTTTGTCTCTCGCACTCAACATGCTGATTTCCTATTGGTTGATTGACGATCAAACAAAAGAGCGTAAGTATACGTGTGAGTTTCATTTGCTGATATCAGCCACTACTGGGCATCTTTGGTTAAGACCGATTAATGTAAGCACACGTGCCAGTGTAAACGAAAAAGTGTCTGAGAGTCAACCACATCAATATTTAGGTAGGTGTCTGAGAGACAATCACATCAGTATTTTTGCATAGTATTAATTATTATATTTTCTTATTGTCTGTCAAACAACACGTCTGCAAAATGGTTTTTTTTTTTGGATTTGCTATTTTGGACCATTCAAACACATCTCTGTTCTATATATAAACCTATGATCTCAAGTCTTATGACTGATTAACTTAAGTGCAAATCAGCCAAATCTAAAATTTTTGCTATATAAATTATAAAATGAAATACTTTTTGGTTTGATGTGCCAATTGAAATTGTTTATTAATTTTTTTTTAACCACTAAATTTAATTTTTTTTGTTACCAACTGATAAATTTAAATCTTAATAATAAAAAATAAGAAACATTTGTTAAAAAAAAATTGTCTTAGTTTAGGTCTTAGTTTTTTACTGAAAATTCATGCCATGCCGATAAATAACATACAACACGAATTTTCGCTTTGAATTAGAAAAATAACTATATAAATAATAACTTATACTCATAAACAATATACAAAAATGATTTTATTAGTTTTACAAAACGGAACTTGGAAAATATAAGCCACGGAAATGGTGTCTGGAAGTCTACCACGTCATTAGAATTGTGAGAACAATATCACGTCTGTCGCAGAGGGTTATTCAAATAAAACTGTTAAGCGAATAAGAATTATAAACACAAAAAGTCTTACCCGTAATAATATCAAAGCTTAAACAAAACACCAACAAAACAGTGAGTTTATCTTTTCTTACAGTCCCGACTACAATTGGTGGATTTCTTGTCAACTTAAATTGTAGTTGTTAGGGAACACAATAAGTCTAAATTTACACGTTTCATCTTTTGATGCTCAACTTCCTTTCAATTCCCTTTTAAAGATGCCAATATATTCACACGTAGCAATCGGTTTCAACTTTTTTCGATTCAAAACAAAAACAATTTTATTAACAGCGAATCAAAGAGAAAAAGAAAAGAAAAAAATTACATACAGCCATCCTTGTGCATATGCCAACGAATAAAAACACAAAGCGTACTGACCGAGTACAGGCATCTCCGTACCAACCCCCTTTCTTCTTTCTTCCCTCACCTAAAAACATAAGAGTTGAGCATCAAAAGATGAAACGTGTGAAAGCAGACTAAGAAAAACCAAAAATTAAAACTAATTACTTCATTTCATTGTTGCTAGTTCAGTTTTTTGCACTCACTTGTTAACCTTTGATAGTTCTTTTTCTTTGATATCGAATGGTTTTTCAAACCAATAATTTTGTCTCTTTCTTTTGAGTTGCATATCAAGAAATGGATTTCATTTTAAAAAGCTATTATTTAACTTGCAATAAATGTATGTAGTTTGTTTGTTCGGTTGAAATCTTGCAACCGAAGCCAATATCTTAAACGGATTAAGCTGAAATTTTGTAAACACATGCAGTTTGGGTGATAATTTTTGGAAACTGTGCGACGTGATTCTAATTTTAAATCTAATCTAAATGCTCCCCTACAATATGGGTATCAAATTAAAGGGCTTGCTAAGAAAAGCTCGCAAAATAAAGTGACGTCACTTTAATTCCTATATTAAGCTTGAAACTTAATTTTGAAGCAGATATCTTCAACCTATTGAGCTAAAATTTTGTATACACATGCAGTTGTTCCTATGTTTAGCTGTGTGATGTTATTCTAAATCAATCATGGTGAAACACCTAAGATGGCGGACTCACTATTTGTAATGCATTCCTACAATATGGGTATCAAATGTAAGGGCTTGCTGAGAATAAGCCGAAAAATAAAGAGAGAGGTTAAAGTACTAGTATTTACTTAGTTTTAAAATTGTCCTCTATACAAGTTTATCTCGCGGCAACCTTTTATATCATCTAAATTGTGTAATGAAGTTATAAGTCGATAGTATCCGCTTATTTTTTTTCTGTTTAACACATTCAAATAAAGCTTGTTTTTAAAGAGGTTTTTATTGTACCAAATAATTCCAAATGACTATTGAACCATAATGGGAGTAATTTTAAAACACAACTGCTTACAAATATAAAACATTTGACAAATAATGAGTAAATTTTTTTTCACGATAGGTGTGAATATAAAATATACATATTTTCCTTTACCTAAAGCAGCTTTTATGAACATCCATGTGTCAAAAAGCGATTTAAAATTTAACACTAACATAAAATAATAAATTGATTTTTTTCTTCACCTTGAACTGTTCGTTGGGTATTGCGTGTCGATGACATCATGAAATTTTCAAATCTAATAGGTACATATGTATATGTATGTTGCGGTATCACTAGTCCAGGCAAACACATGCTCAAACTAACACAATAATTCTGCAAACACAAATGCAAACAACAGTTGCTTGTAGACAGGATACGTTTAGCAAAAGACATTCTCACATTAATAACGACCAATTTATACTTCGGGGCATTATTAAGAGATGCATCATGAAAGTGTGTCTGTGGGCTTGTGTGTGTCTGTTTATATGCATGATTCTAGTAGATGGTTTTACAAAATTTAGATTGTTTTGTTTGATGTTCTAGTATATAAACATATTTACTTCTCTCAATAGTTTATTGTATAAATTTTGCATTCTTGTAGAAAGTATGTAGATGCTTGTATCTACATATTTATAACAATTAATAGAACATTTTGTCAAGAATTTAATACAAAATCATCATTATCATTATTCTAAAACACATAACGATGAAAGTCATTATTATATTTGCATATAATTATTGTCAATATTGTTTTGTTGTGTTCGTTCTATGATCTTACCTATCAACATCATAATTATCTTCATGGCTTGACATTATGCCAGGCCAAAATTAATTATATAAATGTTTGAATAAACGCATCCACTTGCCGCCCACATTCTTATTCGTAAGCATTTCTTGGCTTTGTTGGAAGGATGTTGGGGTGATATGCCTTCATTAAGTGTATGACCTTTAAACTTGTGACTTTAATTTAATCTGGCAAGTGTCATTATATGGATGAGTGTTTGTTTAACTCCGGCTAAAGTCTCTTTTTTTTATAAAGAAAAATTATGTCAATGTGAAAGTGAAAAAAGTATATGCTCACCTATAAAAATACACTCTGAATAAAAGTTGATTGGATAATTTAAAAAAATGTTGCTTAGTAAAGGGTTTTTTTTAAGAAATAAAAAGATTTTAGGTACTTTTTAAAAAGTTATTTTCTTAGAAGGAAAATTTTAAAAACCTCCATCTTTTTTAATGAATCAAAATCATTTAAAATTTCGAATTTTAAAAAACACAAAATAAAGTTTTTTCTAAAGCCCTTATGCCCTTACGACACTACATTTTTAATGGATTGTTCAAGTTTTGGTGAACAGTACAAATATAATGTAATACAAAAATTTACCAAGTGCAAAGAGTTAAGCTGTATTAAGATAAATGGCAAACTGTCAAAAATTTTACTAAAGTTATCGATAAAAATGAAGTTATGTCAAAAAAAATGTAAAATTGTTTAACTTAAAATTGACATTTCAAGCTTGAAATATTAAAAGTGTTGCTGAATCAGCGGTTTAAGGGCAAATTTAGCGATTTACCTCTTTTTGTTTCTAGATTTCTCATAAACAAAAAGTTGGCAACATTTAATGAAATAAACAAAACAGGGATGGCTAAGTTGTTTCAACTGTACTTTTTTGTTGATACTTTTCAAACTAAGATTTATAATACCTTTTTGTGGTGTTTTTTATGAACAAATATAAAATTAATTTCAACTAAAAACATCTTTTAGTACAATTTTGGTAAAAAAGTAAAATTTTTAAAAGTTGTTGGTACAATTTTAAAAATTCTCAACCCCATCCCTGAAACAAAACCATAACAAGAGAAGAAAAAAACTAAAATACTTTGTTTACAGTTTTTATAGTTTTATAGGGCTTTATGACACTACATTTTTTATTCATTAATTGATATAGAATTGATAGAAAGAAACAGTAAATGTTAGAAAGAGCTAACTATACATAATGTAAATAAAGATTTTTGTTTTTTTTTCTCTTGTTATGGTTTTGTTTCAGGGATGACGTTGAGAATTTTTAAAATTGTACCAACAACCTTTAAAAATTTTACTTTTTTACCCTAATTGTACTAAAAGATGTTTTTTAGTTGAAATTAATTTTATTTATATTCATCAAAAACACCACAAAAAGGTATTATAAATCTTATAAAAAGTACAATTGAAACAACTTAGCCATCCCTGTTTTGTTTATTTTATTAAATGCTGCCAACTTTTTGTTTATGAGAAACCTAAAAATAAAAAGCGGTAAACCGCTGAATTTGCCCATAAACCGCTGATTCAGCAACACTTTTAATATTTCAAGCTTGAAATGTCAATTTTAAGTTAAACAATTTTACATTTTTTTTGACATAACTTCATTTTTTATCGATAACTTTAGTAAAATTTTTCACATTTTGCCATTTATCTTAATACAGCTTAACTCTTTGCACTTGGTAAATTTTTGTATTACATTACATTTGTACTGTTCACCAAAACTTGAACAATGCATTAAAAATGTAGTGTCATAAGGGCTTAAGCAACTTTTTTTAAAAGTATTTGAAAATTTCTAAAAGTCGTTTTTATAAAATATTGGATTTTTTTTTTTTTTTTTTTTTTTCCACATTAGAGCGGGGAGGTTTCCCCACAGTGACAGGTACCGCGACCAAGTCAGGTCTATTGTACCCACTCCCCCTAGCTGGCCAAAAGTCCCTCCGCTTCCCATAGGAACCCAACCAGGGCCTTTGCCGATATCTTACCGATTCGGGACGCACACATTATACCATGCCCCAAGTGCCTCCTCCTGGCCCATGCCAGCGCCGGGCAGTCACACAGTACATGCTCCGTCGTCTCGTCCCCGTCCAGACATAGTCTGCATTCCTGATCCTCAGCCAGGCCCATCCGATAAAGATGGTATTTGATCGTATGGTGACCAGTCAAATAGGCCACCAGCAGTCGCAGATCCCGTCTGCCGAGACCATTCGTCCTCATTACATTCCCGGGAGAGATAAATCTTCTTGCCTGACGCATTCCCGGAAGCGATACCCAGTATCCCCTATGTTCGTCCAGAGCCCAGTCCTCCATGACGGACTGGACCCCTGCCCAACTTAGTCCACAGAAGGGCTCGGGACCTATCATCCGCGCGTTGGAACCAGCCCTGGCCAGCTCATCAGCCATTTTGTTACCCGGGATCCCTGAGTGCCCTGGCACCCAGCAGAGCGTCAATCTGCCCCTTGTTCCCAGCTCCTGTAGCTTTTCACGGCACTCCGCCACCAGCCTCGAGGACATTCTCCAAGAAGAGAGTGCTTTAATGGCCGCTTGGCTATCAGTGAAAATCACATTACTGCCGCCAACCATTCCCGTATTCAGAATGTTGCCGCAACACACATCAATGGCGCAAATCTCGGCCTGAAAAACACTCGGCGATTCGCCCATTGCCATCGAGAGTCGTGTATTAGGTCCAAAAACCCCTGCACCCACTCCGTGCTCCGATTTTGACCCGTCAGTATACCAGTGCAATTCATGGTTTCCCCGACATGGATTCCCATCACTCCAGGACCTTTCGTCCGGAACGATTGCCTTGAACCGTCTGTTGAAGACCAGTTCCGTGGTCATTATGTCTGCCCTCGTACAGACAGATAGACCCGGAGCCATGTCCATCAAGCCAGCATGCCCCTGGACCTCAGCAAGTCCCGAAGTTAGCTTGATCCTAAGGAGACCGGACATCGCAGTCTTCCTTATATGGATGTGTAGTGGCAATATGCCCACTATAACCTCAAGTGCTGCTGTGGGACATGTGCGCATTACCCCCGTCAGGGCAAGACACACCATCCGCTGCAGCCTGTTGCACTTCCTCCTTGCAGTCTCCTGCCGAATCTTAGGCCACCATACCAATGATCCGTAGGTAATTATAGGTCTAACCATCATAAAGTATAGCCACCTTACCATACTTGGACTAAAGCCCCAAGTTCTCCCAAAGAAGCCCCTGCATGCCCAGAAGGCCCTTACCGCCTTTCCGAGGGTTTGATCCAAGTGCGAGTTCCAATTGAGCCGTCTGTCCAGAATTATTCCCAGATATTTGACCTCATTGGAATACTCAACCTCAATTCCGTCCACTACTAGCTTCTCAAGCCTGTAGTTGTACCTCCTCGTGAACGGTATCACGACCGCCTTGTTAGGGTTGATATTCAACCCCCTTTCATGGCACCATCCAAGAACCCTATTGAGAGCACCCTGCATCACCTCCGTGATGGTGCTCTCAAATTTTCCAGTCACCACTATTGCCAGGTCGTCCGCATAGCCAATGGCCCGAAGGCCATATCCCTCGAGCTTGACCAGCAGATCATCAATCACCAGGCACCATAATAAAGGTGATAGCACCCCCCCCTGTGGACAACCCTTAACAGCACTGATGCTGACACTAGTGTCATTCCAGGAGGCAGTGATTTTTCTTCCCCTCAACATCGCCCCGATCCAGTTGATCGTGAGCTCGTCTATCCGCTTCCGCGCCAGAGCATCCGTGATAGAACCGTAGCTCGTGTTGTCAAAGGCACCCTCCACGTCAAGAAATGCACACAATGCGATCTCCCCATTACGTTGTGCCTTTTCTATCTGCGCAACCAAATGATGCAATGCCACCTCAGTTGACTTACCCTTTTGATAAGCAAACTGCGTTCGGTGCAGTGGCGTGGAAGCCTGCAGTTTCTCCCTGATGTGCAGGTCCAGTAGCCGCTCAACAGTCTTGAGCAAAAATGAAGTAAGGCTGATAGGTCGATAGGATTTCGGCTTCTCCAGCGGCCTGTTGCCAGCTTTGGGAATAAATACAACCCTGACCGTGCGCCAAGTGGTCGGAATATATCCCCAGGTGAAGCTTGCCCTAAAAAGACCAATCAGAGGCCCTACTATCATATCAAGACTCTCCTGTAATAATACAGGAAAGATTCCGTCACCTCCTGGTGATTTGAATGGGCCGAACGAGCCAACTGCCCACCGTACCCTATCCTCATCGAAAATCCTACCGGCTAACCCATTAGCCCGGCGAGTCCCCGGAATTGCCGCCTCGACATTTGTAGGTCCAGTATCATCCACAATAGTCGAGCCCGGAAAGTGTACTTTTAGCAAGGTTTCCAATGTCTCCCTGCGGTTTGTCGTGAAGGAACCATCTGTTCCCTCCACCAGACCCACTCCATTTGAGTGTCCCTTGGTCATTACCCTGTGAAGTCTTGCCGCGCTAGGAAGGCCCGCGACACTACTGCAAAAGTTCCTCCATGAATCCCGTTTAGATTTACGTAAGGATTTGTTATATTCCGTTAGGGCACCTTTGTACTCCTGCCAGTTTTTGGTCCGTTTTGCCTTGTTGAATAACCTTCTGACATGCCTCCGCTTCTGCTCGAGCGTCTCATTCCACCATGGAGTCCTACGGCTGGAGCTTAAGGGTCGCAATGTCGTACTCCCTCGAAAGGAGGAGAGCAATGTTTCTTCAACAAGGTTGGCTGCTAGCTCAATATCATCAACAGACCTGATATCTGTCATAAGGAGCCCAGCCTTCCGATTCACAAGGGACCTGAACTCATTCCAGTCCGTTCGTCTGGGATTGTAAGCGCCTCTACGCAAATCCTCCCCCCCCGGTATGTCAAACCTAATATGTTGATGGTCCGACAGCGAGGCCTCATCCGTAACCCTCCAGTTACGAATTGAATCGCGCAAAGCGCCGCTAACCAGTGTAAGGTCTAATACCTCCTCCCTGATCGCATTAATAAAGGTCGGCTTACAGCCGACATTGGCTATGTCTAAGTTCGTACCTACCAGATATTCCAGTAGTAACTCACCTCTTTTGTTGATGTTGCTGCTACCCCAAACGGTGTGATGGGCATTGGCATCGCAGCCCAGGATAAGCTGCTTTCCATGCACACCGCAGTACATCACCAGGTCCGCCACCTCTTTTGGTGGGGCTAGATCTTCTTCGCCGGGGAAATAGGCCGTCGCAACGACGATTTCCGACGACCCCCGTTCAGTGGGTATAATCATCTGTGCTGCCACTAGATCTCTGAAAATAAAATTAGTCAATGGAATTATGTCAACACAATTGTCGACAAGCAACGCTGCGCGCGGCTTGTCCACTGACCGATCATAAATCAGCTTACTTGATTGGGATTGTAGTCCCCGGATCCGGCCACTATTGATCCATGGCTCCTGCAAAAGCGCAAGACCGATGTTTTCTTCGGCAAAGATCCTGCACAGCGTGGCCGACGCCCCTTTGGCGTGGTGCAGGTTTGCCTGTAGCACCCTAATGGTGCCCATCGCTATCCCTAATGGACCGCTGCACTAAATCCCCCAACCGGTTACGTCGGGGTCCCTTCCCTCGCGACCCTTTGGTCGGTTTCTCTAATCTTTCCCCAGGGTTGGGTGTGCTGCTTTTGGCCGGGGGTTGAGGCCTTCGGACGATTTTCGCCACACTTCCCTTGTCTGCCCGTTTATTCCCGCGAGCATAAGCTGCCCTGCTGGTAGACGGGCCATCATCAAGGGCGGGTTCCTTTCCTCTGATTGGCGACGATTTGCCAGCTTTTTTCGCCGCATCCTCCGCCGGCTTTTCGTCTTTTTCCTTGCCACCATCCTTTGAACCATTGTTCTTAAGGTGCAGTCTCACCTGCCCAAAGCAGTAGCTGACCTTGCCTCCCATCTTCACAAGCTTCTGGTAGGAGCAAGTATCCACTGCCAGACGAAGATGGAGGAATTCGCCATGTACTTGTCTCTGAGCCACTGCCCAATGAGTTGCAGCCAAGTCATTCTGAGCTGCTATGAAGGCCAGGACCCTTTCATTAGGCAGCTCGAGACTATGTGGGAAGTATCCTCTCACAAAGTGCGTGCGGGGGAATTCTTCTTCAAGGACGATCTTACATTCCACCCCTGATTTTTCCTTGATGTAAGCAAGGTTGGACTTAGTCCATTCCGCCGTCTCATTGTTGACGCACACAAGCATCAACCAGTCGGTGCGCCGTAGACAGCTTTCAAACTGTGGTTTGAAAGTTCCCGCTTTTTCAATAACCGCCTGAAGAATCGTATTTTTGATTCTTTCAATCTGGTCGGCAGTTAGTGACGGAGCCTCAGTTGCTGAGACAAAACCCAGTCTAACGCCCTTTGGCGTCTGGACCTTTTGGGCATATGTCTGTCTCGCACATGCACGCTTTGCCGGAGCTCCAGTAGAGGGAGAGTTTTCTGATCGTTCCCTCTTTAGTGTTGCGACTGCCGGAGCCCTTGTGGCGTCCCTTAAGGCGTCTTCCCTCGACAGTCCTTTTTTTAAAGCAGCTTTAAATAACCGCCGCTCCCTAGAGTTGAGCTTAACGAATCCCATTCCGGATTCCAGGCTGAGCCCCTGTAAATTTACGCCTCGCACTGTGCTGCCAGACTTCACCGAGTTCAAGCTGCAAGCATCATCCTGCTCAGCGACTTCGGTGTCAGAGCTAGAGGACATTATCTCCTCTAGTGTTGTTCTAGGCATTTCGGTCGTGGCACAAGTTGCCGCCTCCTTGGACCTTTTGTCCTCCGCCTCCAGGTTGGTACCTTCAACTGCTTGCCCAGTGGCGCTGCCATTGTTGTCGGTTGTCAGGTTACTTGTTGGGTTCACCGAGCTAGAAGACAGTACCCCTTGCTGCGGATTTCCAACTGCTGAGGTCATTTCCTCAGCTCCTTCATTCACGAACCATCTGTTCGCTTCTTGAAGTTTGGTACCAGCGTTAACGTGCCCAATGGCTCCGCTAATGTTGGTGGTTGATGGTTTTAGAGTCTCATCCAACTCATTTTTTTCGTTAAAAGTTGTATCCATAATTTTTCTTGTTTTAATGAAGGGATGGATATGGTCACCCATGGCAGAGCCCGTGTACCATGGGAAGTCTAAGTTTAAACTGGAGGTCGACCTGTATCCAGAGTCCGCTTACTAACGACCAAACTCCCCTCTGGCCATGCATCCATCGGCGTAAGCTGTTCCACCTTGGATTGGGGTGATTTTTTGTAGAGTTGTCTTCTCTCCGCCCGACTACCATTAGCCAGCATCCACAGCAGAGACATGACCGTGCTGAGGATCTGTTACCAGCCGTCCCCACGTGGAGGGTATAGTCGCACTTCCAGAAGTGAGTCACAGTTACGGCACGATCACAAAGATGCGTGTTAGTCCCCCTGTGTCTCCATCTGGCTGACGTCCAATTCCATATGTAGAACTTTATATTTCTGTCGTTTTTATGGGCAACCGCCCGAAAACCATTCTAGATCAGACTGGGGCTAGGTCAGGGTTGTTAGATGTCACGATTTTTCGTCATTTTGACGATTTTTTTTGAGAAAATACAGTAAAATGACGATTGACGATTTTTTGACTAAAAGTAGTAGTGTTTAGACGATTTTTTGGCATCAATAAAACACTTATAAGAGATATTTACAATTATGTTGGAAACAGTCCAAAACGTAACAATCAATTTTTCGAAATTCAAAAATTATTGGAAATTAAACAAAATTAAATAAAAAAAAAAATTCTTCCCCCATCACAAACCAGTTAGCTTTCATTAGAAGCATTAGTAATTCGAATTATACAATTATATGAATGCCATCGATACTGCAAAAAAAATAAACTAGATCCCCGATTTCTGTCGGTCGTATTTGCGTCGCTTTTTAAAACTTGGTTAAATCCGCTTTTCATTTTTTTATGATTCCGATTTGCGTCGCTACATACGATTGGATTTTTTCACTGAAGTCCTAATCACATGTAAAGAATTTTTCTATTTGTGTCTAAAAAGGCGAATTCCTATTTAATTCTGTAAGGTAAGTTATTCTAAGCATAGTTGCGTGTTAGGAAGTAGGAAGTTAGTTCTTAATAAGATATCGTGTAGAAAAATGAGTGCAAAGAAAAGAAAATGCATTAGTTTGGAACTTAAATTGGACGTAATAAAACGTTTAAAGTGGGGTGAAAAGGCTGTTGATATAGACAGAACCCTTGGTTTAGCACCTTCAACAGCAATAAATTTGCAATAGTGATAGCGCTAAAAATAAATCGTTTGAAGATTGCTCAAGTTAATAGTAAATTAGATTTTTTTTATTTAATGTTTTTGTGAATATGGATAAATAAAATATACATATAAATTTTTTTTATGTTTTTATGAAAATATATTTTTTCTTATGTATTTATTTTCGAATGATAAATGAATTTCAGCCCACTTGCTGAAATAAATAGAATAAAAGTTAACTATATCACTTTCTTTATCATAAATAGAATTTCTTGCTAACAATTTAAGTTTCTGAACCAACCAATGCAATAAATTGACGACTTGGTGACGAGTTTGGTTAATGTTCGTGACGATTTTGACGAATTTTGTTTAAACTTTTGACGATTTTTTAAGAAAGAAGTCTAACAACTCTGGTCTAGGTATTGAAATTTTTAAACTTTGTTTCTAAGTTAAAAAATTGGAATTGGTGTATCTTTTTTCTTACAATTTTAAAAGCATATAAAGAGCATTTAAAATTGAGAAATTTGGCATCAACAACTCAAAATTTAAAAAAATTGACATACGCGGTTGACCATGGAAACCACAGGTTTGCTTCAAAAAAGCTTATGTTTTCATTACAAGTATTTCACTTAACTGCCTCTTTAAAGTCCTTTGAACTAAGCTCTCCATATCAAGTAGTTATTGTCTTCACCAGTTGCTCTCACACATACATAAATCGCACATTTCATAATATTGATTGAAACTTGAAGTATTTTCGGTTACTTGAATTTGAAGTTGTTGGCATCAAGCAAAGATTTCCTCTTAGTGTAGCAGTTAAAATAAATATTTACGTTTCTTTTTCTCTGCTTTGCTTTTGCTTTAACCTTTGCTTAAACACACACACACACACATATACTAAGTAAGTAAAGTTTTATTCCAATTAGTTGTTGTAAAATATAGAAAAACAAGTGTGATTATAAGTGGACTGTGTTACGTAAAGGGACCCTTAATGCAAATTTACACTAACATTACACCACTCACAGATACATACACATTCACAGACAACTACATATTTATATAGAACCATATAGAAACACATAGATACATGTTACTTTTGAAGTACATTTGTATGAATGGTTGAATGTTAGAGATATATAGACTCTCTATATCGCCCCCTTTGAAAAAACATGTGTTCAAAGGTTAAAAAAAAACTGTTTGCAGTAAAAGCTCCATTAACCTGAAACTCACCGTCGAGGTGTTTTTGTCCGGTTAGAAGAGTCCGGTTATGAGAAAGGTACACATTTATTATTTTAAATATTTTGTTTTTAAATGATAGATTTCATTAAAACAATGATAGGCTTGTCTATTATGGATTGAAAAAATTATTCAGATAAGACTTTGACTAAGACAACAAATCAAAAAAAAAAAAAAAAAAAAAACCGTGGATCTCAGACACTACCTGGACGTTGATCTCTTAAAGAAGAGATACAAAGGCACTTCTTAATGCGACAATGACGCATAATAAAAAAATAGATTTAAGCACCAAATACCCTTTTATTAAAAATAATGTTAAGAAAAACGCACGTCATGATAAACGCAATTGGGCTGATGAACTTGCCATAGAAGCCGCAATTGCATCTACGACTAACCGACGCAGGGATCTTACTCGGAAGAACTTTACAGCAACAAAACCTCTCAATTCAAGCAATGGACAAAACAAATAACATCTACAGTTTTGTCAAATGGAGAAATCATACAACACAATTCTTGTGTCTGCACTCACCAAAGTATCAGTAATACCTATAGAATGCCCGGAAATAACCGAATATCCATAATAGCCCTAAAAATTTGAAGTCCACCGGTACAGACATATCCGTTAAGCTGCTGAAAGCTACGTTACAAACAAGCGCTCGCCTAATCAGTAAAACTATTGAATAACTCTGGAGGCCTTTTAAGTTGTGCGATGATGTGAAGGAAGGGTTCACTGATATCACACTCTAATGACCAAAAATTCATAGAATCAAGCAAACAATTTGATGATTTTGCACTTATTACCAAAATTATTGTATAGATAACTAAATTGTAAAGAATTCTTCTTTCAAGAAGAAGTCTTGACAAAAGTACGAAAAAACAGAAGTTGGAAAAAACATGTAAAATCAATTAAAATGGATAATCATTCAAAAAAGCAAATTTCGATCTACCAAAGGTTATAATACAATTTGGTTTAAGGATTGATGTTTGACTATTAACGTCAGCGGTCGTTGATGGCTGCGAGTGTAAGACGGCAAATCCCTCTGAGGAGATCGAGTGGTTGCGATCGAAACATGTCATGGTAACCTGCCGGCCAGGGTTCGAGCACGGCTACAGTCAAGAATGAAAAATTATTAATAACAATTTTAGTTAATTTTCATGTTGTAAAATACCTTTCTTCATAAAAATAATTTAATGAAAATTAAATTTGATGAACTTAAGCCTAATTAAAAATATTAAAAATTTTAATTGTAAAAATTAAAAATTGTGAGGGTTTTTTTTAATAAATGATATTTTTAATTTTAATAAAAAAAAAAAAAATGATCACAAAACTTTGCCATTTCAAAAAATGTGTTAATTGATTTAATAAAATATAGCTCAGGTTTTACAATTCCCAACAAAAATTCTACAAGTTTAAATTATTTTATTTTAACCGAAAATTTTTTTTGTTATTTAATAAATATTTAAATATAAAATTTGATTCAATACAACTAATATATTAGCTAAATCAAAATTATACTTTTAATGATCTTTCAACAAAAAAATAAAAAAAAAAATATTTGATTCAATTATCACATTAATTAAATTGAAAACATTGCTTTTAATTGATAAAAATTACTGATAATATTTTCTGTAAAGTTATATTAAAAATTATAAAAAAGAATCTCAAATTCATTCGAAGCCGACCTACGCAGTGAAAAAGCTGATTCCCGACCCCAAAAATCCTGCATAAATCATGTGAAAAGTCTAAGTATAATAATAGAATAATCAGGGTTTAAAAAACTGCAGTGGAAACCAAAAGCTGTCGAGCAAAAAATTAAAATTTGTGTACAACTTTTCGCTTCTTGTGTTGATTTGACAGCGACTGTTTACATTCAATTAATTAGAAGTAAAAGCAACAGGTTTATTCTGGCCAATGACAAATAAAGAAATGGAAGAAATTGGAGTTTTTTTTTAATTTGACTGTAGTTTATTAAACGCTGAGAATAATCAGTTGAATGGAGATCCCCTCTTACTTATGGCTATATGGAATGTCCTCGCATCTAAGGGCACTCTCACAAAAAGTATATCGTTAATGCAATCCCTACAATAATGTAAGGTTTTTTTTTATTGAAGGATGCGTTCAATGATAAGTTTACAGTAACTACTGGCGTAATGCTATGTTGTATTCTATCACCCCTGCTCATAAACATAATTTTTGTCAACATCATGAGAAGAGCAACTCGTGAGAGAAGAGACATTTCGTGGGGTTTTCAGAAAAGGCTAGACGACTTCGATTATGAAGATGATATTTGCCTACTTTCTCACAACTACAGCGATATGTCAGGAAAGATCGCAGCCATACAAAATGAAGCTGAAAAAAACTAAGATCGGTTCAGTTTGAGCTGTTGAGTTTTACTATGACCTTCAATGTTTTTTTATGTGTTAAAATGCGACAAAGTTGTCTTGCAAAATTCTTTAAATGGGCAATTTGTTTTAATGCTCCAGCATAAGAATATATGATGTGTGAAGATCTGTCTCGTCTTCAAACTAATAACTGCGCTTGAATTTTATATTTCAATAAAGTCATATTAAGTTTAGACGCTTTCATCTACTTTTGAAAATAAATTCGTCAAAGCCATTTGATGGATCGAAAAGTTCTTTTAAAAGTTGCCATATCATCGTCGGTATCAAACTTCGATTGGAAAGGTGAGAATCAATCTTTCCAAAAGCCATTTTGTGGTTCTAGAGTAGACAACACGAGCTAAATAAAAAACTTCTTCAAATGAACAGCAATTTCTTGGCCATCCTTAATACCTTAGTATGTAGCTGCATGTTAGCACGGGTACACTCACAATATTCTGTACGTAAAATTAACTGAAATTGTAATATAAAATAAATGAAAGTTCAATTTATTTATATAATTTATTTTTAACAAAAAGTTCGTTTAATTTTTACTGTCAAAAATTCAACACCATATTCCGCAAAATCAAATATATATTCAGTTATTTTGTAAAATTTTACTGTCAAAAATTCAACACCATATTCAGTAAAAACGATTAAATATTCAGTTATCTTTTTAAATTAAAATTTTGTATTCCCAAAAATTGAAATTACTTTTTGATAATATTCAGTTATTTATTAAAATTTTACTGTCAAAAAATTGACCCCATATTCAGTAAAAACAATTAAATATTCAGTTATTTTATTAAATTTTCGTTTACTCCATAAAAGAGCCGAATTTCTAAAAAATACCAGACAGACACCTGTCCGCTTGTTTTTCTTATAAGCGAGAGAGGGAGAATATTTTTATTTACTTACCCAGTTACACACGTTTGTTTTACTTTTGTTGTACTGACCACGTTGTTTACAGAAGAACTCTCAATTATAAGACACCAGCAGCATGACCGATATGGCTTCGCAATTATTTTACTTCTCAAATTTGATGTATTTAACAAAATTATTTTAACAAATAGAAAATGGGAATTGCTTACACAAAACAAGCAATTAATTTTTTATAGATAAGTAAAAATTAATTTTTGGTAGTAAAATTATATAAAATAACTGAATATTTAATTGTTTTTTTACTGAATATGGTGTTGAATTTTTGACAGTAAAATTTTATAAAATAACTGCATATTTATTTGTTTTTACGGAATATGTAGTTAATTTTTTGACAATTAATTTATATAAGATAACTGAATATTGATTTGTTTTTACGGAATTCGCGGTTGAATTTTTGACAGTAAAAATTAAATGAACTTTTCGTTGCTTTAAATTACATTTTTATTTACTTTAACATAAAGAAGAATTTAATTCAATTAACGGACAAAATTAACTGCAACTGAAAATCCGTATAAATATGCACTTAGTTTTTTGAATAACTGTTAGAATCAGTTAAAAATAAATTTGCTTGGAATTTTAAATGTTTATTTGTTTAAAAATGACTGAACGGAATATTTCTTAAATAAACTACAGTCCGTTACTGTAATAATATTGTGAGTGTATCGCCAATTTTATTGGCATTAACACAAATATGAATCAGAGTTGCAAAAGAAGAACAATTAATAAAATCGAACACTTGTTGTTCTATTTCTACGCCTCTTCCCGTTTGTGAGACTTATTTGGAATAAAAATTTTTAATTTAGTGTCCGATTTGGGTAATGAGTGTCGGTTATGGGAAAACATTTTGTATGGAAAACCTAATGATCAACAAAATGGACGAGGTCAGCACCCTGGATTATAATCAGCAGCTTGCGGATAAATAATATAAATTATTAGCAAGCTGAAACAGTAGAATAAAGTACAGTCTGCTTTATTTCGAAGCAATATTTTATGTTTACATTTAATTTACTAATAATGAAATTAGTCTTGTACCATATATGGTACGGTATGCATTTAAGCGTTAACAAAATATGGCCGGTTGTGGGAGGTGTCCGCTATGGAAGGCTTTACTGTATTACGTTCTAGTTTTATTTTATGCTCTCTACTTTATATTTTTATTTTCAGTTGATGATTTTCTGCTTTGACTGTTTTTCATACAGAGTTATTTTTTCGTTTTACAAGAACACTTTGCTTAAAGTTTTATTTTGTTTTTTTTTTTTTTCTTTTCTTCTTCTGCTTCTCCTGCTTCTCTTGCTTTCCTTTTTTTTCTGTTTGCTACTAAACGAGATACTTATTTGTATTTTCCTTTTTTATCCGTCCTCTTGTTTCTGCAAAACTTTTGTTTTTTACTCTTTTTGATTTTACAACAGTTTAGTTTCTATGTAGACAGAGAATTATCATCCTCAATTAAATGGTCAAAAATGGAAAAAGCTTGGAGAAAGTGAAGAAAAAAAAAACAACGACCAAGAAATAATCTGAAAACATTTCCGTTTGGGAAATATGGCTATTTAATAAACATACGCAACAAAATCTCTTTTTTCTTAAAAGACCTAATTAAAATTCTTAATTTTTTAGGAAGGCTTAAAGGATTTCCATATTTAAGTTTAAGTTTTGTAGCTTAAGCCTTTTTTTTTAGCGTATTGTTAAAAGACATTTGAATGCCGTTTCTTTTTTCGATGTAATAATAAGAAAGAATTAGGGATTTGGCAAAATATGTTTAAAAGGCTAATTTTTTCTGTAATATAGATTATCTTATTTAATATCTCAAATATCAAAACTATATTTATGGGCTTAAATTGTTGGAATATGTTCTGATGGCAATATGAATTTGTAAATTGCCATAAATTTGCTGTATTTAAGTGAAGGGGCTTAAGGAATATGCAGTAAAAAGCATTTTTTCCTCAAAAGTAAAATTTGTAATTAGAAGAGGAAATATTTGTTGTATGTTTTTTGCTTTCCCTGCAAATAATTCACTAAAACTTTTTTTCTAAATCGCCTTAATAACTTTCTTAGAATTTATAAACCCGGAATATCCTGCGACACTAAAAAAATCCTTATTTATTAAGGCGTTTTATTAATATTGTTTAAATAGTTTTGGAGGGCCCATTTCCACCCATCGTGATCTTCTTCTTTAAAAAAAAAATTCATAGCTTGTGTATCAATTGTGTATCAAAAATTTCATTAAAATCTGTTCGATAGTTTCGAAGAGGCAAGAGTTTTACCCTACATCTTCTAGTGGTCCTATTTAAAAAACAAACAATGCATTGCTTCTTTCTCCATCTAAATAAGGTTTATCTATGTATGTTTTAAGTTTCATTAAAATCGTTTTGATAGTTT
The DNA here is from genome assembly GCA_963931875.1 of Pollenia griseotomentosa. Lineage (NCBI taxonomy): Eukaryota > Metazoa > Arthropoda > Insecta > Diptera > Polleniidae > Pollenia > Pollenia griseotomentosa. Next base: position 40,346,945 of record OZ007563.1, on the reverse strand, counting down.
TGGAGAAACATAAATTGCCCCCTACCTCCCCTCGTGTTCCTGGTTTTGAAAAAATTTTAAAAAATATATTTATGGTGCCTATTGTGAACTAAATTCGATTTTCGACAGCAGTCGAATTAGCTGATCGAACGAATTTTCATTTGGTATTATGGCGTGCATTCGATACAAATTCACTATTGTGATTTTGTTAATTCACAGTAGTTCATTTTCGATCAGCTGTCACTTAAAATAAAAAATATTTGTTTACAAATTTAAAAAATTAAAGTTAAACGTGACCACGGTGGAATTATGGTTGTTTTCAAATAATTCAGCTTCACGGGGTTTCATCCCACTTTTTAACATGCTGAACTTTGCTGCAAATCATTTGGTCAAAAAAGAATTTTGTTCCATAACGAATATGAGCGTTTCCAATTGCTGTTTACGACATTGGACTTGCATAAAATGAACAAATTCTTTATTGTATTTGGTATACGAACACAAAAAAAATTTGCAAATAGTTACATTTTCAACAAGTTTTTTACATTTATTTGCACCGTCGAAAGCAAATTTGTTTTCGTTGAAAAATTCGATGCACAATGAAATTTTCGACAGTGCTGCCAACTCATAATACCAAATTTATATTCGATAGTCGATGTTCGATAGCCAGCGAAAATCGTTTATCGAATGTAACTCTTAATAGGTGCCTATGTTTTAAATTTTATTTAAATCGGCTAAGTTGTTTCGCAGAGGCAATAATTGCCCCCTACCTCCGCTCATGGTCTTATGTTTGAAAAACAACGGGTGGTTAAATTTTAAGGGCCGATGTTAAATGTGAACCACACCTAACCGTAAATTTTTTTTCTGCATTTCATTTGATATTTCTCAATCTCAGACTAGCTCAATTTGAACGATGGAAAGATACACAATCGAGCAGCGCGTTTAGATTGCTGAAGCCTTTTACGAAAATTGGAGTTCAAATCAAATGCATTTCGTGACTTTTTTTGGTCAGCATAATGGACCAAATTTGTCCATAATCGGGAGAATTGTGCGCAAATTTCAGCAAACCGGGTCTGTAGAAAATGAAATCCACAAAGAGTGCCTGTTTGGTGCGATTTATGGGCTGGCGGCATCATTGGGCCACTTTTTTTTCCAAAATGAGGCCGGTCAGGCAGTTACTGTGAATGGTGTTCGCTATCGCGAGATGATAACGAACTTTTTATCGCCCGAATTGGAAGATATAAATGTGGACGATATGTGGTTTCATCAGGATGGCGCCACTTGCCACACAGCTAACCAAACTATGGATCTTTTACGCGACAAATTCAATGGCCGTGTTATCTTACGTGGTGGCGGTGTCAATTGGCCGCCAAGATCATGTGATTTGACACCTTTGGACTTCTTTCTTTGGGGTTATTTGAATGAAAAGGTGTACAATTCAAAAGCTAAAGGATGAGATAATTCGGCACATTAACGGCATAGAACCTCAATTATGCCTCAGGGTCATTGAAAATTTGGACCATCGGATGGAGGTGCGCCGCCGAGGTCGCGGCAGCCTTTGGCCGATATTTTGTTCTATACATAATTGAACCATTGTTATGGTTTATTATCATAATAAAAAGAAATGACAATAATTTCCTAAATAATTCGTGTTTTATTTAAAATCAACATCGGCCCTTAAAATTTAACCACCCTATACCCTAAAAATTGCTTTGGAGCACATCGGCTTAACGGTTTCAGAGTCTATAGCGGACAAAAATACTTACATTAAGTGTTAGTAGAACATTTGTTTGTGTTTTTTAGAATATTATTAAATGACTAGCTGTTAAGCCTGTTCCTTGTTTTGGTTAATTGGTTAATTTTTGCTTTAGGGACTAGTTCGTAACACCAAAAATCTGCTTAGTTGTGTAGAAAAGTTTTTATTTCTTTTCTTTAAATATTCTCAACAATTTGAACTTACGAAATCAATTATTTTTAGTTTTTTACTTGAGAAAATTCAAGGTACAGTGGTCAAATTTTTAAGGGCATTTTAAAATTTTATGAGGTAACTCGCATATTTTTTGTCAGAAAATAATTACTAAAGGCAAAATTCGAAAAGTGGGGGTTTTTAACATTCTTGATTTTTATTTTTTATTTATTAATGCATTTTTTCTTGTGTGAACAATGAGGGCAGAAACAATGTATTTATCCGTTTAAAAGTTTTTTTTTATGAATTTTGGCACTGATTTGATAGTGCATATTTTTGTATATTTTATACTTTTGCATCATTTTTTAGCCTGTAAATACTGTGGTGTATGGTCGGGCTTGCCCCGAGCATATTTTGGGTTTCCCTGTCTATCAGTTATTATGTTTATTAGCAAAAAGATCTGAACAAATCTTCAACATAATAATTCTATATCAAAGTTATTTTTTGGGAATACAAAATTTATTATTAATAAAATTTCTGTATGTAGGGATGTATCGGTTATAAACATCGATATTAACATCGATGTTTTGATGGACGATATATCGGCGATACATCGGCATCAAAACTAAAAAACATCGACATCGTCCATTTAATATTTTCATTTATTCAAATTTTTTTTAATAATATTTTAACCATTTTTAATTTAAATTTTTTAAATTTTTTCAACTAAACCTTATTTTTAAAAATATAAAAAGTTTATTTCAAAGCATAGCAGTACAAAGTAGGCACGGCACGTACATATGTAGATATGTACATACTATGCATTGCATAGCTTTATGTAATAAGGGGTAGCCCCTTTTATAATTTAATAATATAATATGCGTCAAATCATATTGTACTGAAGAAAACTTTCTGTTAAGTTTTATAAATCTGTAATTTGCTTAAGCAAGGTGTGAAACTGATTGCACGTTCTGTACGGAATCAAATGTTTTTTTTTTTGTTTTTGTGTTTTTAAATGCATTTGACAGGTTTTTTGTTCATTTTTAACGGAAGCTTAAGCAATCTTATGGATATTATAGCTGGGCCTTAAGATTTTCAGTACCAAAGACGAATTTGAGCAGCTCGTAAGTATAGCTGCAAAGTAGTTTATAACATCGATGTTGAAACATCGATGTATCGTATTTTTTACCGATGTTTTTTAGTATCGATGCTTATCGTGGAAACATCGACGTTTTTAAACATCGATGTTTTTTAGAACGATGTTGCATCCCTATCTGTATGACGTGCTAAATTCCCAATTTTTCATATCTGATAAATACCCTGATATTTATTGTTGAGGGAAAAGCTAGCTTCTATGCGCATTTTACTGGTTGCTTAGGCCAGATCGTCAGGAAACCTTTTGCGAAGATTTTAGAAAAGCTAAAAATATTAGACAAATAAAACCTTAAAGCGAATAAGAATTATAAACATTCAAAGTCTCACTTGTATTCTTTGTGGTTGTCTTTTTGTTTTACTAGAAATGCCAATGCGGAGGCAAAAAAAAAAAAAAAAAAAAAAGCAAAAAAAAAAAAAAAAACTACTAAATGCGTAAAACGTGTAAACGCTAAAGGCAGCATTAATAAAACGTTGAGTGGTTTAGGTCTAACCTTTTTGTTATTTCTTTAATTTAAATAACAAGTTTTTACCGAATTGAGTTAGAGAAGCAAAAAACAGAAGGAACAAGTAAGAAAAAAATTAAAACATATTTTTAGATGTGAAAAATTACACCTGGCGCCTAGAAATTGTATAACATTATAAAATGAAAATTAGGCATTTTCTTAATTTTTTTTAGTTACATTTTTGTCTTTACTTAAGAAAAAAATATAAAATATAAAATAAGTGATATTAAAAACCAACGCATAAAAGAAAAGAGAAATGAACAACAAATTGAAAACTACACAGAAAATAACATTAATGTGTTTTCCATTTCCACTTTTCTTTCGTTAAGTTTCAGAGATTTCTAGCCTCAAGTGTAATCACAAAAGACATTTTAATTTAGTTGAAAGGAATAACGACAAAAAACAACAACTATTTAGCAGCAGCACAAAAAGAACAACAAAAAAAAAAAAAAAAAAAAACAATATTATAATATAAACAAGGTTCGATGAAGTCAATTTCCGTTTCCTGTTAAAAAGATGCCTAAATTATATAAACAATTTTGCCGGTCTTTCTTTCTCCTTTTCTTCTTTATTGGTTTTGTTTTATATTGTTTATATTTGTATAGACATAATTAGGACGTGCCATCTTTTCGTATAATTGAGCGGTTTTTTTAGGTTGAAGATATTTTCTGTTGTGTTAATAAAAGTGTCGGTATAGTTGTTCTATTTCGGTAAAATTCTCAAGGGGTTTTGATTTTATTTTATGATTTTGTGACATTGAAAAGGTTTTACTTTAGATTTAATTTGGCGTATACTCCATGTATAAAGAAATAATATAGTTTTTGCTATACAGTGGCTTTTAGGCTTCATTAAGGCAAATACGGTAAAATACATTAACGAAAGATTTGTTAATATCAACACATTTTATTTAAATCAAAAAACTACTCACTTAAGGTATGTTCAGACCTAACAAATATTTGACGAAAAAATCCAAAAAAAGCGTGACCAATAAATTAATCAAACTTTAGCTTCATTTTTGACAAGTTTTATTGGTTTACTAAACTTTATTTGTGAAAAGAGAATTGTATAGTGAAATTAAGAAACTCTTAAATGGTATTTAATTTAGCCAAACGTTTAGCAAAAGCAAATAATTCTTTAATAAAACTAGGGGTTACGTGTAGGACGTCAAATATTTAATAGGTGTGAACGTAGCTTTAAAACCATATTTTAGTAAAACAAATAACAAATAGCATTTTTACAGAACATCTTAAGTAAAATTTAAAAAGTTAAAAAATGTTGTTGATTATACGAATTTAAATTCAAAAAACATTTTTCCGTTTTAAAAATTTTGTATTTTAAACGAAATTTTTCTTTAAGTTTGGTTTATGTTATTATATGATAAAAATGTTTTTTTTTCACCGAGTGTTTTTAAAAGTTTTATCTCGATTTAAGATCCCAGTAAAAAATGTAAGCAGTTTTATAAGGGAAAGAAGCACAATACCGTTTTACAAACCTGCTTACAAGAGGCACGATTTTTATATGGCGAATTGCTACTACCACTACCTTTCCCCTCTGCTAAAAAAAAAAACAATTTGATGACTGTTTGCTTTATAAAAGAAATGTAATTTTTATGTTCGGTTATTTTTTGGGAATGATCGTAAACAAATTTTAAAATCATTGCAATACAACCTGCTTTCATGTAAGGGAATAACAGAAGCAGTTAGCACATTGTTCGTGAATTTTTTCTTTAAAATAATGATTTTAATTATTTACTTACTACCTTTTTACTTATAAGGGATAATGCGAAGTTATTCAACCATTAAATTATAAATAAAATAACATATGCCCCGGCATATGTCAGCGCTGATGTAGTTTTCGTGCTTCCAGAAACCTAAACCTTTAATTGGGATGTTTGTATAAATGCCACAGATATATATCGGGTATTCACAAGGTGTGCTAGCATGTTATATTGTCATAATGTTCTAACATTTTACAATGGTTTAAAAATATTGTTGTTGCGTTGTAAACAAAAAGTGTCTTAAATAAATAGAACTTTACTTGTTTATTGTGCTGACGTAATTAATCCGAAGAGACCTGCGTTGAACGGCTGAGCCGAGTCGCATTAGTTTTTGTAAACCGTCGCCGTTGATGGTAAAATTTGATCCGGCAAACATCTGAATTTAAGCTGCGTCTAGCAATTATTGCAACAACTCACTTGCGGCGTCAAATTAGATCGGCTTGGGACTCTGCTGTTTGGTAAACAAACAAAATAAAATTTATTTCTGATTTGCGTCTGAAAAATGGAAAATAGTCAGGTAGGATCTAATTTACAGCCAGGCCCACGATATCACACGTTAACGTTCGCATAGAAAATAACATTTAAAACAAAAACAATTTCTAAAATTTGTTTTTGTTTTAAATCTAATTTTCTATGCGAACGTTAACGTGTGACATCGTGGGCCTGGATGTTAATTTATTAATTCATGGATTAGAATTAAAAAATATATTTTTTATATTTGTTTTAAATCACCTGATTAAAATGCAAAATACCATACAGAATTATAAATTATCAGGCCTGTTCTGAAAATCACATTTTATGAAAGTGATTTGAAATCACAAGAAAGGTGTTCTGGGCATATTATTATGTGATTTCAAAACGTTCAGCTTCGTAAACAACTTTTTGAAATCACTTTGTTTTTTTTGCGACTATTGTAAGATGACCGTCATTATAAATTACTTAAATAAAATTTTCAATATGTTGGTTATTAATTTTTTATGCAATAAGCTATTTTATGTACAAAAAAATCATTTAAAATTAAGAAAATTCGACGACACAACAAAAATGATATTTGCTTTTGTGACTTCTGTTGTGAATTCAGGTTTGTTTTTTTAGTTGAGTCAAAGATCGCTAATTTTCTAACATGAAAGCAAAGTCAACATTTATTAAAAATCGTAAAAGCTGGAAAGAATCGCAGGAAAAAATCGCTTCTATCGTGAACATCGCTAAAATTCGCGAAAAATAGCAAACTTGTAAACAAACCCTCAAATTTATTTGAAATGCTAAATGGGTTAAAAAAACAAAATGTCGGATAAAAACAAGAAAAAAAATTTGCAAAATAGGGAAAATTGGCGAAAATTTTTAATATTTCAAACAAGCCATTAAATTGATTACAAGTCTCTAAAACTATAAGGAATGGCAAAAATTCGGTAAAAATTGCTTAATTAGCGGAAATTCGCAAAATTTTGCCAACAGCGGCATTATAGCAAAGTCTACTATTTATTATAAATCGTTAAATCTGTAAAGAATCATAAAACTTACAGGAACAAATCGCTTCTATCGCGAACATGGCTAAAATTTGCAAAAAATTGCAAAACTTTAAACAAACCCTTCAACTAATTTGAGTTCGCTAAATTGGTAAAAAAAAAAACAAATTGTCAAAATATAACATAAAAAATTTTTAAAAATGAGTTATAATTCAAACAACAAACTTATTATGTTTGCTTGTGCTTTCGACTATTGAAAATCACACCGAAAAACACAAAAACGATGTGATTTACAGAACACCACAAAATCACACGTGTGATTTTAAAAGCACATGTAATTTGAAATCACGTGATTTTCAGAACAGGCCTGTATGTTATTATTTTAAGACATATGACTTTATGACACCTTGTGAATCCCCCAATAATAAAAAAAATGTGATAAAACGTTTTGCAATTTTTTAAATATTTTTCATTATGAAAAATGACCTTAAAATTATAAATTAATTTTAACCCCAAAAAAGAACACAAAGAAAGTTATATTAAAAATTTTGGGTGAAGTTCATATGCCCGAAACTTAAAATCGCAAATTTAGAATCCCGATTTCAAAATCCGAATAATTATACAGTTTTGGTTTTAAAAATCGTACGATTGATAGCATGGTTGGACTTTCGGCCATGCGCAAGCAGTTTTTCCTCTATGGTATAACGAACACTGGCTTTGCTTACTCAAGCTTTACGTTATAGCCGGCATTCGACCAGGCGCAAGGGTTTTCTTCTCTATGATATAACGAACACTGGCTTCGCTAACTTAAGCTTCTCTATATAGCCGGCCTTTGGCCGGGCGCAAGGATTTTCTTCTCTGTAGTATAACAAACACTGGCTTCGCTCACTAAAGCTTCACTACATTGCCGGCCTTCGGTCGGGCGCAAGGATTTACTTTTCTGTGGTAGAAATGTTTGGGGTGATTTTTCATTTCTTAAAATTTGCATTTTTTATTAATAAACGAAAAAAACCCCAAAGTACAAATGGTGATTTTATTTGCGGCCATTTTTCATTCCACTTAAAATGGGGTAATTTTTCATTCCACTTAAAATGCAAAAACACCCTAACGAAAAAATGAAAAATAACCTCAAAAAAACAAAAAAAATGGCCCCAAAATTGCGTGTTGTTGTGTCTCATGTAAAATTTTGGGGCCGTTCTTCACTTTCCTTTTGTGGCCATATTTCCTGGGGTCATTTTGCGCACCGCCCTAAAATTGCCAAAATAGTCATGTATCTATAGCAATCGTTCGGTATAAATAAACTGCTGAAAGCTCTGTGACATTTAGCTGTACTTTCGTTTTAGACGATAAGTAAAACCAACTACCAAATAGTATCGTATTACTATAATCGGTTCTATATACCGGAAGGACTCGGATTCTAACGTGCCACCATTAAGAATAATCAACTCAGTAACACCTGTCTCAATGCCGTGTTGCTACAACAAAAACAAGGAAATTATATATGATGTGGGTGATTGTAGCCACTTTCTGCATTAAATTTCGCAGCCCAATTATGAATAAAAAGTCACCGGGAGTTTTTTCCCTTTTAATATTTTTACAATTGAATTTAAATAGGAAAATTGGTAGAATCGAAAAAATCTCCTGTAAAATTTAAATTCATAATTCAGTTGATTATTTTCAAACCACTTTTTTCCATTATTCAATTATTTAATACTTGATGAAATTAGCTTATTTGCGATAATAGATTGGAAGTTATTTGATAAGAAATTGGGCCAATATAATTTATAAAGGATATTTGGCTTACATCATAATGCAACGTTAAGGGTCACTTCGATTCAAGAGTATACTTTTGAAAAATAAATATAATGAATATGTACAATTATACCAACTTAGCCAACCCTGATGTTTAGTAAAGAAGTGTGTGTAAAATTATTAAGAGACAACTGAGCGTTTTTTTTTAGATTTTTTTACGGTCCACTTATATTTTCATAATTCCAATTAATAAGTTTATTACTTAAAATAAAATCTAGTATGAAAAATCGCTTCTTCCTTATTCGATGAAGTTTAAAAAAAAAGTTCAATATTTTTAAAAAGGCCACACAAAAATCTAGCCATTTTAAAAATGTCTTCAGCGCTGCAGGGAAATTTTAAAGCAAAAACTAGTTTTTAAAATAAGATAACCATTAAACTTCTTAAATGTTGAACTTGTGTGGGAACTTATTTTTAATTTTTCTGTACTTTTATACTGAGAGATGAATGAGTTTAAAATTTTTGTTCAATTAAATGACGAATAGTTTAAATAATTCGTAAAAATTTAACTTTTTGTAATGGAATAATTTAGTTAAAACTTCTATTTAATATGTTATACCCACACTACAATAGTGGAGAGGGTAATATGCGATGGTGCTGATGTTTGTTACAACTTAAAATATTGGACTAAGACACACCTTTTAGTATACCGATCGACAGGGAATCACTTTTTAAACCATTCTACGGACGTTCTTCCGCCAGCTTGCCTGGCAGTCTGGCTACACAGAAAAAATTATCAGTAGTTTTTTAACAATTAAAAAAATTTTTTAAAAAGTATTTTAATTTTATTAATGTGAAAATCAATTACACTACGTGACAGTTTTTTGACCAAATAAATTTGACGCCTAATCTTTATGTAAAATTTTCCGCTGAATCCGAATATGAAGTCGGAATTGTAAAAAGTAAAACAGTTTTTAAGATGATGTGACTGAAATGAAAATATCTTCAAAAATAATATGTATTCTGTTCGACCTTTAATATTTCAAATATTACTAAATTTTCGAGCTTAAGGTATTTTTGTTATAAAAAACTATAAATAAATTTTTAACTTCCGTTTCTATTTTTATAAATTAAGTGTCTATAATTTAAAACAGTTGTATTTTCAAAATCTGGATAATGATTTAGATTAGCACAATGAGTTGATAAAGCTGTTTTTTGTGATATATTTCTATATTTTTGATCTGATTTATGTCCTGCTATCCTAGTTTTCAGTTTATTTTTGGTTGTACCTATATATACCTTATGACACTGTCCACTAACATTACCCTTACATGGTATTTTATAAACAATATTTGACATATCCATTTTCTTTATTTTGTCTTTTATTTTAGTAAGTAGTTTACCTATTGTGTTAAAAGATTTATGAGCTATTTTGTATATTTTGCTATCATATATATTTGATTTTTCTAATCTTTCTGAAAGTTTAGGTATATATGTTACCGACTTATAAATACTTTGTTCTGTAATAGTATTTTGGTTATTTTTTCTACAATTATTGTGTTGTATTAATAAATCTGTTATTAATTGTTTAGGAAAGCTGTTATCAGTTAAAATACCTGAAATCTTCCTTTTATTATCTCTATGAAATTCTGAATCACTTATTTTTAGAACTCATACTATACAATTTTTAGCTGTATTAATAATTATTCTCTTTGAATGTTTCGAGAAATAATTAATAATTCCACCAGAAGATGTTGGTTCTTGATACCATTCTATTAATACCCTATTTCCTCTTCTAATTATCAAAGTGTCCAAATATGATATTCTTCAAAAATTTTAAACGGATTATGTATTTCTTTCTTTTTAGTGAAAGGTTATAAAATTTCTAAAACAACCATGGATTGCTAGTGAAGATTTGTCAAGATATTACAGAGTTACAAGGGACAGAAGTTCAAGCTTCATTGAAAATTTGATGATTTTTTGCAATTTTGCTCTTTTCAGGTTATTTTATAACGGTTATTTTGTAGTATCTCAAAAACTGTTCTACTTGACAATTCTGACTTCATATTCGGATTCAGGGGTAAATTTTACATAAAGATTAGCTGTCAGATTCATTTGTTCACGACTTTGTTGCAAATTTGTCACGTAGTGTTATCAATCAATCAATTATTTATTTTGTTGAAAAAAAATATAATTTTGATTAAATTAACATTTTAGTTGTTTTGAAATAAATTTTTAATTAAAATATTAATGAAATAATAAAAAATCTTAATAGAATTTTTCGTAAAATAATAACAACTGGGAATAAAGCACGAATAACAAAATCTTTTGAAATTAAAATTTTGTATTCCCAAAAATTTAAATTACTTTTTGATAATAAAAAGGCAAGTGCACGGCCTAAAAAACACTTAATTGACAACATCTTTTGTAAGTTGTTGTTGTTTTTATTTTGTTTTTCTTAACCTACTTACAACTAATTGTAGTGGGGAATGTAAGATGAGATAAACCTACTGTTTAGTGTTGATGTGTTTTGTTTAAACTTTGATATTATTACAAGTAGAACTGTTGCTATAAGTCTTATACGCTTAACAGTTTTATTTGGTTTAATATCTTTAGTTTTTCTAAAATCTTTATGGATGAAGTTTCCTGATGATCTGGCCTAAGCAACCAGTGAAATGCGCATAGGAATAGCTTATCCCATCAACAATAAATTTCAAGTGTTTTTATCAATAATAACAACTGGGAATTAAGCACGAATTACAAAATCTTTTGAAAAAAAAAAAAAAAAAAAAACGTTTAAATTATTTAGTCTATTTTCTTCGACCTTTTAATATTATTATTTCGTAGTACGAAAAACAAATTAAAAACTAGACTAGCAGGACATAGATCTAATCAAAAATATAAATATACATCTTCTTAAAAAACTGCATTGTCTTCACATTGTGACAATTTTAATCATACACCAGATTTCGAAAATACAACAGTTTTAAATACAGAAACAAACTACAAAAGATGCTTCATGCTGGAAATGATACAAATAATCAACATGCCAATAGAACAAAGAATTAATTTTAAAACCGGTGCAGACAATGTAGCTCAAAATTACAGACATTTAATTTATAAGAATAAGATAGGAAATTGAATAAGTTTGGAAAAATGAATTATAAAGATTTTGTTGCCTGTGTATTATTTTTATTATTTTTCATGTTGTCAATAATTGTTGTTTAATTTAAAATTTTGTTTTTTAAAATATTTGTTTAAATTTTATAACCCAAAGATCACTGATGAAGCTGTCCATTGTGACAGCGAAATATTGGATAAATTATAAATAAAATAGTTATAGAGTAGCCATCAAATAAACTGTGATACAATTTTTAAATATTATGTGTTTTAAAAATAATTTCATGTTTTATGTTTTTTGTATTATATATGTTAAATGTAAAATTTTTGGTTTTAAAGTTTGTTTTTAAATGTAATAATATATAAAAAAATACGATCCCCAGATGAAGTCGACAAAAAATCGACGAAACGTCGGGGAAAAAATGTATGAAAATTGTGTTTTTAATTACATAAAAGATTATAGGCCGTATAAGCTTAACAAGGAAATATAAACAGGTAAATAAATATATTTTGCATAACCTGACCTTGAGCTTGATTAAAAAATAAGAGGAAATAAACATAGTTAAAATTAATTAACACATTGTTTAAAGCGGCAATGTTTTTTGATAATTTCTTTAATTAAAATTAAAAATATCATTTATTAAAAAAAATTCACAATTTTTGTAATCTATATAATCAATTTGGTAATAGGTGTAAAATTAAGAAATCGTTTGCTCGATTCTATGAATTTGGTATGAATTTGATGATTAGATACAATCTGCAATTTTTTCTTTGTAGCTGTCCATGTTAACCTTGTGCCAAATATTGCAGATAATTTGATGAAATTTGGTGCATAACTTCTCAGGGTCCAAAGGACCAGGCCTATAGAAAATGATGAGAACGCATCCAAAATTTCACTTTGCACCCATACAAGCTTCTTTCCAGAATAGTGTCTTTGCGCCCAATAATCATCTTATTATATTGGTGTTAAGATTAAATTGGGTTCAAACTAATTAGATTGCAAAACAAGTCATCTTAAGAAATTTTGTTGTAATCGGTCCATATATGAGCCATGCAAATACTACTCGCGAAATAGCTTTTAATGCTATAGCTTTCTTTCAAATGTTCGCATTGACATAAAATAATAAGAAAACAACTTTAACGTTAGCCCCTATGTCAGGACGAAATATAATGTTGGTAGGTCCAGAATTAAACATGGTACCCATATAAACCCCCTTCCTTAAATCGCTTAAATTCAAACAGATTTCATAAAGATAAAGATATCTAAAACAAATTTGGCACAAAGAACGTTTACTTGAAATTTCGCCTCATAACATAATTTTGTTGTGGCAGGTCTTAGATTGCCCATGGGTCCCAAACGTTCGAAAATTTGCATTGCTATACTGTCGTGTAGATTTTTAACCAGTCGGGTCTTACCGACTAAATTGTCTTACTTGTTTCAAGTTTTATTTAAAAGCTTTCAAGGTAAGTACACAGAAAAAATTATTTTTCCAATTCAAACAAAAAATTTGTAGAATCAAACAATTTTTTGTCTGAAATCGGTCCTATAAACAAATTTGCATATTCAAACAATTTATTTGCATTTTGTTTACTGAAAAAAAACACTGATTTTTTCAAACAAATAATTTAACTGAATCAAACAAAAAGTTTACTGAAATTCATATACTAAATTTCAATCAAAAAAAAAAAAAAAAAAGTTTTTGCACAAGCAATGACGCGCACACAAGTAAGCACTGTATGAGAAGGTGACGGCAAAGCAGAGCCGCCGACTGGCTTTGAGACACATTTTTTTTGTTGGAATAATTTTTGAACGAAGTCTTATTTATACACACAACACAATGTTTTTCTTTATCACTCTCTGTTGCTGTATCCTGTCCTTTGCTAAAGAAGAAATGTAACCAAAAACGGCAGCAGACCGACTCGATATGTTTTTCGTCATTCTATTTTTGTATTTGATGTATTTAACCAAACAGTTTTAAAAAATTGAATACGGGATTTTGTTTCTTATAATGTCGTTTCTGCTATTGTTTTTCTTATAGTTGCAATTTTTTAAAGCGTCCAAAAATAGACTGTGTGTGTTTTTTGTTGTTGTTCTTATATTTCACATAAAGAAGTGTTGCTTACGATCAAATAAAAAAATGCAAGAAGACGACAACATTAAAGAGCGTTAAATATTTCATACAAAATTATGAAAACTTGACACCAATAACGCGTTTATTATATTTTTGAAGAGTTGTCCACATTTTTGTTGGTTAAATAAAAATCAAACAAAAATATTGATTGAATCAGTAAAAAAATTTATAGAAATTAAAAAAATTTTCAAACAAGCGTTTGTTTGAAAATAATTCGGCAATAATTTTTTCTGTGTAAGTAGTACTTCAGAAGTTAGATTTTTTATTTTACAGTGTATTTACTTTTTTCTGTATTCATATGGAAGCTGTGAGTGCTTTTTTCTGTTTCTCACATTTATTGCAGAAATTTTAATTAAAACTCATTAGTTTTGTTTCGAACTCAGTTTAATTTTTGTTGTTTCGTTGCTCACACTTGCTGCATGTACGGAAATGACATCAGGGAACAATTTTAACTTTTTTTTGTTTGTTTTCCGTTTAATTCTCAGTCTGTTGCTGTTGTTTGTTAGTTTCTTTCCAGTAATATTTCGACACAGTGGAAAAATATAAAATTTGTGAAAACAGTTTGAAAATGTTTTGAACAAAAATAGTTTGGTTGGGAAACTGATAAAAATGTTATGTTAAATTATTTCACACAAAGGCGGAGGAGGAGAGGAAAATAATGAATAAAACTAATATTTCTTTTGATTGACACTGATGGGAAAAGAAAATCGATGTATAGATTGACAGGAGTATCTGTCATTGCGGTCTCACCTTACGGTGCTCCCATCACCGAAAAACGTGAAGGGGTGTATTTACTCGGTCGTGTAAGTGTGCTTGACGTAATATTCGCCGTCATATCTATTTTTTTATTTTTTTTTTTTGATTTTCCATGCAGCATTGTCGGTGTCGTGTCACACACATTTTCACTAATACTACTACTGTGCTTGATGAGAATTCTTGACCGTGTATAGACCCCTTAATGCTTTTAAAAATACCCTCGCGTGTGGACATCTATACACACAAGAGCGCCAACTTTGTTGAATACTTGTTTGGACTATGCACTCCACATTTGCATAGGAGCTAGGGCTATTTAAAATCTTTGGAAAAGGAATTTCTGTTGAAAGCTAACACCATCTTGGGTTATGAAAGAAAATCTATTTCTGACCCGGCATTTTTAAAATATTTCCTCCCAGGACTTTCGATTAGAACCACTGCTACGTGTGTATATCCAGAATATGAATATTAACTCCTGGAAGCGACTGGCGTCAGATCAACTTTAAAAGATTTTGGTGCAATGTAAACGCCTGTCAGCTTAAATTTGGTTAAAACTTTACAGATTTTTAGGCAGAAAATGTACCTCGGGTAGAACCAAATGTTTAGTCGATTTTATTTAATTCTTTTCATAGAGTAATTTTTCTTAACATTTAATCAACCTAATGCTGAGAAAAAAACTGGGGCGAAAAACAAATTTCTGGCCATGACTGTTCGTCGCCTAAAATAGAAGATATTAGTGTGTATGTAAATGAAATGGCGTCTGGCAAAATTGGTTATACGCGGCGAACTCTGCAATAGATTAATTTCACTTCTTAGGCCGGAGAACGACGAACAAATCAGAACCAGGTGGCCATGTTTTTCGTTTTAGTTTTCCAGTGTTTAAGTAAATAAAGTTATTTTTAATTTAAAAATAATTGTTTTATTTTTATTTCATAGCACTTAAAATAGTTGTACAAAATAGTTAACTGTCAGGTATGTGAAGGAAAACGATTTTGAAAAGAAAACGACTTGAATCGATAATGCCTAAGTCTTTTGCATAAAATTATCTATACTGGCGAGCCGACGTATCTTTTTGAACGTGTTACTTTTACGCAGTCAAGAAGAAATAACAATCAGATCCCGATAAGATTCAAGAAGGTAGTATCTGAATGGCAGTTTTTCGTTCAAAGTATTCGTCTTTGGAACACACCACCAGCAACTGTTCAATTTACTCGTAATGCAACGCAGTTTAGGAAATGTATTTTTAATTTTCATTCCTGTACTTGAAAATGGGCAATCTTTTGTATTTAAAAACGCTTTTGAATGTCTTGATGTTAAAATTGTATCATCAATGCCCTTTTAAAATTGCCTTAATGTATTAATTTCTCTTAATTTCTTTTGCTTTAATGTTTATTGTTTAAATCTTTTATTGTGTGACACATAAGAAATTGCTACGAATTGTTTATCCTGTACTATAATTATAAGACTTTATTAATAGGAATACCAATAAATAAACAAAAATGAAATAAATGTCGTTTTCTGTATCTTAAAAAATTGATTTCGAATGCATTATCCTCTTTTTTCTAGTCTATATTCTGTTAAATTTTATATTATATATCGTCGGCAAACCTGCTTAATCCACTGTTTAAGTAAATTGAGATTTTGATGCCGTGTAGTAGAGAAAGATACCCCTCGTTGACCAGTGTTAGGGTTAATTTGCGGTAGCTGTAGCATTTATTTGGTGTTACACTTTTTTATAATTTTTCAGCTTCGGTCTTGTAATCTAGTTATAATTTTTTTATTTGGAAAATAATTTAATTGAGGTATATTGATTAAAAGAAAATTCGGAGTTATTGAAATTGTTTATTCTACTTGCATTTTGAAAATTTTAAATCTGGTAGGCAAAATTTATTGAAAGTTTTTGATATTTTATTTTTGAAAAATAAAAAAGATTGGGGGGATTGAAGTACGAGAATTTGAGTTGAAGACTTGCAAATATAAACAATAAAGTTGTTGAATGAAACAAAAGAATTGTGGAAAGAAACATACATATTTGTACGGAAAAGGATATGTAAAACAACCTAATAATTGTGGATGAAAAAAGAAGAGGAAACGATATATATTTTGGTGTATTTAAATAAACGTCGTTGAAGGAAAAGTAACCCAAAAGTGTTTAAATACAAATTGGAAAGGTTATGCCTTTTGTGTTAATGTAAAATCCTAAAAATAATAAATACCCAACTTATTATTTATTATTATTATTATTTTATTATTTATTAATAGATTAAATATGTTGTATATACAAATTTACAAAAAATTCATTTAATATATTTATCTATATTGGGCTGAACGTTTTCGTTGTAAGCCCGATTGGCATTGTAATATTGCATTTATATAATTCATTGGTATTTACAAGCTTACATTTATATTTAAAAATCAAAAATCAAATTCATTTGTTAGCAGTTTTCTATATTTTAAACATACTTGAATGTATTTGTATAAAGCAACATAATTGTGACCATTCAAAATATTAAGTACTTCGCTTATATTAAGTTGTATTTTTCCAAAGAGATTTCTCCTATATACATTAAAAATTGGACAAACTCCAACAAAATGAAAAGTATTCTCAGGTTCATCAAGGTTGCATATTGTACATGTGGTAACAGTGTTATTTCGGAAGCTTCTGGCATTTAAATTGAGCAATCCACCTCTTGCTTTAATTATCAAACTAATAATATAGGGCGATAAATTTGTCGTGAGTGCTGGCTCGACATCAAAACTTAGTTGCGAGTATAGATCGTGATGCTGGGAGTTGACTGCACTTCTTAAGTTATCTTCACGTTCTTTAGTTTGCAGTAATTTTAAAATGGGTTTCCAATACGTACATAAAGGTCTGTTAGAATTAGCTGGGGTAAATTGTAGATTTTGACAGAGATTTAACCATTCTCTTGCCCAACACACATTTCGAGTTATAATACACTCTGCTAAAATACGTGGAAGTCGTCGTTGACTTAAATTTAAAACTTTATTTATATAATTAAAGTGCAGTTTCAACGTCGAAATATAAAGTGAGTCAAGGTTAGTTTCCAAATGTAGCATGTAATTGGGTGTTGTGGGGGGCAGGTACAACATTTTTTTAATAAAAAATCGAAACAGCTTCTCAACAACATCGTGTTTTTCATATCCCCATATTTGAGCCGCGTATAACAAAATAGATCTACAGGCTGCGTTAAATATTTTTAGCTTATTTTTGATCGATATTTGTGGGTTTGTTATATATTTTGACCAAGTGGAATTTATTGCCAGCTTTGATGTCGTTAATTTGTTATTTAAATGTGTTTTAAAGGACAGGTTATATGTGATGGTTATCCCAAGATATTTGTAGCTGTTCACTATTTCTATATTTTCTGTACCATATTGCCAATTCAAGTTCGCAGACATACGTGATCCTGAGCGAAATACTAATATTTTAGACTTTTCTAAATTAACTTTTAAACACCACTTAGTACAATATGAATGCAAGGCATTAATCATGTTTTGCAGTTCAGTAGGTGATTCCGATAAAATAACTATATCATCCGCATAAAGCAAAAGTTTAATATTATTGTCTGCAACGTTAACACCACCTGGCAACACATCATTAAGGTCATTAATATATAATGAAAACAATAGTGGGCTTAAAATGCAACCTTGTTTTACACCAAGTTCCACAGTAAATGAATTCGAGAGGGAATTGCCGTCCCATATTTGACTTTTAGTGTTCTCATACGATTTCTGCAATATTCTTATTATCTTAGATGACATACCAAGACATGATAATTTATAAAACAGGCTATTTCTGGGTATCGCATCGAAAGCACACGAGAAATCGACAAAAAAAGCATACGTTCTTTTACCATTCAATTTATTCAAGTTTACTATGCTTATCAAATTAAAAATATTATCAACGGTTGAATAATGTTTTCTAAACCCGGCTTGATATTCGCTCAATACATTGTTGCTTTCTGTCCATTCTGTTATTCTATTTAGCAAAATTGTATTAAAAATTTTGCACAAAGTGTTGATCAAGGATAAACCACGATAATTCGTTGGCAAGTTTGGATCGCCTTTTTTAAAGAGTGGAACTATAATTGAATTTCTGAAGCTAGATGGTATTGTTTCTTGTAAAAATATTTTGTTGAATATTGTTAATAACTCAGTTAAGAAGCATGCGGGGGCATATTTGTAGAACTCATAGCTAACACCATCTTGTCCTGGAGCTTTGTTTTGTTTAAGGGATTTAATAACTGTATACAATTCACAGAATTCAATGGGCGAGTCTAGCAGAGCATCGGTAAAATACGGCATGGACCAGCTCATTGCATGTAAAGTTTCATTATTTTGTAGTAAAGTACTGAAGTGAGAATAAAAGTCATTTGTATTCAAAATTCCTTTGACAATGTATCTAGATGGTATCAAAATACCCAATTTATATTAGCTTATAATACAGAAACAAAACTTTGTGCAATCAAATAGCCGTGTACACATAATTTGAGAAAAAAGAAGTGCAATACAGAAATCTATATATAAAATCAAACAAAAGGAGAATAAAAGCATAAATTGTTGCAACCAATGTCAGAAGATTAAGTGAAATTCAACTAGCAATCCTATAATATGTTAACTAGTGCCCTTGCAAATTGGCTTATGATTTTTTTTTGTTTAATATTTAATTGTTTTTTTTTTATTAATATTTTTAAAAATTTGTATTTTCCGTAATTTTTTTTACTTTAATTCAGTTTAATTTATATTGAAGAAAATTTATAATACAACAACATAGTAAATTAAACAAAAGAAGATGCTGATATGTACATATCAATACCAATACCAATTACCTAGGGTAATTTCGTCTTTATTTGAGTTGTGAAAAATTAAGCGATAAAATGGACTAAATTTATAATAGTAAGTTCTTAAATTTTCTTTCGGGACTATATTTAAACTTGCCTAAATATACGGGCCTGTTCTGAAAATCTCGTGTTTTTGAAATCAGGGGCGTGATTTTGTGGTGTTCTGAAAGTCATTCCGTTTTTGTGTTTCTCGGTGTGCCTTCGGCAATTGAAGATCACACCATAACACACAAAAACGGGACACTAAAATATCGGTCGTGGGATCGTAATAGGGTAAGACCTACTTAGGACAGTGTATACACATCCTAATATTATATTCTGCTCGCGCAACTGCATATTTTTCATAGTAAAAAATAGCTCTTGTGGTTTTATATTTTTTAAAGTATTTGTTTTGCAAATTCTTGAGAGACGAAAGTTGTTTAGGATTCCAGGGTGGGCCAGATTTGTAACGTGGTAAGTGCTTAGGAATGCATAGTTTTATAAAAAGTATTGGTCAAATCGTCAACAGAATACGACAAGCTATTCGGAGCAGTCAGCAATTGAAGCCAGTTAGTGTGGACGACTGTTAAGTTCTATGTAATTTGCTCGATTTAAACAGAAAACTTTTTCTATTAAAGAAGAATTTTTTTTTTACTGAGTTATTAGTAAATAAATTGTAGCTTATTTCTATTGTAGGATGATAAAGATCCTCAGGTAAAGTAACAGGGTCAAAACGGTTTACAATACATTCGTTTGGCTCGTTCACAAATATTAAATCCAGCAGTTTCCCATAAATGTTACAATTACTATTTATTTGATGCAGATAAAAATCTGATATATTTCTAAAAACTTCATCTCCAATATCATTACTTTGCGTAGGTAAGTAATAACTATGTTCAGCTGAAAATTCCCATGACATACCAGGCAAATTAAAATCACCAAACACAAAAATTAAACCAACGGGGCTGAGTTTTAAAGTCACATTTTTAATTGCTTCTATATGTTGTTTGTAGATAATTGGATTAGAATGAGGTGGGATGTAGGAACAAGTAATAAATATTTTGATGTTATTTATCTTTAAAGACACTGCAACGAACTCGATATTAAAAGGTTTGTCTAATTTTATTTCTTCCATTGGAAAAAGTCGTAGTTGCAATTCTATCGCGACGAAAAATATGAAAATTATTACAAAGTATTTCCGAGTTCAAAAAACTTTTGTTCAACCAAGTTTCGGTGAATACAACAATATGATGATTTAAATTAAAGCTTTGTAAATATAAGTTTGAAAGTTGGAATTTAAGACCACGAACATTCTGGTAAATAATAAAAAGTTGATAATCTGATAAATTATTTAGTTTTTTGAGATTGTTGACACACGAGAAGGAAGATGAGCAATACTGCGATTGTTATTATTATATTCATATTCACGGACTAAGACATTAAGAGGCCAGAATGGCGGATTAACAACTTGACTAAAAATGTCAAAAGGGACAGATATCTTAAAAGATGTTATGCTTCTCTGTTGCGAGTATGTAAATTTATGGACGGTTATACCATTAATTATAGCATTATAGCATTAAGACAGCATATTAACTGTAAGAAATCTTTTGTCCCACAGTATTTTTTAATTACAAAGTTGTTCAATAACAAAACAAATTCATTGCCTTAAACCCTTTTCAAATACAGATTTGTCCGAAATAATAATACTCCTACAAATACAAAAATGTTTCCCAAATACTATTGTATTTTTAAGTCAAGTAAACAGATGCAGGAACACGCTTACTTACTCATACCATTACAGATAAAATAAATCATAAGTAACTTGCTTTACTTAGTTTTCCTATTTATTTATACCCATTTTTGTTTTTTTTTTTTTTTGCTACTGTTACAACCGTGTTGCAAAAAGGGCAACAAGCGTTTTCAATAAAATTTATAAATTTTTATAATAAATTGTTTTCATGTTGTTCGGTTGCGAATATTCTTCTCCTTGTCGTGTTTTATTCGAAATGTTTTATTTTTTGCATTCAACTGTTCAATATTGTGTTTCCCTTTCAATATTTATTCAATTGTATTGAATGTTTTTGTTCGATTGTTTCCGTTATTTTATTTATTTGTTTGCTTTCACATATTTTATATTTCACACAATCCCACAAATATGAAATGTTATGGGTGTGTATTTAATTTTAACAGTAATAACAAACAATTCAGTCCACACTCATTGATTCATTGAAGAGTTCGTTCATTCATTTGTTCCGTTTAATTTCAAAGCAACGGATCGTGAGTAACATTTTCAATATTCGTTAAACTTTAACGGGCATTTAAAGTGGACGAAAAGAAAAAAATAAATAAGCAACACGAAACTATTGCCTTTTGGGTATTCCGCCAACTTGCACTAAATTTACGAATATAATATTGAAATAAAAACACGTGAATGTATTTTTAATTGAATTGTCAAATTGCTAGTGGACTGAAGAAAAATATTTTTCAGTTCAGGTTAAATGAAATTTATTTTATAAAATAAAGTAGAGTGAAACACGGTTATAACGAACTGAAAGTGGCCAAGTATTTAGTTCGTTTTAAATGTATTGTGCTATGCACCCACTTCTAACGTTTTAAATTAAATTATGAAAAGTGTTGTAAAGAATAAAGAAAGGCATTGTTACTTTTACGTTAACATATACGCAGCGAATTAGTTGTTACATAAAGCTGGGTCGACAAAACATTTTGTAAGTCAACCCTAGAAAGAAAGATTTGACGAAGTTTCTAAAACAGGAAAAAAAATTTTTGCAAGCCCACAACTACAGCGCTTTCTGCTTTTTATGTATAGCGATGTAAGTCCGATCTGAACATATCGTATATAATACTTAATGACTTGACGATGGCTTAATTTTTGCCTTTGGTGACTTTTTAATTCAACATCAAGTTCTTGGCGTCATTTATGTCATCTCGAATCCTTCCCCCCTTATGACTTATTTTTTCACGTAGCAATATAATCCTTCTAAAACTCAGTATGTTTATGTAGCTCTTGTTATGACATGCCTCAAAATTGAGCTCCTTTTTCTTTTTCATATACATGTTACATTAAAACAAGTCAATCCCAATACCAAACAAAAAATTTGCACCAGTTTCTAAAAAAAAAATAAAATGTAGCCTTTTTGTGTTTTATATATAGCTACGCCATTCAAAGTCCGATCTCAACATTTCATCATCGCATTGTCGTTATCATTCTCCAGCCACGGTTAAGTCATAAACAATGATACGCGTTACGATGAGATCGTAATTTAAATGCGGCGCTATATATTTTGGGGCGTGGCAAAGATTTGACGTATCTTTAATTCTCGTGAGAAACAGGCACAACTTCATTATTGCATTTCTTACTAAGCTTATATATAAATCGGTGCTAGGGTTTCTAATTTCCAGGACTTTTTCTATTCCCGGGAAACGAAACAAAAAATCTTATTCCCGGGAATCCCGGGATTCTTTGAATAAAACAATGATTTCATTTAATGAGTTCAAGACAAAAGTTTTTACTTTTTAACCAACAGTCTTAAAAAATTAGCTTTATTAATTCCACAGAAACCTAAAACAAAACCAAATAAATTGTTATATTCATGTGCACATGCATATTATATATGTATGCATATATTTTTTTTGCGAGATCACGAATTATTAAAACATATTAATATTTAGTAGTTATTATTAATAGCAACTTGGTAAAATTTAAAATTTGAGTGCCGCGGTAGGCTAGCTGGCAGTGAGCTAGTCTATTAGCGCCGGGGTTGCGGGTTCGATTCCCGCCAGAGACTCTGGTTTCCTTCCTGCAGACAAGCGAAGAGCTTCGCGGGATTAGCTTAGGATATTTAAAAAAAAAAAAAAAAAAAAATTGTAGTATTATTAAGAAATTTAAAAGCTTACCAGAGATTCTATTTCTAATCCTTGTTGATATTTATATTACCTGCCAGGGCTGCCAGGTACTTTTTTCCTTGTCCCCAAAAAATTAAAAAAATATCCCCAAAAATCCCCAAATCCCCAAAAAACAAAACCTTAAAAAGTTAAAAATTAAAAATTTTAAATTTTTTTAAAAAAATAATTAGAAAAATGTTAACAAGAAATCTCCAAATAAAAATTTTTAGTCAAAAAAATAATTTTATTTTGTTTGTAGCGACTGGTTTCGGCATGTTTTTTAAAATCCTTTTTATGCGATTCCAGTGAGGAATAACCATTTTTTCATATTTACTTATTTTTGGGGAAGACATACATATTTGCTTCAAAATTGTCTTTAAAAAATCAAAAATGTTATGTGTTGTCAACGGTTTTAGATTATATTTTTAATTTTTTTTTTAAACACTCACTCAAGAAAAATAACAAGTTTATAAAGTACCTTTTACGCACTTAACAAAAATGGTAATCTTAATTAGGACCCTTTACACTATGTAAGAGTAAGATAAAAGTGTTACTACATTTTTTCATATTTTTATACGAAAAAAAAAAAAAAAAAAATAACCGTATATAATAAAAGTGTAAAATCCCCAATCCCCAAATGACTTTCTATGTCCTTTTTGCTCACATGAAAACCCCAACTTTGCGGATAAATCCCCAAGTCTGACAGCCCTGTTACCTGCTACCAAAAACGTGCTCTCGCTTTCTACAGACGTCGGTTTTATAGTAAGAAAAGAAGAATTTAAATTTGTGGGCCTATAACCCGTGTCTTCATAGACGTCAAATTCTTTTTTAAAGTTATGTTAAGGCTTTTGTATTTTCTTTACATTTATATTTTAAGAATTTGTAGATGGTTCATCGCCTGGTGTTGGTGATGGTGTATCGTGTACATTTTCATTTTCTACTTCAAGAAGATTTTTAGACATTTCATCAGCAAATAAAAGGACCGTTGATTTATTGTCGTAGAAAAAATAGTTCGATTTGTAGGTAGTTTTTAATAATTTTAGTAAAGAATGTATTTTTGTTGATTTTAACGATACTAATAAATTTTAATTTCATTTAATTTAATTATAAATTCGCGAAAATTCCTAAAAAAAATTTCCCGGGATTAATTTAAAAAAATGTGCCGGGATTCCCGGGAATTCTTTCACGCGTAGAAACTCTAATCGGTTCTCTTACGTAAATGTCGCGTTGCAGATGAACCTGATAAAATTAAAAATGTTCTCTGTTTTTACGTATCAGCCGTTAAAGAACTTTATGTTTGTTTATGTTTATCGTTACAAATTTTGACAAGCTTTCGGTTTTCTTTTTTATACATTTCAACACCACATGACAAGTTAACGGATTTTTAGTAACTACAAACGATTGGAGTCGACTGCAACGTTACCATGTCTGCACCATTTACGTATGAGTAATAAACGTTTATTAAGTAAAATTTTTATAGAAAATTTGTTTTGTGAGCCTTAATAAAACTTCGAATATTTTTATGAATACAGACATGAGAATTTGTTTAGAATTAAAAAAAAAACACGCAACTTTTTTTACATAACTGAAAAAATTAACAAAAAAAAATTTTAGCACAGCACGAATAGCTTGTGAGTGTATTGCGTATGTGTATTGTTTGTGTAAAATAATTTTTCTGGCTTTTTGTTTTTATCTGATGTGTATTTTGTTTTTGTAAAAAATGTTTGATTTTTGCTTACCAGCCAAAAGAGCGCTAAGCACAACTGAAATGAACGAACACTAAAGAGTTGAACCTAACACAATGATTTTTGTGGCATTTTTAAAAAACCGATAGGAAATAAATGTTTTCATCTTTTTTTGTGCTCAAAGATGACAAACAGGGAAACGTTATTTTTTTATGATTTACTACACAAACACTATTAGCGTTTGTGTTTTCCACAAATTTACCGAAGGAGATATTTAATGTTTTTTTTCGAACACTGCTAAAAAATTGCAAATGTTTTGAACATTTACTTATAAAATAATTCTTTTAAACAGCATTTTTTTTTTTAATTTCCTCTAAAATAGCAAATACTTTTTAAAAATTTCATATAATATTGAAAATTTTCGGAATATTTAAAATCGAGTTAAAAATTTAAAATATTTAAATTTTCAAAAAAAAAGTTTTAAAACTTCGTAAAAAACGAAAAATAGCAACTTGTTAAAATTTTTTTATAAATTTAAAAGTTTTAAATGGATTTCGTTAAAAATTACAAATTTCTATTCATGTTTGACTGTTGGCTGGCAGGCACCGCAGTGGTGCAGAGGGTAGAACTGCAGAGAATTCGGATGATGAGGATGTGGTTATTATCGAAACATAAATTCAAGCCGAGTTCGATCCCCAGCTCAGCCATGAATAAATATTATCAATAAATTTTAATTAATTTCATGTTGTAAAACTTCTTCCTTCAGTAAAATAATTTAATGAAAATGAAATTTGATAAACTCTAATTTAACTAAATATCAAAATGTCATATTCAAAATCGACAGTTCAACTAAAAAATCACAATTTGTAGAATTTTTAATAAAAAAATTTTTTTTTGAAATTTTCTAATAGTAACAGATTTTACGCTAAATAATTAAAACAAAATTTCAATTAAAGTTAAACATATAACATTTCTTATAAATCATTGTATGGTTTTTAAAAATAGCCATGCAAACAAAACGCGACCACACACATTTTAAATAAAGAAACCGTTTGCAAATTTTGCCGAAACCAATATTATGTATTTATTATTATTTGTTCGAACATTTTGTTTAAATTTTCGTTCAAAACAAAATAAAGTTATTTTAAACGTCAGAAACAATTTCACACAAATTGTTGCTAAAGTTCTAGTTTACTCAACAGTTTAAAAACATTTAAGTTACATTTTTGTTTATAAAATGAAAGGAAAATATATGAAATACTTTAGGAAGATATAAGATAGAAGAAAAAACGAAATTGTTGCTCTAATTGTGAACAAAGGTTTACTCATACAAAAATCAATTTCTTAAAGTAAAATTCATGGCATAAGAAAGGAGATAGTGACACTGCAATAAAAGGTTTTTCCTTTTTAAGCCTAGTACTCTGTTCAAATTTGTGAAAAATGTTGAGCAACATCGATTATTTCACACAAAAATTTTGACATGTATCAATGTTACCTATCTTGCGAGTTTGCACAATTGGACGTTTTTATTGCTGCAAAGTATGCGACATTGTTCTGCGTATGTAAACAAACCCACATGTATTTTACTAAAAATTATTTTTTTTTTTAAAATATGGATAAAAAACCGGTTGTGTGGTTTTAATTTTTTATTTCTTATTTAAAAATCAGTTCATACTTTTTTGCTTTTTCTTAAAATTTCACGTGAAATAAGTGCAGCTTACATTGTTTCGCAGCTGTGAAAAAATGTTGCCAGAAACATTTCGGAACTCTTTCACAAAATGAACAGAGTAGGTACAACTCTGTCATCATTATTTCATAGATATTCCGGACAAGTTTTTTTCATATGAGTTTTGACAGCATTTCACGTGAAATGTTAAACAGAGTACCAGGCTTTAAATAAGAGTTTTTGAAGTTTTTAAACACAAGCAATATAAGAAAAACAAATACATAAATTAAATCTATAAATGATTTTTAGACAACACACATACTTACAGATACACAACACACATACTTACACATACACACAGAATACAACATAAAACTTTTCTAATATGTATGTATGTACATATCTGAGTTTTTTACAGGTTTTTTTATTTCCTTTATTTTTTACAAAGTTTAATATTTTAAGCCTAATTGTTGTTGCTGTAGTTGTTTTTGTCTTTCTCTATTAACTACAGTTTAATTTGTCATCACACTTCGGGGT
Source organism: Pollenia griseotomentosa (assembly GCA_963931875.1). Taxonomy (NCBI): domain Eukaryota; kingdom Metazoa; phylum Arthropoda; class Insecta; order Diptera; family Polleniidae; genus Pollenia; species Pollenia griseotomentosa. The sequence continues at coordinate 40,319,776 of OZ007563.1, read as the reverse complement.
TTGTGGTCAGGAATGTATAAAAACATATTTTTTTTATTAAATTGCAATAGTGGTCAGCTTGTTTTTTTTTTTAAATACAAGTAGTACAGAGGTAATACAAAAGGGTGATTTTTTTAGCCAAATGGCACTTGAATTTGAAAAAAATAACATTAACAAAAATTAATTTTAATCAAAAAATGTTTTTATTTGCAATAACTTTATACAGGATTTACATCTGGAAATTATTTCGCGCATATGAGCACCGCTGCTGTTCTTGAAAAGCGCATTCTGCACGTAAAATTTGGGCTACTTATTTCAGCATTGCTGGCCGTATGTTAAGAAAAACACAAACAATGTAAGTGTCCAATGCGTTAATTGCTGATGCTTAATCAGGATAAACAAGTGACTTCACTTGGCCCCATACTAAATAATCGTGAGTGCTTAATTGCACGACCTTAAATTTCAATTGACAAGTTAATTTTACGAGATTATTTAAGTTATCGCCAAATTTTAATAAAAAAAAAAAAAAAAAAAAAAAAAATAAATTATAAAAATATGAATATTTGGACTGAAAATTTTAAAACATATAGTGGTTAATTTAACCATATAATTCTTACCGACAACAATATTATGGTTAAATTTTTTTAGTGTCAAGAAGCACAACTATACTATGCACAGAAAAAATTATTGCTGAATTATTTTTAATTTCTACAAATTTTTTTACTGATTCAATTAATATTTTTGTTTGATTTTTATTTAACCAACAAAAATGTTGACAACTATTCAAAAATACACACAATTTTGTATGAAATATTTAACGCTCTTTAATGTTGTCGTTTTTTGCATTTTTTATTTGATCGTAAGCAACACTTCTTTATGTGAAATATAAGAACAACAACAAAAAAAACATACAGTCTATTTTTGGACGCTTTAAAAAAGGACAACAATAAGAAAGATGTAAAAAAAATCAAAAATGTAAAAAACGTTTCACTCTAACAACAACATTAAAACAAACCAAAAAAATGTTTGGTTGGTTTCAAAGTAGGTAAAAAAACAATGAAAACAACCTCGTATTTAATTTTTTAAAACTGTTAAGTTAAATAGGTACATCAAATACAAAAATAGAATGAAGACGAGTCGCTCTGCTGCCGTTTTTGGTTATATTTCTTCTTCTTTAGCCGAGGAAAGGATACAGCAACAGTGAGTGAAGAAGAAAAACATTGTGTGTATAAACAAGACTTGGTTCAAAAATTATTTCAACAAAGAAATGTGTCTCAAATTCAGCCGCCTCTCTGCTCTGCTCTGCCTTCATCTTCTCCTAAAGTGCTTGCTTGTGTGCGCGTTATTGATTGTGCAAAAACTTTTTTGTTTGGTTCAGCAAAATAATTTGTTTGAAATTTATATGAATTTCAGTAAACTTTTTGTTTGATTCAGTAAAATTATTTGTTTGAAAAAATCAGTGTTTTTTTCAATAAACGAAATGCAAATAAATTGTTTGAATATGCGAATGGTATGTAGAATGGAATGTAGAATTAAAACATTTTTTGTTTGAATTGAAAAAATATTTTTTTCTGTGTGGTTGTGTCCGAATAAGTTATGGTTAATAATAACAAAACAATGTTTAACACTTCTAATAAAGAGCATTGTTGGGTTTCAACTATAGAATGTTGCTCTTGGAAAAGAGCAAAATACTGTTTAAATTTTAAATTTTATTTAATTTCAAAAGATTTTGTTACTCGTGCTTAATTCCCAGTTTTTATTATTGATAAAAACACTTGAAATTTATTGTTGATGGGATAAGCTATTCCTATGCGCATTTCACTGGTTGCTTAGGCCAGATCATCAGGAAACTTCATCCATAAAGATTTTAGAAAAACTGAAGATTGAAATTGAAATTACTTTTTGATTTTATTTAATTTAAATTTAAAGTTACATTATCCGCTTTTAAATTTTTATATGACAAATTATTGTCATATTTAACCATAACATGTTTAGAGGCAACATTTACATTATTATGGCTTCTTAATGGAGAACTTATTTAATCATAATATGGTTGCCGGTGAAAATAATATGGGTAAATTAACTACAATGAAAATTTTTGTAAATAAGTGTTTAATTGGGGGTGACCATTAAAAAATGTTTGTTAATCTTCCTGTAGTTGCAGTCACCGTATAGCATGTGTCGCCATGCTGTTGAAATTTCGCCCGGATCAAAATCGCCAATTATTGTATCGCGATTTTTTTTATTATCAAACCCGTTTAGCAAAAAATGAGCCTCATATCTGAAAACATCGATGACTGATTTTCAAAGTAAAGTAAAATTTAAATAATATGGTAGCGTTGTTAAATCGTAAAGTTATTCACGATGATTTGCCAGACTATACTGATCATAAATGTCAAAAAAGTGAGCGCAGTATGACAGTTTGTTTGACAGTTAACCCTTTCGTAGCTTCTAGCTAGAGCTTAAGAAACACCCTTTATATTGTTTTGTTGCAAAGATACATGCATACATTTTTAATTTGACATTTTTTAACATTTAAAATTTTCGTGACTTTTTTTGTCATGAGAATGGCGGAACTGGTTTTTGTCTGTTTGTGTTTTTATACTCATCCATAATACATATTTAACATAGAAAAAAATTAAATAAATATTACATTTAATTGTATGTGAATTATATAATTGATTCTTTAGTTGCAACAGATGATAAATGAATTAAATGATTAAGTCTTATTTATCTAAAGTATTTAAAACAGAGAGAGAGAGAGAGAGAAAAAAATAATACAATTTCAATATAAATACATTTTATCCAAAAAACTATTTTTTATACTTTCGGCAATATAAAAACGTTTTTTTTTTCAAGGAAAAAACCTTTGATTTAAAAAACTAACAAATATTTTTTCAGTGATTAAATTCGTTATCATTTTTAATGTTTGCATAAATTTTTTTTAAGCAATTTACCAATTTGCACTGTCATTTACAACATTTTATTTAATTAAACTACTTTTACTATTTATTATCAACATTTTTCTTTTTGTTATTATTTTAATTTAATAAGCAAAAAAGAGAGGAAAGTAAGAATCATGCACAAAGCTTTTACTTGCAACATGTTAGTGTTATAAAAAGCAACAAACAAAAAAAAAAAAAAAAAAAAAAACGAAAATAACAGTGTTGCACAAAGTGTGTTTGTTTTCACGTATGAAGTACTGTGCATGTTGTTGTAGTCAAGCGTGTAATCTCAGCGAGAAAAAGAAGCAGTGCGTAGGCCTTCTAGAGAGGCCTCTGCACTTCTGCTAATGGATGTACAATGCCTGCTGGCTTCATTCCATTCCAGTTAAAACTTCGTTTATTTTTAAAAATTAAAAGCTTCTTTCACTCATTATTAAATAGCTTTCTTCTATAACTACTTATTTTTCAGATCTATGTAAGTAAAAAATAACGACTTACCTTTAACTGCGCTTATTTTAAGACATCCCCTGAAGCACAGAAAATAATAACAAGAATTAGTATGTTATTAATAAAATGTTTAAACTTTTTTAATATTTTTAACAATTATCTTATAGCCAATTTACACTACAACGAAATCTAGTACTTACGAGATTTCGAGCCAAATCTAGTGGTTTTTAACTAGATTTCCCATACAAAACAGAATCTACTTTGTGACTAGATTTCGACGAAATCTACCCAAAATCTAATAGTACTTAGTTTTGCAACTATGGTTTTTTCCATATAGCACTAAAAAATACTTCCCTGCATAACAAAAATATGACATTTTAATTAAAAACAAAACAAATACAGTTGAAAAAAATAAAAAATTTAGAATTTGTAAAAAATAAAAAAAGGACAAATAATTGGTCAAAAAGTGATGTTGATTATAAACTAAAGATAATGCAAATTTTTTATTGTCTATTTCTTTTTGTGTTTGTATGTGTTACACAAAAATATTTTAGTCATTGATTAGTTATAAAAACAAAATCTCGCTAATGTCAAAACGGTATAATGTAAACGCACTTCTATTTAGCCTAGTTTCAAATTATAGTTGATGATTGCGTCAAGAATCTGTTTTGTGTACGTGTCAAAACCTTCTTCTGCACCCACTTAATAGTCTGTTTCTGTTAAAGACATTTGATATGATGTTTATTATTCTTTAATAAAAAAATAATTAAATCAACATTTTTGATGGATTTACTTCTTTTGCGTTGCATTAAATTTTTCATAATTAATTAGCAACAAAATATTTTGTTAATATGAAAAATTTGTTATAATAATTTTTACTTGATTGTTAACAAATATTTTATTAAATATAACAAACTCATTTTAATTTAAAAAGTATTTTTTATTTTTTTTTTTTTTATTTTTCGAATTTATTCTATGAGTTAAATTTCAGTTATACAATATACTTCATTGCTATCCAAAGGATAGCTAAGGTAAAATGTAACAAGAAAATACAATATAATAGTCTGGTAGTGTATAAAAGTCATTTCTAAAAATTTAAGGAATAGAACTATTACAAAAAAGCTTTATAAAATACATAACTGAAATTTAACTCATAGAATAAATTCGAAAAATAAAAAAAAAAAAAAAAAAAAAAAGAAATGTTGAATATAATATAAAGTAACCTGCGAAAGGAAATAATTCCCAGTTTAGTATTTTTTATATTTACAAATTCGGTTGTTGGTGCCTTTTCAATTAAAAAATGTATTGTATTGACGAATATGTTATTCAATGTGACAATTAATTTGTCGCAATTCTTTTCTGTGAGAAGGTAAGGTTTTCTATGAGACATTCTTTAGCAGTTAGATAAAAATTGTAATTGAATCAAAAAAATTTTTCAAGCAGGCCTTTAATAAGGCCTGAAGTAAGAAGGTCCACTGAGTTTTCCCGCTGGAATTTTATTCACACAGATACCCTAGCTATCACACACACTCGTGCAAAAACTGTTTAGATATGCATCCTTTGGAAGAAACTTGGGTAATAACAATTCAATTAAAATATTTCACTATAAGCTGCATATAAAAAGCAACAACATTAATTTTAATAAAACAAAAAATAAAAATGTGTAGATTTAAATTCGTCAAGCAGAGATGAATTCTAAATACACTAAATTAAAAAATTAAAACCAATTTACTTATACCAAAAGAAATCCACGCTTTAGAGTCTAAACACAATGTTTGCGGTGCGGTGCGATTTCTCGTTGCGTGAGAGAAAAATAAACATAATACAACAGAAGACGGCGACGGCAATAGTTGTCATTGTTTGTTTACATTTTTATTAATTTATTAACAACAGTTATTTCTGAAAATGTGACCCCAAAAACTCTCCATGTTGGAGTCAAGGAACACCTATAGTGTCATATACCAACAGATTCGTATTGACGAGCTCATTAAGAATCTTTGGTGATCTTGAGAAAACGATCTCAACTCCATAGTTAAGACTTATTTTTCAACGAAAAAATAAAAGTTGGAATGAAACTCTTAAAAAGAGAGTTTTATTTTTCCGTCAAAAATAAAACTAATTTGAGGAGTTTTATTTTTTCCGTCAGAAAATAAAACTCATATTTTTGTTTCTTTTTGATATTATTTTGTTTATTTTCATGTAAAACGTCTAAAAATTAGTTTATTATTGTGCTGTTTTCACAACACAAGTCATTGAACGTGTAGAAAAATTTATATGAAAAGCACTCAGATTTTTGAGTGTTTTTCATATAATCACTTGTGTTGTGAAAACAACTAATATATGTTTAGTTTGACGAACATAATTTTTTCCAAATTTTCTGCGGAAAGATTGGAACGTAGGTCGCTCAGAACCACGCTGGAACACAGTGAACAATTTTTGATAATTTATGCAAATATGGATAATGTATTTTTTTTTCCTCCCAGAACTCGAAAAGAGGTTTATCAATCGATAAAAATCTTTTCGTTTTTCATCATCATCATTTTCATTGTTTTCCAGTTCCCTATCTACGTTTAGGGAGTTCAAATACTGTCCCAAAAGCGATGTGTTGGATTGTGATGTATCGCAAACATCTGGCGAAGATTGTAGAGCTTCCTTACTTGTTGAAGGTTGATCATCGGATTGATTTTTATTTGTCTGGAAAGAGAAGAAGAAATGTAATGAGCTTTTAGAAAAATAGCGAGAAAATAAAAGTTAAAAAACTTACACGCTTCTCTAATTGCAAAATACGAACGATTACTTCTTTAACGTGGGTTCGAGCACACATTAACTTTAAAGGCTCCTTCGATATAATGCAGTTAAGCCGCGGATCAAGATATATAGCTGCAAGAAATGTTGGAATGTTGGAAATCTGACTTTTTTGCTGGTATTTCACACGCATCCTCCTCATTATTCAGTTCTATGCTATACTGTTCTTTGTGCTTTTTAATTAAATGACGTTTTAGGTTGCTGATATGGACACCTTTAAAAATACTTTTACATAGCCGGCATTCATGCTTATTATCCACTTTTTCAAAAAAACTGCGGGTAGTAGTATCAGAGTTGCGACCCATAATCAATAGGAATAAAACTGTTATTATTATCTTATTTTTGTTCATTTTAAGTACTTTTATAAACTTTTTCTCATATGGTACCTTTAGTATATTTTAAATCAAATCAAAATCGAAAAAATAAGAAATTTTTTATACGTCCAGCGACTCGGGCGTTCTCTGCTAGTAAATTAATAATTATGTTAATATTCAATAAAAATATACGTGTGACACTCACGTGACGAAAATTTCTAGGTACTGATTAAAGAAATCTACTTGGAATTCTTAATAATTAAGAATATGAACTTGATCATTAAGATGAACTGTCAAATTGAATTCCTGTTTAAGAATTGAAAATATAAAAGAACTAATAATCTAAATTATAAATTAAATTCACCATGGAACAAATTACGAAAAAAAGACTACATAATTGAAAACAATAACAATTCATTTAAATTAAAGTTTGTGCAAAACATCGACATGATGACATTGGCCTAGTGGTTGGTAGATAAGTCGCTCGACCGGAATGTCGATGGTTCGAATCTAGGTTCAGTCGGTCAAACTTTTATTAATTTATTTATATATTATTTTATTTTTGAAAAATTTTGTTTTAAAATTAAAAGAATTTATTAAAAATATGTGTAGAAGAAAGTAAAAAAGTTTTGATTCTACCGACCGCACTGCGATTCGAACCTATGACCTCACGCATGAGCGACTCGAGTTCCTACCAATAGGCCAAAATGATCGTGTAAGTATTTTGCACAAACGTTAGTTTATATAAGTTGTTTTTTTTTTGTTTTTTATGCCATGGTGAATTTAATTTTTTATTAACAATGTAAATTTTACATTTTCAGTTCTTAAATACAAACTAAATTGAAATAATCAGAGTGCTATTTTTGGCATTGGCGAATCTTCAATACCCTTACGCAATATACACTAGAATTAAGAAACTGATTTAAAAACTGATTGTAAAAAATTTCAAACGGAATGACAAACTTATTGTATCCTTGTACATAAAATGAGTTTTATTTTCTGACGGAAAAAATAAAACTCCTCAAATGAGTTTTATTTTATGACGGCTAAATAAAACTCTTTTTTAAGAGTTTCATCCGACCTTTTATTTTTACGTCCAAAAATAACTGTTTCAGAAGGATTTTTTCACCCGTTATTAAAAAACTTATTCGATATCACTTATAACCGTTACGGTCCCTGAAATAAACATAATACAACAGAAGACGGCGACGGCAATAGTTGTCATTGTTTGTTTCAATTTTTATTAATTTATTTGTGCATACATTTTAATCATGTTTTTTGTTTACAATAATGTTGTGAACATCGCCAATTATTCAAAAACTATAACAACATCAGAAAGAGAATGAGTATCACAAATTGAGAGAGAACGAAAGTCTGCAATAAAAATAAAAGAGATTTAACTTTTATGCCGTTCCGCTCTGCGACTTTTTACTTTAAAATCGTATGAAAAACCGCACCGCAATAAATTATCGTTTTATTGTGTTCAGACTCTTATATAGATGAAAAGTGTCGTATATTGTTTCAGATATTGTGCAAAACTTGGGGAATTTATTCGTACGAAAATGTGTGAAAAATAATAGGCCTTATTACGAGAGTCGTTGTCGTGGTTGTAGTCGTTTGAAATTTTTGTCGATATCAATAACAATTTACGATAATGACAATGTTAAACCACATAGAAAGTTTGTTGTATTTGTGTCGTTTATGACAATAATAATACCAATTTTTAAAAACGACTAGCTTTCGACGGAATAATTTTTTTTGAATTATGAAAATAGAATAAGAATTTCTTTTTCAATTGTCCACAATAGTCCAAATAGATTCAATTTTTTTGGTAAATTAAAAGAAAAATATTTTTTTTCAATGCAAAGATTTTAAGACTTTTTGTACAACATAAATTCCTTTTTTCACTACAAAATAAAATTAAACTTTTCAATTCGAAAACTACAAATTCACTGTGTGTCTTAGAAAATTACCGAAACTTTATTTTTAAGTTGATTTCATTTTTATTGAATTTTAAGCAACTATTAAAAGGAATGGAAGTTTATTTTTGCTTACATATTTTGGATGTGTTAGTCGCGTCTCTATTTATTACTGTATTATTATAAATGTTTTACAGCCAAAACAATTTCTATCTATTAAATTTAAATAAAATTTGTGCGCTTAGTTTTGCATATCTCTGTACTTTAAAATTCTCTCGCAATACATATGCAAAACATGAGCACCCCTGATCTAGATCTAAGAACAGAGAGGTACCGAAGAAGAAAATAGAAGCTATCAAATTTGACTACATACAAACAATGGCGAAAGTATCAAAAAGTAAAGCAATACATACGCTGATACGGGGGTAAACATATGTAAAGAGCAGAATGGAGAGATCATAAAAGCTAAGCAAATAATAAAAGAGCGGTTGATAGAGTATTTTAATGAACTGCATAATACACATTGTGAAAATGATAAAGAAGAAGAACCTATATATTACTGCTGAGAATACTATACTTTTGGAAGGCTCAAGAATAATAAGAGTTACAGAAAGGACCCATATTTGCTGAGCTTTTAAAATACAGAGGAGTTGCAATGTCAATTTTGAGGTCAAATCAAAAACATATGGAAACACGAAAATCTGCCAGATGAACGGCATTCTAGCATGAACTGATGAGCTGTAAAAATTATTGTGGAATATCTATTTTAAACGCCGAAGGATAAATAACATAGCAGAAAGGTAATTAGGCGACTATCAGTGCGGCTTTAGGAAGAGGAGATCAACCACAGATCAAAGTTTACCTAACGCCAAATTTTTAAGAAATTCCTCGAATAGGATAAGAAGCGAGCATACCCTACTCCTGAATAGAATGCCTCTATTGGTAACAATGACGCTATCACATATAACTAGAAAAGTAATTATTTAAAATGGGATATCCGAAGCATTTGATGTAAAATCTGGAGTGAGGCAAGGATATACGCTTCCGACTTTGGCGTTTAACTTGATTCTAAATGCAATTATTTAAAAAACAAATAAAACAAAATTTAATCAGTGTACACAGATATGAGGCTATGCGAACTTATATTGTTTTAAATGCCAGATATAAGAACACGCCTGAGAAAGAATTTATTAAGCTAGAACTTGAAGCTCACTAGGTTTGTCTAATTATAAATTATGATAAGTCAAAATATATGTACAGAACCTACTCAAAGGTTAAAGGATATAATTCAAGCTACACAGAAAATATTATGATAAATCAATTGTTATATTGAATACCATATTCGTCAAAACAATTAACTTGTTAATTGAAAAGGCTCCAACAATTAAATTTGTTAATAGTTATAAAAAAATAATTATGTTAATTAGAATTGTTAAAACTCAACAAATATTTTTAACAATGAGTTTGTTATATTAAATTAAATATTTGTTAACAATTAAACATCATTTTTTATTTGAGTTTTGTCATATTAACATAATGTATTCGGGCAAGTTCTAGAAATCGAAATGAAGATTTTGATTTAATTTTTTTTACAAAATGACTGCAGTTTTTCCTGTTTTTAAAAGTGGTTGTTGTTAAGATAATTGGTACTCAGAGTATGAAGTAAATTATAAGGAATATTTTAATGAACTTTCTTTAAGTTCACTTCATTGCAGTTTGTAGAACATGCCCCATTACTTCTTATTGATTTCAATTGGAAATTTCATTCAAGAGTTGTTTTAATTAATTTTTTAGTAAAATATATTAAGTCACAATGCAAAAACGATTTTAAGCTATTTCAGCAGCAGATTTATCCCTGGATGCACTAGGAATTTCTGACAACACCACAAAACGAATTTTTGACCCCATTGTTGGTAATATTTGAAATACTAAAATATATAAAAGACCCGTCAAAATATCTTTATAAATCATTGAATAAAAGTCTTTACTTAACCTGTATATTGATTCAGCTTCACAGTAATCTTATATCCTTATTCTTTAAAGATTGTGAACCCAAAAAAAAAAAAACAAGGTGTGCTATTACGTCATATCGTCGTAATGTCCTAAATAATATTTTACAATTGTTTAAAAAAATATTGTTGTGTTTGAAACAAAATAAAAATGGTAATGCTGTGTTCATTATTTCGTCGTAACTGTACGTTAGAAATCTAAATTATAAGCGCTTGCCCACAGCAGTCATATATATTTCTTGTAATTATTTTAAGACATATGACGTTACAACTTTATGACTACCTTGTAAATAGCCCAATTAATTAAGAAAATTGTTAAAAATATCATAAAAGTTTAAAAAAAATGTCCTTCGATTATTTAATAACTTTTGTTAGTTTTTTCTGTGTAACAATAGAGCATATTATGCTCATATAATTATTTTAATCGAAACTGCTTTCCAAAAACTAAGCAAGTAGGTCAAGTAGGTCAAGCCCGACCATATGATACCCTACACCGCAGTATTAAAAAACACATCATGCTTATGTGTCCATAAAACTATGGATTAATCTATTATTATAAACTTCATTATTGTCGGTTTAAAAGTTTGTGAGAGGCAGACATTGCCGCCTACCTCCCCTTGTGGGTTTTGAAAAACTGCATAGCTTGTGTGTCAAAAAAATACGTTTCTATCTATGATTTAAATTTTATTAAAATCGGTTTAATAGTTTCTGACAGGCAGAAATTTCCCCCTATCTTCCCTCGTGGTCCTACGATTCGGTCCATTTTTAATAGGCTTGATTCTTGTGTCAATAAGAACCTATGTTCCAAATTTTATCAAATTATCTCCAGCCAGCCAGCCGGACGGACATCGTTAGTTCGGCTCAGAAAGTGATTCTGAGTCGATCGGTTTACTTTAAGGTGGTTTATTTTAAGGTGTAACAAACATCAGCACAAATGCATAATACCCTCTCCACTATAAATAAATAAATATAAATATCAAAATGAAGAACAGCCTTCTTACGCAAACACTTACATATAGATGCGAAGTATGGACCACGAAACTGTGTGATATGCAGCAACTGTTAAGAGAAAAATTCCCATAAGAATATTCGGTTCAATCGTCGAATAAGATACAGCCACAATTTCGATATACTTATTAAAAGCCGAAATGACAAATAACACAGTGCAACAAACTTCGGGTTATCGCCGCCAGCCTTAATACTTGCATCGAGAAATAAAACTAGACTATTGGTAGAGCAAATCTGCCAAAGTGTTTTGAAAAGTTAGCTCGGGTTCCCGAACTATTGGCCCCTTAAATTTTTGAATTTTTTAAAAAGGCGTTTGGTAAAAGTCAAAAAAAAAAAAATATAGGCTGACTTCCTAAACGTATATTAACAATGTATCAATACAGTATTTAAACCGAGTTGATACATTGTGTAGTAACTTTTTTAATACGTTGCATATTAATACTTTGCAACCCTGAAATCGTTTAGGAACATTTACATGCATTGTATCATTCATAATAAAGCGAACAATGGGGGAAGAACATATTTTATTGGAAAATGTCTTAGATTTGTGCGAAAAGGGAAAATCCAGCCTCAAAATTGCTGTAAACATTATAAAAAGAAAACATAAACGATTTGCTGTTTTGCTGAAAGAATCACGGGTATCAAAAAGAATACCAAAAACAAAAGGCTTTGTGGAAACCATTGTTGAAATGCCAGACGATGTTTTTTACATTTTTAAAATTATGCGTCCATTTTTTACTGTAATAAAAAATAAATAAAACTGAATAGAGAAATATAATAAATTATAACTAAAAAATGCTTACTTATCTTCCTGCGTCGCCATCGTATTTTGCCTTGCATTCGCTTTGCATCTACTTTTATTTGGATGCCTTTGTTGCTTTTCCTTGCGTATTAACTACAACAGTGTTGCAAAAGGGAACAAAATACATTGTAAAAATTTTCAGGGTTGCATTTACGAACACGCTGCAATGTATTACTACAAAGTAACATGCGTTTAGGAAGTCAGCCATACTTAATGTACTTCTGAGCTAACGCAATAAAAAATTGAGCTTCCAACGAAGCAGGTTTGTAAGAGAGAAACATACAAGCTTCGCTTACCATTGCGCTTACGGAAGACATGAATTTTATATGGCGAGTTCCCACTTTGAAGCAATACATTTTTGACACATAAAGCGCATTTTTCAGCGCATATGAAAATTGTTGGATGTAACGATCAGCTTTACACACTGAATGTTTTGATACAGCTATTTTTTAGTATTCTCCCTTACAAACCTGCTTCGTAGTAAGGGAATGCCGTAGCACTCGAAATGTTATTTATTTTTTTTTTATAAAAGTTGTTGAGAGTTCTTTCACTTACTTTACTGCATTTCTGTATGTCTTATTACGTAGCGCATAATTGTGCGCTTATTTTTTTAAATGTACCATTAGTGCGTCGCAAAATGATGAAATTTTTTATTGGGAAACTAAACAGATTTTCGAAATTCCGGACCTTGAAAGTTTTGAATTTTTCGAAAATCCGTTTTACATACATTTCACGATTTTTTGGTCTTAGAAAAATAGTAAAATAGTAAAATTTGATGCAAAAAATTAAAATACATTAATTAGTTAGTTATTTATAATAATGTGGTCAGAAATATTGTGTTTCAGCATTTGAAACTATCAATTAATTAGAAATCTCACTTAATAACGTTTTGCAGCAAAACTACTAGTTTAACGCAAAAACTCTGTATTGCTTGCATAAAACACCAGAAGGAGCAAACGATTGTTCGTTTAATGTTCAATCTCAGTTTTGCACTTGCAGCATTTTGGGTCGAAGCCGAAGTCAGTCAGGAAAAAGCCGAAAAAGTGACTTTTACAGGAGAACCTCTTTAAGTTTACGTACGATTCAACATTTAGTTGTATACTAAAATACTTTTTTGTGCGTAATTTCAGTTTGGACAAGCCATTTGACAGAATACTGCTAAAGCGACTTAGCTGTCGCTAAAGTCATAGCACACTTTTAGTGTTTTTAATACTAAATTTTTTAATTCTTCAATTGCAGCTTTCTTTAAGGTTGATAAAGCTGCATATTTTAGAAATTACAAAACTATATAACATTTAATTAGTCTTTTAAAAAAACTAAATTGTTTAATTAATTTTTAACAACTAGTTCGTTCATAAATTTCTGCTATTAACCTGTTCTTTTTAGCCTCACGACCAGAAAACCTCCTCCTTCAATTATCAAACCAACTTAATTAATGTTCTCTTAAGTTAATATCCGAATTAACCTCATTTAAAAAGTCACACAAAATTAATTTGTATTTTATTTTTTTCTTAAAGTTAAGTGAGTGAGTGACTTTTGCACCCAACCTGTCATTTGCATAAAATCGTTTGTGTAGTGTACCCGTGATGTAATAAACATTTTAATGGAATTATTTAATATTTGCTCTGGTTTAAGGCAAGAAAACGTAAAAACCGAAATATACGTCTATTCTGTTCATCCGCCAACTCATTCATTTACAAAAGGAGCAAAGTGTTTTTTTGAGTGTGTGTTTGTGTTTTGCACACAATTGCCACTAATACACAGACATGCTCTGGCATGGTGTCAACCAATGTATATACCACGCATCACCTGTTCACTCTGCCATAAAACAATTTAATTTTATATATAATTTAAGTGGAACTGCTACAGCTTTATTTGGTGGAAAAGTGAAAGAAAATCTTTGCATGTGAATGCGAATAAAAGGGAAGTTTTCTAGTAAAACCCTAAAAACTAAAACTTTGGATAGTGAACATATTGTTGTACTTTAACTGTGTAAGACGTGTTTCGTTTAATTTCCTTTTAATTGCAAATCAAAACACATACTTTTGATAAGTTAATTATAAGGCTCTAAAAATGTATCCACTGCTGTTGGTAATGAGCTGAATCGCTTAATGACTCGAGTTAAAAAATGTGTCAGGCTGTATTTATAATTAACAACTAGTTTTTAGAGGTTTCTTAAATCTTCCTGTACTTAATTTTACACAAAAACTTTTATACGTTTACATCTGAACTCCGTAGAGTGTTTGTACGATATCTATGGCTTTTGAACTTTGTTAGGAGTTCGTGTTGGTTCTGCGATGGGAGTTCTGTTTAGTAGAACTCCACGGTATCACAATGGATCATTGGAACTAGGTGTATCAAATAGATAGTAACGGCCATTTCTGCCAAACCTAAACAAACCTAAATCTTAACTCTGCTTTAGGGCGTCGCAAACACAACGTCCCATCTTCGTTAACTAGGGGATTTTTTAAAAGTTTCGGTCTGTCAAACCAAACACTTCCGAACATATCGACTGTCGATGCTCTTTGTTGTATACAACTTTTCGTTTTTTGCTTTTGCCTTGACTGCGACTGTTTGCATTTAATGAACCAGAAGTAAAGGCAACAGTTTATTTTTTACAGCATAATCTTACGACTTTTACTATCTCAACTGCAGCTTTTAAAACACTGATCAGGGCAACCTGCCCGTGAAAATCTGGGTTCGATTCCTAGGTCAGCCAAGAATAAATGTTTAATAAATAAATAAATTTCATTTATTTTTATGTTGTAAAATTCCTTTCTTCATAAAAATGATTTAATGAAAATTAAATTTGATAAACTTTAGCCTGATTAAAAATATTAAAATATAGATGAAAAACCATGAACAATTCAATAAAATAACGACATACTTATTACTGTTGTGTTAATTTTACTTTAGAAACGATATTCAGCACGTTCTTTTTGAGTTTAGTGTATTAAAAATTCGAAATCCTGAAATAATATCTTTGTTTTAACCTTTGCTGTAACTGCAAGCTGCTAAATATGAAATAGAGTATACGACGATATAATTGTTGCACTTGTATGTTTAAAGCAACAAAATATTTACTCTGTGAAAATAACGCAAAAACAACAGTGCCAAATGCATAACGTTTTCTAGCGAATAGTTTAGGCGCTGAAATGGCACACTTGGATAAGTGCGGCCACGTTTTGTCATTAAGAGTAGTGGTAACTTATCTTGTTAATTAAAACCCACAAAATTTACATAAAGACAAGTATAGTCGGTGAAGCGTGATACCCTTGGGGTCGCCAGATGGCCTGTAATGGCCTCTATTGTCCAGTTGTTTTGGGTGTTGTCCAGGTTCCAGCGAAAATGACATTTCGTCGTGCCGGAGCTATTTTGTCTTATATCACAATATCAAAAATTTAGTTTCTAGATCATGTATGGATGAAAATAGGTCTAAAGAAAGAAAAAAAGAAATGAGCCACGACTTTTTGGCGGATTATTTTTTGGTAACTTTTTTTAATTTGCGAAAAAAATATGCCGCCAAAAAGTCGTGGATCATTTCTTTTTTTCTTTCTTTAGTCCTATTTTCATCCATACATGATCTAGAAACTAAATTCGTTATCATATTAAAGTTACCACAAAATTGCATTTATATATATTCCAGAGCACCGTGTAAAATGCATCAATTTGCAAAAATCAAAATTATGATGATGTACTTGGCAAAAGAAAAAATTTGATACCCATATTGCCCTATTTAAAACGAAGGGTTACCACCCCATTGCATTTTTGTCAAAACGCGAACTTTCACGAATTTCAAACAAAGTTGAAACCCGTATTTAATTAAATCGACTAAAGATTAAACTATGTTAATTTGGCTTTTTTATTACAAGTAACCCCAAACAAAAAATTCAAAAACCGTTTTTTTTACAGAATATCCTTAAAAAGAGGACATGGATGATCGTGCTTAGACAAATTGTATATACAGTTGGACGCGCCAATTCAACTCGAAATAACATACCATTTTATCTTTAGGCCTTTCACACAAACTATGCAAATTCTGATCCTTTTCGGAGAATATGTGAAGATTTTAATGAAACGTATGATTAAGTTCCAATGTCATTACACGTAGTATTATCTTGTTTTTAAAAACTTAAACTAAGAATATTGTTTGTAATTTAATTATGGTATGTAAGGATTTAAATCCATAGACTTAAATAAATAAACAAATAAATAAAAAAAACCTTCCTTATGATACTCATATTGTGTATGTTGGCAAGGAAACAGATTCTCAAATTAACAAAACATGCAAAAATAGAATCTTTTTCAAAAAGGTCCAGCTCACGAGAGGTCAAAACTGGAGCCGAAGTATTTAAAATTTCATCTTAAAAAGTCCAAGGTTCATTTTGAGGGGGGTATACCTTGCACGAATGTCGCTTCCATACAACTTGAGTCGCTCTAGGGTACATATCCTCAATTTCTGGCAACAAGAAATCATTTATCAGCTCGTATTTTTTGATTTAAACGCCCATTTTCCGCGCTGGTCAATTACCTCTCCATGGTTGAATTTGATACTGATACAAAGAAATGTAAAAGTAAGTTGGACAAAAATTTGCCGTTACAGTGTGACTCACAATTAACATCGTGCATTATGTGTGGACTACCCTTAAGTAACAATAAACCTTAAAATTATTCATACATAAGAAAATTCGATAATATAATATAAAAACTTTTAATATAAATATTTGTCACTAGCATAAATTTTCGTTTCGAAAATTATTATACTATAATTTTCAATATTGGTAAACACGTGAATGTAGTTTTTAAATACCTTGTTTATATCCCACAAACTAAAAAATATTTCAAATGATTTTGTTATTAGTGCTTAATTCCCAGTTTTTATTATTGATAAAAACACTTGAAATTTATTGTTGATGGGATAAGCTATTCCTATGCGTATTTCACTGGTTGCTTAGGCCAGATCATCAGGAAACTTCATCCATACAGATTTTAGAAAAACTAAAGATATTAAACCAAACAAAACTGTTAAGCGTATAAGACTTATAGCAACAGTTCTACTTGTAATAATATCAAAGTTTAAACAAAACACATCAACAAGAAACAGTGGGTTTATCTCATCTTACATTCCCCACTACAATTAGTAGTAGGTTAAGAAAAACAAAATAAAAACAACAACAACTTACAAAAGATGTTGTCAATTAAGTGTTTTTTTAGGCCGTGCACTTGCCTGTTTATTATCAAAAAGTAATTTCAATTTTTGGGATTTTGTTATTCGTGCTTAATTCCCAGTTTTTATTATTGATAAAAATATTTCGCAAAAAGTGGCGTATACGACAAAATTGATAAAAAAATTTTCGAACGTGACAATGGCTATAAATTAAAATTTTTTTTTGAATGACTTTGGTTACTTTTACATAAATCGATAAAGAGCTTTAAATACATTTTCTGACAAAAATATTGGACCACTTTTTTCACGTACATTTTTGTGTATGAAAATTTGAACCTTAAGATTCGATTTTCCAAAAAGGAATTTTTGTGATATACGGCAAGATAACTTCGGCACGATGACTTACTTATCCACTTAAAAAACTTTATTTAATTTTAAAAAATTACTTTTATATTAACAATATATTTTTTTATTTAAATTATTATTTTGTATAAAACAAAATCTGTAGTGCGATTCACTAACTTTTAGCGATCCGACAATCGTTATATTTGTCGTCATAAATATTCGCTTGCAGTAACGATAGTGTGATTCAGTAACTTATTAACAAAAGGTTAAAAAAACGAAAAGCACAAAAGAAAATAAAATAAAAATAAATGCAATTATTATTAACCCCCCGTGTTACACATGAGTACGTGAGTTGCAAAACTCGTTCGTTACAAAATTAAAAATACGAGATGACAATTGACTTTAACAGTTATTTTGGAGCTTTATGAGAAGAAATTAACTAATTGTATCAATTTATGTCCTCTTCCATGTTTTTCCAAGGACATGCATTAATACAATCAGAATATTTCTTCTAATGAAGCGCCAAAAGAACTGTTAGAATCATTTCTCATCTCGTATTTTTAATTTTGTAACAAACGAGTCTTGCAACTCACCTACTCACATGTTTTTTCATTCAAAATGCATTGAAAAAGGTCTGGCCAGACTCATGAGTAAGACGAAGGGTTAATTTGGGGTTTTTATATTTTTTTTGTGAACTTTACATTTAGAATTTTGTTTTTGTTCTTAATTTGCTTATTTTTTTGTAAATTTAAAATTTAGGATTTAGTTTTTGTTCATACATTTACATATTTAAACATGAAATACATTTTATCGATTATATTAATACAACCTTAATTATTGTCGCTAAAATAACGACACAACAATTGCGTAAGTTAACAGCTGACTTTAAACGACAGCGAATATCGTTAAAAAGTTACTGAATAGCATATTCGATAGATGTTCGTTATATTTATTTTAACGATTCGATTATCGTTATAAAAGTTAGTGAATCGCACTACTGATACTAAGAAAAAATTGTAAGGAAATCATTTCTAATTTGCCGGCAGACATTTCAATTAATAAGATACCGTCCAGCTTTTCAAAACGCGATAAAAATAACATACAAAATTTATATAAATTGATCTCGTGTGTTAGTCATACAACTAGCAATACTTTTTGTGCAAGGACTTAAGTTAGCAGGCTTTCCGCTGCTACTTGTAGTGAATTCACCCTGATAATAATTTTGTAATTGCTTTGTACTGCCTGTTCAACGATTTCGAACGTAAGCGTTCGTATAGAAATTTATATGGAGAATATTTCTAAAACTGAGTCCTTTTTTTATAAACTTTCTATGCGAACGTTAACGTTCGAAATCGTTGAACAGGCAGTAAATTTTTTTTTCTTTATTGCAAAATAATATCTGAAGTAAATTTGTACTAGTTGATAGTTGATTGCATTTTCAAATTGTCCAGTTATTTTTTTCAAAATCCAGGTGAATTTTTGCTATTGTTCAGTAACCTGACTTTTGGTATCTGGCAACCCTAGATACCCTACAGTACAATATTTAAAAAAGTTTTCGAGAGTGTACCATTTTTGAGACCCATGGGTAATAATAGACCAGTCAAAACAAAATTGTGTTGTGAAGTTAATTAAAACCTATGTACCAAATTTCATCAAATTATCTCCAAAATTGCGACCTGTACTTTGCGCACAAGGTGTACATGGGTCTCACACAGGGTTGTTAGGCTTTTTTCTTCAAAAATCGTCAAAAGTTTTAACAAAATTCGTCAAAATCGTCACAAACATTTAAGAAAATCGTCAACAAATCGTCAAATATTTAAATTTACAAATTAGAGACAATTTACAATGCATTGATGGGTTCAAAAATATAAATTTTGAGCAAGAAATTCCATTTATGGTAAAGAAAGTGATATGGTTAAGTTTAATTCTATTTATTTCAGCAAGTGGGCTGAAAT
The DNA here is from genome assembly GCA_963931875.1 of Pollenia griseotomentosa. Classification (NCBI taxonomy): domain Eukaryota; kingdom Metazoa; phylum Arthropoda; class Insecta; order Diptera; family Polleniidae; genus Pollenia; species Pollenia griseotomentosa. Next base: position 40,300,081 of record OZ007563.1, on the reverse strand, counting down.
TTACATATTTATCATTTAAAAAGAATTACATAAGAAAAAATATATTTTCATAAAAACATAACAAAAATTTATTTATTCATAACAACATTAAATAAAAAATAGAATATTAATTGCTTCTAACTCGAACTATCTTTAAATTATTTATTTTTAGCGCTATCACTATTGCAAATTGTTTTTACTGTTGAAGATGCTAAACCAAGGGTTCGATCTATATCAACAGTCTTTTTACTCGACTTGAAACGTTTTATTACGTCCAATTTTATTTCCAAACAAATGCATTTTCTTCTCTTTGCACTCATTTTTCTACAGAACTTCTTATTAAGAACCAATTTCTTACTTCTTAACACGCAACTATACTCAGAATAACTTAGCTATTCTCCTTTTTACACGCAGTTAGAAAAATTCTTCACATGTGATTATGACTTATGCGAAAAAATGCAATCCTGTAGCGATGCAAATCGAAATCATAAAAACGCAAAGCGGATTTAACCAATTTTTAAAAAGCGAACCAAATAGGAACGACGCAAAGCGGGGCTCTAGTGTATATTTTTGGCAGTATCGATGGCATTCATATAATTGAAGAATTCGAATTACTAATGCTTCTAATGAAAGCCACCTGGTTTGTGATGGGGGAACAATTTTTTTTGTTTAATTTCCAATAATTTTTGTATATAGAAAAATTGATTTTTACGTTTTGGACTGCTCCCAATATAATTGCAAATATTTCTTGTAAGTGTTTTATTGATGCCAAAAAATCGTCATAACACTATTACTATTAGTAAAAAAATCGTCAATCGTCATTTTACTGTATTTTCTCAAAAAAATCGTCAAAATGACGAAAAATCGTCACATCTAACAACCCTGGTCTCACAATTTAAGCAGTCCGGCTCGCTTGGGCTTCCATTCAACACAGTCAATTGGCAGTCACAGTGAGATCAAAAGAGAACAAGTGTACAGGGAACTAGTTTTGCCGAGCTCTGCTCTAGACCTACGTGACTGTCATTTATGTATTTAACCATTAAAGGGCTTTCATTTTTTGTTCAATGATTTTGTATTAACCCATGAGCTCCACTTCTTAGGAAGATGATATTTGCTTGCTACAGTAGTACAACTCTTTTTGAACCCAGGGCTGCCTTCGCTCTTTTTACCGCTTCTAAGACAACCAAAAAGACGTTTAAAGTGCAAATCTCATTTGCGATTTTTTTAAGATCATAAAAAATTATATAAGTTTAAGAGCATTGTGTGTTAACTTAAGATAATTGTTAAATCAATTTAACCCTAGAATTACAATTTATCTAAGTTTTTTTAAAAACTAATTCATATTAGCGAAAGAAAAGCCATTTACTTTAAGGTTTTATTTTCGAAACCATAAAACTCTTTTTTGACCCTCAAAATACTTTTTTTCATATTTTAAAAACCTCTCAGGTATTTGGCTAACCTTCTCTTAACAGAAAGTTTAAAGTCTGGTACATTTGCATTAAATGTTGAGAATCTTATTTTATTTTAAATTTTTTGTTTTTGCTTTTTAAAGTTCACTTATTTAACTGATTTTTTTTTTCAAACCAATCTATTTCAATTTCATGCTACACAAGGTGAGCAATTTTCGAGATAATTTTATTTGTTAACCTTAATAGCACAAACACGCACATACACATTTATTTTTACACTTCCCCATGCAAACACATTCGCATAGACTCAGTCACTGTTTTTACATGCATCATCTGTCCTTTAGTTTATTTGTTTTTATATTTATCGTTTTATTTAATATTTTTTATTTCCGTTTATATATTATTTTTTGCTAACATTATTCCATTGTTCCCTTTTAAGTGTGTGTGAAGTAAGTAAAATTATATATTTTTTCCATACTAAACTCAGGCAATTGTTGCTTTTTTCTCATACACAACCAAACCGCAGTTGAGTGATTTTTGCGTTACTGTTGGTTAAAGTTCGGAACGTTAAATTGGTGGTTTTCCGTGTAAATACATACACACTTACTCACACAGCCGCATGAACACATAAACAAAAAAACTTCAACAATCGAATAAATAAAAAAGGTGTGAATGTTTCCTGTGAATATGAATGTTTTTTTTTTGTATGTGATATTGGAATGTTAGTGAGTGCTGTAGACCGTGTTAAATTTTGTAAAACAAACAATACAGTCTGTAAGCTCTAGGTACAAACTTTTTACAGAGATCACCTTATAAAAAAAAACTTTAAGCCTACAGACCATACAGGATTAAAAACATGAAAAATCCTTAAATCCGTAAATAAAAATAAAATCCAATATTAAGGTTTTTTTCTAGACAATTTCCCATAAGCAAACTAACAGACGAACCTTAACAAGAGTTTTTTTAATTTGAAAAAATTCTCATTCCCATACAACTTCCCACCAATTGAAGTGGGTAATGTAAGAAAAGATAAACTCACTGTTTATTGTTGTTGTTTTTGTTTACTCTTTGATATTGTTACAAGTAAAACTGTTGCTTATAATTCTTATTTGCTTAACAGTTTTACTTGTTTAATATCTTTAGTTTTTCTTAAATCTTTGAATGAAGTTTCCTGACGATCTGGCCTAAGCAACTAGTGAAATGGCCATAGGAGTGTAGCTTATCCCATCAACAATAAATTTAAATCTATCAATAGTATGAAATGGGAATTCAGCACATTTAAACGAAACCTTTTTAATTAATTTTTGACTCCCAAGAAAAACTTTGAAAAACTTTTTAATTTACTATGCTACTTAAAAGTTATTCCATTCCTGTTTGGGATAAAAAAATATTTTAGGTTGATACTGAACCATAAAGATGAAGATAAGTAAAATTAGGTCATATTGGCCCAAGGAATTAAAAAACATTATAATTTACTAGCACTTAAACTCCATGTTTCCAGGTTTTAATAAAAAAGTGCCAACATTTTTTATCTTATAGGTTATCATTTGACTGACTCTGCACCTAAAATTTTATGTTTTTAAGTTCAATACTATAGAACAGTGATAGCAACTCCATAGCCTCGGGAGGCAGTCAATAATCGTATTTTTCACACAGGAACGGTCGGCAATTCACATGTATATAACAATTTTGTTCGTTTCAAAACATCAGTGTATCATCAGTCTCTGCTCAAGCTTTGTGAAAGCAACACCACGCACGTTTGTTTGGTATTGTTTTAGTTTTTGCAACAATGTTCAATAATTCTTGGGAACTGATGTTTTTTTTTTTTAAATAAATATTTGTTACTAGCTGGCCCGGGTTCCCGGCGTTGCACGGGATCCAATAATTTCATTAAAAAAAAATATTGAAATAAAAAATAATTGATAAAAAAATGTATATGTATAAAAAAAAAATTTATGGGAGGTACCAAGCTTCACCTAATATAGCCTACTTGTCCTTCTTGGTTGACGGTAATATACTGTGAAAATTTAATAAAGATCGGGTCAGTAGTGTAGACGCCTATAAAGAACAAAGATATATAAATTCAATTTTATATATCTTTACCTAATACGCAAAACGCCCTATCTAACATTTTGAAAATTCTACAGGAGAAGCAAATTACTATTAAAAATGTTATTCGATAAATTGGCTTAAGCTGTTTATAATTAATTTTTCTTCTAATTTTCTTGTAAAACCTACGACTTGTTTTGACAATTGACAATGCTACATATTATGAAAACTGTTAGTAAGGTCTTTTAGCTCGTATCATATAATCTTTTGTAGATAGGGCCGTTTGTTTTTTGTTAATAAAATTGCTAATTTTGGTTGAAAGATTCCAAAATTTATTGTGGACATTAATGTTGATGCAATTCATCAGATTTAATGAAAAAGTCAATTTTTAATTTTTTGTTAGTTAGGGCCTTTTGCTATAGAAATTTCAAAAAGTACGACATGTAGGATGGAAAAGTAAAAGAGAGACATTTAATAATCCGTATTTCCTCTTTTTATTACTTAACCCCCTCCTCCGTTGAGGGAGCAAAAATTTCAATATTGTGGTGGGAGACCATAATTTATCAAATGAATGGAGAAACATTTTTTGTAAACAAAAGTTTTTCCCTTTTCACCCCTTTAACGCTCGAATTTCGAAAAAGATGCAAATTTTTAATTAATAAGATTTTATTTGTTGTGCTAAATTCTTAATTTTTATTTCTGATAAAAACACTTAAACATTCGCCCAAAAAATTTTAGAAAAGCCAAATATATTAGCAAACAAAACTGCAGAGTGAATGAGACTTGCAAACACTCAAAATGTCTTTTTTGCAACGCTTAAACAAAATACCAACAATAAAAAGTGAGTTTATCTTTTCTTACATTCCCCACTACAATTAGTTGGAATTCTCCTAACATTATTTGTAGTTGTTAGTGGGTTAAGAAATAATAAAATTTTTACACTGAAGTTTTTTGTTGCAAATTTATATTTTTTTAGATAAGTTACTCATTGGCTTAAAAAATAGATGGAATTACAAACAAGTTCCAAAATACAGGTTTTAACCGTTTACTTCCTAAAAGGGCTGCATTTCTAAAAACTACTAGACACCTTATTTTTTTAATGAACAAGGATAAGTATAAAACTGTTTTATCTCTTTTAATTAACCCTCAAGCCTGGTACTCTGTTCAGCATTGCGTGAGAAATGTTGTCAAACTTAATATAAAATTAATTCTGTAAAATAAGTACAAGAAAATGTAAATGTAGTTGTACTATGTTTATATTGCGAAAAATATTAACTAACTGCCTGTTTTTAGAACGCGAGCGCAAAATTTCAAAATTTGTTTTTGTTTTAAATGTTAGTTAAATGAGTCACTTTTCCGCTCGCGTTTTTTAAACAGGCAGTAAATGTTAATAGTAAGATTTTTGTTTTTCGTGCGGAACAAGTGTAGCTGATACTGTTTCGCACCGAATTTTTGTAGTGGTTTTTATATTAAGCGTTACAAAAAAAAAAAAAAAAATTATAATAAAATTTTAATTGTTTTTTAGTTTGGGAAATTGAGGAGCCGCAGAACAAAACGTACTTTTTCACACTTTTAAAATTTTTGGGAAATTGAGGTTTATTTATTTCGACCCCTTACAAAACTGCAAGAACCTGGAAATGGAAACAAGTTTTTTGTTTGCCAATAGATGAATCAAACTGCCGTAAATTAACACATTAAATGTCAAGGAGGTTTAATATCAAACCAGTTTTATATCGAAAAAAGTACGTTTTGTTTAAAAAAATATTTAAATTTTCTACAGATTCATGTAATTCTTCAATGTTTTAATTGTACTATTGTATTATTTTTCTTAAACTTTGTTTTTGTTTTAATGAAAATTTCACTTTTTCAACGCGTTTTCAAGAATAGCCACCATTATTTAACAGTTAATTTTAACGAAAATGAAATGGCATAAATAAACGTCGTACATATTAAGAAATGTTATGTTATTAAAACAACTGGATGAAATGGACAAAATAATGAAAAAAGCACTTTTTGAAAAAAAAAAAAAAAAAAAAATGAAAAATTACGTTTTGTTATGCACCAACTCATTTTCTTGGTAAAAAAAAAGAAAAAACCCAAATATTATAAAAATATCAAAAAAACAGTTTGTCAAAAAATGCGAAAAAGTACGTTTTGTTCTGCGGCTCCTCAATTATAAAAATAACAAAAAAAAAAAGAACAATGTTGTATACATTACAAATAAAAACGTTAAGTTTTGCAAAATCGCATGATATCTATATAATATATACATACATGTCAAAATGTTCGTGTGCAAATAATCAATGTTGCTCAGCATTTTTCGCAAGTTCGAACAGAGTACTCGGCTTAAACATTCTAGATTCCAAAAATCCCCTCTCAGTGAATTGGTTGGCGAAAGACCAATCTCCCATCCAAATTCCATAGATTGAAATAAAAAAATAAATTTCGTTACATTTTTATATATCGCTACCTAAAGCGCAAAAGGCCCTTAGTTACCAAAAATTAATAATCAACTTTTTAATTGATTCTGATTGATTCCATCAACACAAATGTCCACAAACAATTTTAGAATCTGTCAACCACAATTTGCGATTTTATTAGCAAAAACCCAAAGGTCCTACATACAAAAGATTATTAAATAAAATAAATAAATAATAATAATAATAAACAAAAAAACAAAAAGATCATAGGGTAAACGCTAAAAGGCCTAACTAGCAAAGCAACCAGTAGCTTTTACAAAAATTAGAATACAAATAAATTATAAACAGTTTAAGGCGATTTATCAATTTTACGTTTTAAATAGTTCTAAATAACTTCTCCTTTAAAATTTTCAACATTTTGGATTTAGGTGAGTTTTAGGTGACGATATATAGATTAAATCGGCAAAACGATATTCATGATAATTAAATTGATAAAAAAGTTTTTTTATTTACCTTTTTCTTTGTGCAATTTATGACAATAAATAACAATAAATAGATGATTTTTTTACTTAACATAACAACGCTAAAAAAATTCCGGTTTCCTCGTTAAAACTTAAAAAAAAAAAATTAAATATTTACAGGAGCTAAAGTTTTTATAAGAGTAGTGCGTTCCGTTATTATTTGGAAGGTAATATAAATAAAATATAGTGTAAATTTACACACAGCACTGATCGATCACATTCAATTAAATGCATTTATGGAAAAAAAAAAAAAAAAAAAAAATTGCTGGTACAGACATGATTTTTTGTTGCACGAACACAAACATTTTTCACCCAAATGGAAAAAAGATTACAACGGGAAATTCTATATCAAGTAATTTTTAAAACCGAAAAACTGGACGACTTTAAATTGACAACATTAGCCCATACTCATAGTAAAAATAAAACTAAGAGTCATTAAGACCGATGATAATCCTAAAGCCATTGCATCCGAAAAAATTAATTTTTTGGTGCTCTTAACCGGCAGCTAGAGTCATTGATCCATGTGTCTTCACAAATAGTGATGGTAAGAACGTTAAAGTCAACGATGAGCGGTATTGAGACTGATGCTTTGTTTAAACTTTTTTACGCGCTTACGCAAACCGTTTCTAAGTTAATCAAACCCGTTCATATTACATTTGAGATGATTAAGATACGAGTTGATTAAAAAATAAAACACGACAAAAAATTTTTATTTGTTTAAAGTATTAAAAATGGATAAAAGTTATCAGAAGTTATCAGAAGATTATCTTGAATATATTAATGATGAAATTGTGAAATTTGATGGATTATTAAAGGACAAAATAAAAACATATTGAAGAAATCGTGGTCGGTACTACACCAGAAAGGTAAGTCGGCCATGCAGATTGGCCAACGTTGATTTGTCACACATGAGCCAATCTTTGATTCTGGCTACACCGTAAGCATTTGGAAAGTAATATATATATATTGGTTCTTTTAGTTCCTATAAGGAGCACAGGGACGCAACGAATTTTCTCCAGTCGCTTCTATTTGATGCTAAGTTCTTAATTTAGTTCAAGCTTTTGGCTGTAGTTACATGTAATCATACCTTAATACTGCTTTCCTATTTTTTTCTTCTGTTATAATTAAACTTTACTTGCTTGAATTTTCCTTTAATTTATAAGTTATCAAATATTTTGTTTTTTTTTATTCTTATTATATTTTTCTTGCTCTTAATATTAATATTGGGTAGTATTTAACAGTTATTTCAAATGGGTATAAATATGTAAATCAATGTAGATTTAAGGTCACTTATTACTTAGTTATTAAAATGTAAAGTCATTGATCAATTAATAAAAATTGTTTTATTGAAAAAAGTATTGTTCTGAAAGCCTCTGTATGTAATTGTCTTTGCCAAGTACGAGCAGGCCGTCCTCTTCTTTTGCTACCTTGCGGGTTCCATTTTCTTGCACTGCGGGTGACATCGCCAGGTGGCCTTCGCAATGCATGGAAGGTTTACCTTAATTTTCTTTTCAAAATTTCTGTTTGTATTTCGCTTTGATGTGTGCGTGGCCAGAGTTGTGTATTTTAAATCCTGTTGCGCCAGAAAATTTTCAGAACTTGCATTTCTTGGTGAAAACTTGTAAGGTGTTTAAATCTTTGAAAGCCATAATCCACGTTTCACGCCCATAAAGGAGCACTGATTTTTTGCACCAATTAAAGATGAACATTGTTGTGCGGGCTGAGATTGATGTGGATTTCCATATTGTGCTAAGTTGACCAAATGCTCGTCGGGCTTTCATGGTGCGGTTTGCGACATCATCCGAAGATCCCCCATTGGGTGTTACGATGCTTCCCATGTACGGTTTAAAATATTTTTTAATTATCAATGATAAATATTTCAACAAAAACCAAATTAAAAAACGTTTTCCGGTCCTTGGTTATAATGCAAAAAAAATTAAAAATTTTGTTACGGCGGTTAATCAATTAATCGACTGAAATTAATCAGTTTAATCGTTAATAAAAAATAGCATATTTTAAATTGACCGATCGTTAATCGGGTAGTAATAAATCGGTTAACCGATTAATAAGAAATAGATAAAAATATGTTAATAAAAAATAGATTAAGAGGACACGGCTGTCCAGACTTCACCTCAGGAACCTAATTGTGATTATAACTGGCCACTGGCTTATTACGAAACATGCCCAAAGGCTAAGGCAACCTAACAATTACCATGTAGAAGTTGCGGCGATCAGGATGAGGAAGAGTCAACTGAAGTTTTTTTCTGTCGTTGCCCGCCATTCGGGAACTTAACCCTCTAATGCCAAGTTTCAGAATAAATGGGAATATAGAATGAAAATAATTTTTTTAAGGTATTTTTGTGCCCCTGTCTTCAAAAAAAATATTTTTAAGCCCGTACAATGAGTAGTTTACGTTCCAGGTGAGAAAACATCAAGGAGTTCCTTGAGGCACCCTTAGGAATCTAGTAATAAAAACACATTTAATTTTTGTGAATTCTGTTTGTTAGTTTTTATTGAAAATATAAAGTAATGAAACAAATTAAAAATATTGGGTTTTATTTATGATAATCAAAAAAAAACTATTTTATTATTTGAGCAGCATAACTGAAGTTTGCATTTTAAACAAAAGCATTGTGTTCGAGATTGTTTACAATGCTTTTAGAGCTTTCGACGCTTCTACAACTATTTTTCTAGATCTTTAAGCAATTGTAAGAAAATTAAAATTTATATAAATTATTTATATATTGGACGTCAGTAGAAATTTTGTAAAGCATGCCTTGAGGCACTCTTAGACATTAGAGGGTTAAGACTCAGACTGTTTGGTCGACTAACCCCTAGGTACAAAACCTGGCTATCTGACATTTAACGATATATATTCATTTCTTCATTGAATCAACCGGATGGCTGGGTGAGAAAGTAAACAGCCAGTTAACATAGGGCCCTTGCGAGATGGTAAAATATGATAACACAACGGAAATTAATTATTGGACCTTAACCTTAACAACAATAATTAATTCTACAATTTAAACTAAAGTCAGGACTTATTTTATATGGGATGCGGAAAGATATGATCCTTAATTAAATTCATGATGTGAAGTTTGTCACCCATCTTCTCTGCTGAACTACTCGTAAATATTACGTCGCACGGCTGGCCGGCTTCTGCGCTTTTTCCAAGCATATCTTTTCCTTGATTTGCAGCGATACTTTAATTCAGTTATAAAGTTTAAAATTGGCTTCTAATTAACCTCTGAAGACAACACAATGTCCATTACTTAACTATCAATCACTTGTGGCGTCTCATAAATCTAGGCCACCTAAGAAAACTACGGTAGCTTATAAAATCCCAATAAAAATTTTATCATTTTGCGAAGCACTAATGGTACATTTATAAATATAAGCGCACAATTATGCGCTACACAATAAGACATACGGAGATGCAGTAAAGTAAGTGAAGGAAGAGTACGAAAAAATAACTGTTAAAAAAACATTCAGTGTATAAAGCTGAACGCTACTTTTACCAATACAGCGCTTTTTGTGTCAAAAATGTATTGCTTCAAAGTGGGAACTCATGCCTTCCGTAAGTGACGTGGCACGCGAAACTCTTACATTTCTCCCTTAGAAACCTGCTTCGTTTGAAGCTCAATTTTTTATTGGGATAGCTATGATTTATATTAAAACCATTGTTAAAACTTGAGTCAAAACTAAAATAAAGACTATACTTTAGACAAAAGTCAAGATAACTGTCGAGACCACAGTCAAGACTAAAAGCAGATTTCAGTTAGGACTTTAGGTAAGATAGCAGTTGTAACTTAAGTAAATTGTACAACTAAAACTTACGTATGACATGATAAATATAATGAGACGTGAATTTTTGTTAATTTTTATAACTCATGCTTTGGCATCCCGTTTTTTTTTTTCCAACCAGGGTTTATTTCACAAAATGTCTGCTTTAGGAGCAGCTAAATATTTATTTATTCATTTATATATGTATGTATGTCGATAAGTTTATCTCTTGTAAAAGCATATATTTTAATACAAACAAAAAAAAAAAAAAAAAAACAATATTTGTTGTTTAGTAGTTATTGTGTTTTTCATGTAATAAAACACTTTTTGTAATTGATTGGATTAATATTTTATTTAATTGTTGTATATTTTCTTTACTAGCTTTTACTGGCAAATAAAAAAAACCAATAAAAATAGAGATTTAAATCAATTTAGTTTATAGATTACTACAATTTTTCCAGACAAAATATTATACATATAAATTATTGCATAGAAAACAAGAGATTTAATTTTGGCTCTAAGAAAACAATGTAAGAATTAGTCTAACAAATACTCATATAGCAATAACAGACATTTAAGTGGCCTTTTTATGAAAGTGTAAAACAGGAAGTAAAAGTTTTTAAGCCAAAAATAAATGTAATATTTCATATGTGTATGTTAATATGCCTGCTAATTCTTCGGGTTGTTTTTTTGTGGGTGTATATTAAATAAGAATTTAATAACAACATTTAGAACATGTAAAATCAATTAAAAATAGATAATCATTCAAAAAAGCAAACTTCGATCTACCAAAGGTTAAAATACAATTTGGTTTAAGGATTGATGTTTGACTATTGACGTCAGCAGCCTTCGATGGCTGCGAGTGTAAAACGGCAAATCCATTTGAGAAGATCGAGTGGTTGCGATCGAAACATGTCATGGTAACCTGCCGGCCCGGGTTCGAGCCCCCGCCACGGTCAAGAATGAAAGATTATCAATAACAATTTTAATTAATTTTCATGTTGTAAAATTCCTTTCTTCATAAAAATAATTTAATGAAAATTAAATTTAATGAACTTAAGCCTAATTAAAAATATTAAAAAAAAATAAAAAAAAAAATTTGGATTAAAAACCATAAATAGTTCAACAAAATAACCACAATACTAATTATTGTTAAAAGCTAAGGCACGAGCTCTATGTGTTCATTTGTCCTTCAAGTTGTGCTGAAAAAGGTCAACAAGAAAAAGAAAGACAAAAATGAAAAAACAAAAAATGTACTTTGGACTTCAAGAAAAATTCTTGACAAAAGTACGAAAAAACAGAAGTAAGGAAGAACATGTAAAATCAATTAAAAATAGATAATCATTCAAAAAAGCAAACTTCGATCTACCAAAGGTTAAAATACAATTTGGTTTAAGGATTGATGTTTGACTATTGACGTCAGCAGCCTTCGATGGCTGCGAGTGTAAAACGGCAAATCCATTTGAGAAGATCGAGTGGTTGCGATCGAAACATGTCATGGTAACCTGCCGGCCCGGGTTCGAGCCCCCGCCACGGTCAAGAATGAAAGATTATCAATAACAATTTTAATTAATTTTCATGTTGTAAAATTCCTTTCTTCATAAAAATAATTTAATGAAAATTAAATTTAATGAACTTAAGCCTAATTAAAAATATTAAAAAAAAATTTGGATTAAAAACCATAAATAGTTCAACAAAATAACCACAATACTAATTATTGTTAAAAGCTAAGGCACGAGCTCTATGTGTTCATTTGTCCTTCAAGTTGTGCTGAAAAAGGTCAACAAGAAAAAGAAAGACAAAAATGAAAAAACAAAAAATGTACTTTGGACTTCAAGAAAAATTCTTGACAAAAGTACGAAAAAACAGAAGTAAGGAAGAACATGTAAAATCAATTAAAAATAGATAATCATTCAAAAAAGCAAACTTCGATCTACCAAAGGTTAAAATACAATTTGGTTTAAGGATTGATGTTTGACTATTGACGTCAGCAGCCTTCGATGGCTGCGAGTGTAAAACGGCAAATCCATTTGAGAAGATCGAGTGGTTGCGATCGAAACATGTCATGGTAACCTGCCGGCCCGGGTTCGAGCCCCCGCCACGGTCAAGAATGAAAGATTATCAATAACAATTTTAATTAATTTTCATGTTGTAAAATTCCTTTCTTCATAAAAATAATTTAATGAAAATTAAATTTAATGAACTTAAGCCTAATTAAAAATATTAAAAAAAAATTTGGATTAAAAACCATAAATAGTTCAACAAAATAACCACAATACTAATTATTGTTAAAAGCTAAGGCACGAGCTCTATGTGTTCATTTGTCCTTCAAGTTGTGCTGAAAAAGGTCAACAAGAAAAAGAAAGACAAAAATGAAAAAACAAAAAATGTACTTTGGACTTCAAGAAAAATTCTTGACAAAAGTACGAAAAAACAGAAGTAAGGAAGAACATGTAAAATCAATTAAAAATAGATAATCATTCAAAAAAGCAAACTTCGATCTACCAAAGGTTAAAATACAATTTGGTTTAAGGATTGATGTTTGACTATTGACGTCAGCAGCCTTCGATGGCTGCGAGTGTAAAACGGCAAATCCATTTGAGAAGATCGAGTGGTTGCGATCGAAACATGTCATGGTAACCTGCCGGCCCGGGTTCGAGCCCCCGCCACGGTCAAGAATGAAAGATTATCAATAACAATTTTAATTAATTTTCATGTTGTAAAATTCCTTTCTTCATAAAAATAATTTAATGAAAATTAAATTTAATGAACTTAAGCCTAATTAAAAATATTAAAAAAAAATTTGGATTAAAAACCATAAATAGTTCAACAAAATAACCACAATACTAATTATTGTTAAAAGCTAAGGCACGAGCTCTATGTGTTCATTTGTCCTTCAAGTTGTGCTGAAAAAGGTCAACAAGAAAAAGAAAGACAAAAATGAAAAAACAAAAAATGTACTTTGGACTTCAAGAAAAATTCTTGACAAAAGTACGAAAAAACAGAAGTAAGGAAGAACATGTAAAATCAATTAAAAATAGATAATCATTCAAAAAAGCAAACTTCGATCTACCAAAGGTTAAAATACAATTTGGTTTAAGGATTGATGTTTGACTATTGACGTCAGCAGCCTTCGATGGCTGCGAGTGTAAAACGGCAAATCCATTTGAGAAGATCGAGTGGTTGCGATCGAAACATGTCATGGTAACCTGCCGGCCCGGGTTCGAGCCCCCGCCACGGTCAAGAATGAAAGATTATCAATAACAATTTTAATTAATTTTCATGTTGTAAAATTCCTTTCTTCATAAAAATAATTTAATGAAAATTAAATTTAATGAACTTAAGCCTAATTAAAAATATTAAAAAAAAAAAAAACATTTATTTAAGTTTATTTTACTTTATATTATAGAAAATATTTTGGTTTTATTAAAGCTTTATTAAATTTTATTATAGAGAATTTGTTTTTTAAAACTTTTATAAACCTGGAATAATTTTTTATTTGTTTAATGTATATCTATATCTTTAAATTTATATATACATATGTGTTGGTGTTTTAAATTTACCACTACAACAAAAAAACCATACAGTTATTTAGGATGGCTTTATTTTAGATAAACCTAAAATATTAAATAAATAAATGTTGGGCTAGTGATACCTAAAAATAGTATAACTATACATATACATATTTATATATTATAAAATATTTATGAACCTGACCTTTTGTTGTTTTGTTTATATTTAATATTGAAAAACACAAAACAAATGATTTGTATAGTTTTAGAAATTTGTATTGTAAATAGAAGAGTAATTGGAGTAATTAAGGCCGTATTTTTATTATTTGCTTAGAAAATGGTTTATTTTATATTTATTTATTTATAACAGTATTCAAATTTGAAAACTTAAAACTATGTACGTATGCATATTCTTCAAATTAAACCACTTTTTAATAATTTTAAATTTTTAAATTGAATAATGATTCTTATATTTATTAGCGTCGTTTCAAATTGGAGCAAAGGGCCATTTCAGGACGTCCTTGTTTATCAGTGATGCCAACTCTTCACCACTAAAAATGGCAAAATTTGTAGTAAAAAAATGGCTAAATAGTGACGAAAAAATGGCTAAACACGATTTTCCTACATAGAACGTATCGATATAAACAAAAAACTTGAATTTATTTACTACACTTGATTTGAATATAAGTGATTATTTTGTTTATAGCAATGCATTGGCAGCAACAAAAAACTAAACACAATATTAATCCTTGAATAAGAAAAAACTTAAATAATCTGTAAAAGCTATTTTTTTTTTGTTGTAAGTCTTTTGCGTTAACTAGTTCAGAAAAGTTCAACGTTATAACATAACTAATGCAACGTTTAAAATATTTATTAGCCTCAGAATTTGAAAAACTTAAATTAAATTAATTTTTTCATGGCTTCATGACTAAACGAGATGAAAAATGGCTTAGTCTAGCCACTAAATGGCTAAATTGGCAACACTGCCACTAATTCTACGTTTGGGCGGGTCTTCCGCTTCTTCTGGTCACCTGGGGACTCCACTTAGTGGCTGCCCATGTTTTGTCACCTGGTGGCAAACTAAATCCATTTACGTTTCCAAATTTTGGTGTGAAGAGATACTTTTAAATGTCATAATCGGAGGATAAGCGCGATAAGTTTTGCGCTCTAGTGCCTTTATGAGCGAACTTGTCAAATGCTTTTTCGCTGCTTATCAGTGTTGCCAAAACTTGATGACCAAAAATGGCTAAATTTACGGAAAAAATGGCTAAAAATGTGCTAAAAAATAGCTAAAAGCTTTTAACATAACAAAACAGAAATAATTCATTTAAAGTTGTTTACGATGAAATTGTAAGTTAAGATCAATCTCTTAAATTTCTTTATTAACTCATTTTCCTTTTGTCATTTACATTTCTATTTATTCTACATTAATGGTGAAGATGCCGGATTTTGATATTAAGTTTAATATCCAAAATACCAGAATATCAATATCTAACAATAAGAATAAACGTAAATTAATATTTTGATAAATATTTAAAAAAACAAATCATCATTTAGTTAAAATGATTAAGCTCGAGGTCTGTTGTATGTAAAATTTTTCTTTATTTGTTTCCGATATTTCGATATTCTTTGAATATCATCATCAGGGAATGTTTACTAAAATTTAACAATAACAAAACAATATGTAAATACTCAGTATAAAAACATTAAATTTTATAAAAAATACTTAGAATACAATAAATATAAAAACAATGTAATGAAGATCGACAAAAACATAATTACTCACATTAAAATTAACATTAACCACAATAAAGGAGTAATAGCTCTTCACGTTTCAGCATCAAAACCTATACTGATTATGTCAAACAATTTGTTATTATGTTTTTCTCTTTGCTTTGGTTATCAAATGTCTGTAGCTAAGAGCACAATTGAGAGTATCAACTTTAAAATTCATCCTCTTGTCTGGTGGTAAATTAATAATGTGGAGCATTTCGAGCATGTAACGGCGTTTGTAATTGGTCTGCGTTTGTAATATACGTACATTATCAAAATCTGGATTGTGCTTGTTTTGTACACAGTGGTTTGTCAAGGCTGTTTTTTGCTTAAAATTGCTAAGTCTTAATTTTTGGTCCGATTTATGTGCGGCAATTCTTGTTTTTAATTTATTCTTCGTCGTTCCAACATACATTTGATCACAGTTTTCGTTTTCTCGTCCAGTACAAGGTACCCTGTATATAACATTGGATTTTTCCATTTTAGGTATTTTGTCTTTGGTTTTGCTATATATATTCGTCAGATTATTATCCGTTTTGTGTGCAATTTTTATATTTTGACCTTTAAATAACTTTAAATTTTCAAATCTCTCCGATATCCCTGGAACATATGTTAATGTTTTGTACATAAGTGGCGCCTCAGATGCTCTAATACATTTTTCTTTGTTGTTTTGGTAGTCACGAATAAGCTGATTTGTAAGATTCATCGGAAAATTGTTATCAGATAATATATTTCTTATTTTTCTTAAGTTATTTTTGTGAAATTCAATGTCACTTAAGTTCAAGATTCTGTGTATAAGATTCTTCGCCGTGTTAATTATGATTCTTTTTGGGTGCTTAGAAAAGAAATTCACTATTCGGCCAGAAGCTGTTGGTTTCTGGTACCAGTCCGTTTTTAAACCGTTATTCTCTCTTATTATCATAATATCAAAATATGGCAATCTTGAATTAATTTCTTTCTCCACTGTGAATTTAATATTCTGATGAAAACTATTAAACTTCGTCAAAACCTCTTCAATTGCACTGTTCCTAAGTATAAAAAATAAATCATCCACGTATTTCGTCAGTATTTTCGGTTTTACAGCCAAATTTAGTATCACCGTATCCAGAAGTTTTTCCATCACAATATCTGCAACAATCGGTGATGCAGGAGACCCCATCGGTAGACTCTTCGTTTGTGTGTATATTTTATTGTTATATGAAAAATAACGGTTGTCCTTGATACAGAATTTCACAATTTTAAAAAACAAGGCCTTTGGAATCTTGGTGTGCTTTGTTATTTCTTCCCATCTGTCTTCTATAATTTTTAAAGCTAGGTCAACCGGAATACTCGGGAAAAGAGATACTACGTCAAACGATACCAATTTTGCATCCTCTCCTAAGTTCACGTTGAGTAATTTTTCTTTAAACTGCATGGAGTCTTTGACGTTGTATTTTGAATCATCCGTGATTCTCTTTAAAATCCCAGTCATGTACTTACAAAGTCGGGTAGAGGGAGAGTTAATGCTTGAACAAATGGGTTATCAATATTATCTATCTTGTGGTTTTTCAAAACTTAACGTTTTTATTAGTTACAAGTATACAACATTATTTCTCGAAGGTAAACATAAACCATAGTTGGGAGTAATGCACTAAATATTGATTTAAATCAACACTGCACCAGCACTAAATATAACTGCAAAAAATTAGTTTTTACTATTTTTTACCAGCTTAAGTGATGATTGGTATTTTTTTTCACTAGCACTTAAATTATAAAGTGGTATTGCAAATTTTTTCACTATCACTAACTCAATTCAAAACCAAAACATAATATCACTATAATTTAAAAAAATGTAATTTTGTATGTGCATGGTTTTTGATTTTTCTGATGATATAAGCAAAGAAAATCGAACTGAATGAAATTCTGTCAATAATGGAATTATTCTTAGCTTTAATCATGAAAACACAAGTTTTTTTTTAAGTTTTGTGCAAAATTTTTAGTTGCAGTCAAATGAGTGAAGAAAACAAATCTAATAAACTAATGATTGCTTTTTTTAAATCAAACTTTTTTTTAGCGCAAAATTTTTTAACATAACTACAAATCACTCATGTTGAGTGAGATTGCTAGTTTTCAACTTCAACAAAATGATTGCAATCATTTTGAACTATCACTAAGTATGAGTTGAAACTTCAAAACCAGTGCACTACCCCCATCTATGACAAAAAAACATGTGTTTTTATAATTGCCAATAAAAAAAGAAAAAAATATTATTTTTATAATTTTCTAAAGTAGAAAACAAAAAAAATTAAATATATTAATAATGTTTGCACTTTTCTACATTTTTCTTTTTGAAACGCTTGTTATAAACTCCACTTAACAAATACAAAATAAAAAATTCAAAAAATGATTAGCTGCTGTTTAAAATTCCGTGCGAAATAATATGAGCTGCACTTGTTTCGCACGAAAAACAAAAATGTTGCTAGAAACAGTTCGCATGTTTTTCTTAATATAAATAGAGTATAACTCAATCAACATTTTTTCGTTTGTATTTCACAGAATTTTTTTTTTATTTTGAGTTTGAAAATATTTCGTACGAATTACTGAACAGATTACCATGCTTTGAATGCAAACGGACGTAACTGCACAACAATGCAAAATGGAGTTTTTAATTGACTGCGCCTCGTTTTATCAAACTACATGCTGACGCAATTTTTTAAACTCCTGCGATGAAAAATGGCGACTTTATTAAAGAAATTCGAACTCTAAGAATACTTTATTCTTATTTATTTTGTAATATGTTTTGCTTTTCATGAAAAAAAAAAATTAAAGTGTAGTTACGTCCGTTTGCATTTAAACTGACGATTTGCACCTTTAAGGTTAAAAAGTACATTTTAAGAAAAGGTTAATGAAATACGTGGCATAAATCGAATTTCAATTCTCAAATAACAAAAAAAATTATATTAACATTAAAATGGCAGGAAGATAATTTATCTGCATTAAGTCTTCGAAGATATTTGGGTAGCAACACTTAACATGTGTTCATTCAATTTGCCTACTGCCTTCAGGTTTATATAAGGCTAGAATTTTAGTTGTTGTATATATTTTTCACTCTAGAACTTAAAGGCTAAGTAAAATAAATTCTAGTTTCTTCTTAATGCTAAGTCGTTGTCTTTCCATTTAGATGAAACTTTTATGTGCATTCATTTAATTTATATATACGATTTTGCAAAACAGTGAAATTATAATTAAGAAATTCTTTTATTTCCAATAGAGACAAAAATGTGCCATACGGCCGGGCCAACTAGTCCGAAAATCAGCCGAACATAGCTTTTAGACGAACTCCAACACCTAGTTCGAACATTCCTTTTGTATAACAAACATTTTTTAAATCGATTTAATGCTAACAATTTTAGTAGAAATTTAAAGATACATCGAATAATTAATTATTTCTCATTCGCCCCATTAACATTTTTATTTAGAGATTATTTCGTACCTCAACGCGTATACGTGTTAATTAAAGTTAATGTTTCCCACACACATACGTCGAAAACAGCGGAGTTTTATTTTGGTATGAAACATATTTGTTAAGTGTTGCCAACTATTGGCGGTCATAAAAAATAAAAGTTTATGAAAAAAAAGCTAAAATAAAAAAACTAAAACAAATTATCCATAATAACAAAAAAATAAACAAGGTTTCGTTTAAATGTGCTTAATTCCCATTTCATACTACTGATCAACTGAAATTTATTGTTGATACGATAAGCTATTCCCATACGCATTTCACTTGTTGCTTAGGTCAGATCATCAGGAAACTTCATCTTAAGATTTTAGAAAAACTAAAGATATTGAACAAATAAAACTGTTAAGCGAATAAGAATTATAAATCCTAGTCTTACTTGCAACAATATCAAAGCTTAAACAAAAGCAACAACAGTAAACAGTGAGTTTATCTTTTCTGACATTCCTGACTACAATTGGTGGGTAAAGAAAAAAACAAAAATTAAAGCAAATAACTTTTTTTATTTTGCCAGCTCAGTTTTATTTACACTGCCACATGCGTATTAGTTATCAAAGTTTTTCTTGGGATTGAAATTTTTTATCATACAAATTAAATTTATCTCGAGCTCTTGATCTGCAATAGAGAAAGAAGAGTACATAAAAAATACAAAAAATACACAAGTGACAACAACGTTACTTTAAAGCGAGGTGTTAATTGTCTATTGCCGTTGTGTTATTTAGTTTTCATTTATTTCAAATACTTTAAAACTTTAAGGGCCCTTATTACATTTTTACTTTTGTTAAAGGTATTTATTTAATATTTTAAGTTCTCCTTAATCTACCTGGCATGATGAACTTGCCTTTCACATATTGCTGACCTTAGCTTTTAGCAAAGTTTTAACAAAATCCTACCTTTAACCTACGGCAAGTTGTAAGAATGGCTCTTAAAGTTGTAAAGTGGCATACAGTGGCGAAATGTGTTTGTATATTGCAAAATACTCCTTGCAAATCAATCAAAAAGTTGACTTTGACATTTTTGTCGTGTACGGACTTTTGGATTTTTTTGGTGATGATATGCAAACTTTTGAAATATAATAAACTTTAAATCATAAATAGAATTAATTTTTTTTATAAAATTTTATGTAAGACAATAAAGACAGCAAAATTTGCCACAGTTTTTCGTTCGAAAATTTTTAAAACTTAAAGAAATTTGTGCTTAATAAAAATGGCTAAGCCATATTATTTTTACAGCCAAACAAGATTAAAAATGGCTAAATCTAGCTACCAAATGCCTAAATTGGCAACACGGCTAAAAATAGAGATTTAACGTTGTATAACAAAAAATGTTACACCCACCACTAACAATTTTAAAATACCGTAATCACATTAAAAATAATAAAACTATTTAATATTGCAGTAAATATTTAATAAAATAAATGGATTAAAAAGCTACCTAAAAAATAACTATTAAAACACATTAACTTCCAAAAATATTTTAATTCACACACACAAAATTATCATAAATTTTGTTTTAAAACTATTACAATTAAAAGAATGTGGAGTTGTACAGTGCTGAGTTAAATTATTCGAACGAATAACCCAAATACAATTGTTTACTCGAATTAGTGATAGCTAACGTTAATTGGGAATCGGACTAAAGCTCTCGAATTGTACCTTATCATTCTAATTTCCAAAACCTTTTCTCCATTGGGTTTCAAAGACAGAGCAACTAAATAATTTTTACATATACATACATATTTACAATACTTAAAACTTCATTATAAATGAAATTTAAAAAGCGAAAACTGGTAAATATTTTTTTAAAATTGTTTTGGAACATAACAATATTAAAAAACTATTCTTTTTAAAAAACCAAGATTCGAACCAGGGAACTCTCAGTTTCTAACTTAGCACACCCCCTACCATGAAGGAACGCTGTTTAAATATCATTAAAATGAAATATAGACCGTTTACTTTTTACAACTCAACACAGTTTTATGTTTGTTTTCTTTTTGTAAAGGCACTGTTGTCATTTTTTATCTCTTTTGGCGAGTTTTTAAGTAGCAAAAAAACACAAAAATTCCTAGTTTCTATTTGTTAAAATTATTTCGTAAAAAAGATGAAATAATAAACGAAAATCATATTGGGCATTATGCTAGTATATGTAAACAAATGCGAAGGGAGGGAGAGATGAGACGACAACCGGATTTGAACTTCGCTTTTCATAAGGACCCAGAATATATATACTTTATAGGGTGCAGGACCTTCGGTGAAGGGTATAAAAAACAAACTTAATTACAAAAAAGAGTAATTTTTGGGATTTTAGTATATTGGTCATAACTCTGCTATTTCTGAACCGATTTCAAAGATTTATATACCGACGTGTTAAAGAAGAAATTTGCCATTTATTTTGGTTGTAAGACTTGCACTCGGGAAGATCCATGGTTCCCGAAAATGGGTATTTTCCAAAAAAAAATTTATATTTTGGTCATAACTTTTTCGTATCTGAACCGATTTTCCCGAGTTTTTCAGAAAATATACTTTATTATAAGGCGTAACCATAGGTCATATAACAGTCAAAAAATTCAGGTTTTTATACAATTTTTAATACTTTTTGTATGGAAGGTACCACGCCCACTTCTCCAATCCCGCCCACATTTTGTGGAATGGTGTGTATTTATAACCTTAATGTTTGTACCAAATTAGAAAACTTTGGCTCTTGCCGTTCTCCAGATATACAGAAAAAAGTAATAAAAATACAACGTGTCGTGGTTTTTTGGTCATATCTCAGCCATTGTTGGACCAATCTGGCTGAATTTCAATAGCAAGAAATGGTGGACTATATGTGACATAAATGTAAAACAACCTAGCCGCTATCATGTCTGGAGTCTCCGGAAAACACATATCAAACGTAAGACGGACAGACGGACGGACAGACGGACGGATATCGTTAAATCAACTTCTCTCCTCATAAGGACCCAAAATATATATACTTTACAGGGCCTAAGATCAATATTGTAGAAATTACAAACGGAATGACAAACTTATATATACCCTTTTCCACCTGTGGTGAAGGGTATACAAATATTTAAATTTCTAATACTTAATGACATGTAAGTCCCAATTCACATTATACGATTTTTGTCGTTGCGATTATTGTCGTTTCCTCTTTGAAGTCGGTCTCATATTTACATTGTACGATTTTTGTCGCAAAACCTTAATACATTTTTCGTCAAATGAGAGAAAATTGAGAGAACGAATGAATGAACAAAACGAATCGAAGAGTACACTCGCTTCTGTACCCCTTATAATTCCTCTCACCCCTCTTGCCTATAAAGTAAGAATCGCAACGACAAAAATCGTATAATGTGAATGGGCACTTAGTTTAAGGAAATTTTACTTAAATCTAATAAAGTAACAAGTAGAGTTAAGAGAACAAATTTTCAAGAGCGTAACCTATTTGTTTAAGTTAAGATTAAGATTCAAGTAAATATCTTTCTACGGAATAATATTTAGATTTCTTCATGCATAGATTTTTTTTCATTAACTTATGTAAGGGACCTATAATTAATTCTGCATCTGGATCTGCAAGTTATTTTATATCAATATCACTATTTATAAGAAAGTTATGGCATTAAAAGCTATTGTCGGGATTAGATTTTTTTGGGAGCTTTGGTCTAATCTGGACCGATGCCAATAAAATTTGCTTAGATGATTTAGATTATAATAAAATAAGTTTGGACCAAATTTAATCTAAATATTAACTTGATAAATACTTTGGGGGCCATATAAAATTATGTACAGAGTGTCACCATATTCAATATTTGTGACAGTTATAACCCATGTTTCACATTTCGCTGAAGAGAGCAAGCCTACCAGACGATCGTAAGACAAGATCGCATTATCCAGCGTATTAGACATTAACACAAAAAAGATCTTCGCAAAGCGAATTAACAACAATTTGCTCTATGGCAAAGAGAAGTAACACCAAACTTGTCATGTAATAGTTCTAAAGTGGAAGGCACCGATGCTAGTTTTAAGACTTTATATGAAGGGTACTTGCCACTTTAACATGGTGATGTCGAATAAGGGATTTACTGGCAATTTTTCGACACTTTTTAACAGGTCACTAAAATAACTTAAATAGATACATTATATTTCGGTTAAAATAATGCCTGCCGCAGATATTGTCCCGAGTTAACCTTGTAAATATGAAATTTTAGAAATTTTATTGCCTTTTACTAAAAAGAAAGAAATACATAATCCGTTTAAAATTTTTGAAGATATTTCCATTTCAGTCACGTCATCTTTTTTAAAAACTCAAAAACTGTTCTACTTTTGACAATTCTGACTTTATATTCGGATTTTACATAAAGATTAGTTATCAGATTCATTTGGTCACGACTTTATTGAAATTTTGTCACGAAGTGTTATTTGTGCCAATTACCTTTCCTCTGGAGAAACTAGACTTTAGCACATATTAACACCAGTTAAGTGATATGTCTTGTTGTAACATACCCCGATTTTTTCTATTTTATTATAAAATTGTGTTCAGTGGTGACGGGATAAGTGTTTCAGAACAATTGACACAAATTTCCTGCAGGGGAACTCTATTTAAAGGTTGACGACTACATAATAAATTATGTTATAACTTTTGTATACCTTGCTAGCATGAAAGTTGTTACTTTGCAATTTAAGTAAATCACTTTCTGAGTCGGTCTAACAACGTTTGTCCATTCTGGCTGGCTGGTTGTCTGGCCATAACCCTGTCCGCAAAGCAAATTCGCAATTTTAAAGATAATTTGATGAAATTTGGCACACCCGTTTCAATTGTCATAGGGAATCGGAAACTTCCTGTCTTAATAATCTTTGTACCCAGTGTTGCCAGAAGTAGGGGAAAATCCCTACATGTTGATATTTTTTATACTAAAATAGAAGCGTAGGGAAAATCGGACAGATTTTTTAAAATCACCAAAATGTAGGGATTTTTCGTCATATCGCATTTTTTTATAAAATAAATACAGAAAAAACGTTTTGTTAGTGATATTTTCTTGTCCAAAACGGTTAAAAATTTTTCTTTTCACTAAAATATATTTCCAGAGTTGTTTATGGTTTAAAAAGTGGGCGACACCAATATGTATGTGTATGTTTTTTCTAAGATATCACTTATTTGAATTTTTAAAAGAACATACATATCGGACCTATTCAACAATACTGTGTTAACTCAAAATTTTTAGTTTTTCACTTTTTGGAAAAAGTCGACAGGTATTATTCATATCTACCTGTAAAAATATCGAGATATTTTGGTTGGTTTAAAAATACTTTTTCATATTAAATTAAAAATTGTTTTGTTTCTGCTGAAAATGTTAAAACTTTGAGTTACTGCAGTATTGCCGTACAAGTGCGATACGTGTTATTTTTTTAAGTTTTGTACTTATTTTTTGTCAAAGCTTTAATATACAGTTTTGGACAAAATTTTTTTTTTATTACTAATGTTTTTTTATTTTTATTTTAATTACAATAATGCGTAGGGATTTTTGAAGGGGAAATTTTTTTACGTGTAGGGAAAAATCGGATTTTTTTTAGCATGTGTAGGTATTTTTTCGAAAAATCCACTGGCAACACTGTTTGTACCTATAAACTATCTCTTTAAGTTGGTATTATAAATCAAGGTGGAGAGTGTACCCTATTCATGGACCCGGCACAACAAAATTAAACATGGGTGTGCTGGAAATCGAAAACGCAAAACGCAAGAATTAAAAAAGTCGTTTTTAATAAGATTTCTGTATTAAAAAAAATTTATGAAAAATATTATACAAGCATTTCTCTATTTCTCTAATAAAAATTAGACTAAAATTGTATTAAAAACAGCCGCGTTTTACGTTTTCGATTTCCAGC
This sequence comes from Pollenia griseotomentosa, assembly GCA_963931875.1. Taxonomy (NCBI): domain Eukaryota; kingdom Metazoa; phylum Arthropoda; class Insecta; order Diptera; family Polleniidae; genus Pollenia; species Pollenia griseotomentosa. The sequence continues at coordinate 40,275,260 of OZ007563.1, read as the reverse complement.
ACACCCCTGATAATATTATCTACCCATTAACATCTATATAAGAGGATTTATATAGGACCTGATATCAGTGTTGGCCCTACAAGTGCAAAATTTTACTAGGCAACAGTACCAACTGATAAAGTTATTGCTGCCAAATTTTTCAAGTCGTCTAACTTTAAGCTACTTTGCTCTGGTCCTTCAGGCTGCAGATGCCATTTAAAGCGCTCGTATTAATATTTCACTCACTGTTTGTATCAAGAATATGTTAAATTTTGTTACTAATGTTAAATTTTTACTTTCCAACGAAAAATAACAACAAAAAAGGTAAATAAATAAACATTAATCTTTACTATTTCTATGTATATGTCAGTATTTGTGTTCATGAACACCCTGCAAGCATTTGAGATTTACGAAACACAGAAATGACCGAGCGTCACTTCGCATTCTTTGTCCTCTGACTTTGTCTTCTTTGTTTCCTCTGGACGATAATGATAATATTGCTTCGAGGAGAGCAGACATTTTACAAAAAAAAAGATGTTTTTTTTCACTTGCGATTTCATATTTCGAGCGTGTTTCATAAGACCGATAGAAATTTTAAAAAATAACACAAAAAATTGAATTTTAAACAAAAAATTTTTTCAAAGTTATCTTTGGAAATACATAATTTACTATTTATAAGATTTCTCTATGACTGCTTATTTTTAATTAATTATTTTTAATAAATACACTGAAATTAATTGTTGAGAGAAAGCCAGCTTCTATGCGCATTTCACTGGTTGCCGGATCATCTTTTGCAAAGATTTTTCTCAGTGTATTAATTGAAAATAATTGGGAATTTTGCACGTCATAGAGAAATCTTATTAAAGAAAATTTTGAATTGAAAAGATAATGGCGTTATAATTTAAAAATGATTGTGCATATGGATAGCATAACTCTTCCTAGCGAAGCACATTCTAAACGTACACTTTTTCAATCATTGCTGGCCATTTTTCACAAATAACATGAACATTGTTGGTTTCTTAGATGTCAATTGTTGCTTGTTTATCAGGTTAAACAAGTGACTTCATGTGAACCCACAGCAAACAATCGAGGATGTTAAATAGCATGACCTTAGAAGTCAATTGACGTGTCCGATTGGCACAATCATTTTATCACCAAATTTTAATTTTAATTGGTCGGTGGTTGGGGTCGGTTGCCCCATCCTTTTGCCCAAATAAATGTAATCTTTATTTAAAAAAAATATCTTTAAACAATGTTTTTTTTTATGAAATTAGGTCCGATAATGACAACGGCGGGGAAAAAAGAACGGTACATTTTTCTAGATGTAGTAGAGTCTGAGGTGTCTGTTGTGAACTGGCCTCACTCCATTTGCGGCAATTTAGTTTATTAACAAGCCCGTTAAGCCAAAAATAGTCTCATCGTTGAAGGATAATTTGGTAGCGTTGTTCAAGCATGAATCTATTCGTAATGATTTTCCAGAGTAAACTGATCACAAATTCCAAAAAGTGGGTGCAGTATGACAGTTCGGTTGGCAGCTTACCCTTTCGTTAGTGCTATTGAGCTTCAGAAAACATTCTTTAGGGTGCACTGATAAGCCAGTTGGCAGTGAGCTAGTTTATCAGTGCGATAAACTTTCGGCCAAAGACTCAGTTCTATTTCACTGCAACGGACTGCAGTTACTGTTGCTGGGTTAATTAAGTTGGAACTTAATTTCAATTGTATATGTGACTCTTAATAAAAAAAAGGTAACAAGAATCTTTGTAAAACAAATTGTAAACTCAGTTTAAAATTCTAACATTTAATTCCAACGAATAACATTTTTATAGAAGGCAATTATTTTCTAGTACTTTTCTTACATTTAAGAGACTCTTAAAATAGTCTTCTGGAAGGAAGATTTCTTTTAAGTCCGCATTAGCTAATAGTTTTTCGTCGTATTTCAAAGACGACAATTCCGACAATTAGATATGCTTCCCGATAATAGATAAGATTTGTTTTTGTTTTTTTTTTAATTCCCTAAGCTAATCCCCGCGAAGCTCTACGCTTGTCTGCAGGAGAGAAACCAGAGTCTTTGGCGGGAATCGAACCCGCAACCCCGGCGCTGATAGACTAGCTTACTACCAGCTTGCCCACCGGAGCACTTACGATAATGTACGACATGTAAGGCTATCATTTTATTAGAATGGAATCTTTTTCTGGACTTTCGCGATATCAAATGCTTGCAGGGAGCTCGTGTATGTGTATAAATGACTGTTTGCTTGTGTAGGAAGGAGTGTTCATGATGTTGCGTTTTTAAAATTTATTTGATAAAACAAAACGTAAATTAATTAAATGAAAATTCTCTTAAATTAGTAAATGTGTACATTCGTTCTTTTAAGTATGAACGAGAACAATGGCACATTTAATTTATTACCATTTCATATTATATGTAGTACCTTCGTTTATATACTCGCATACACTTTTATAAACGAATAGTTTTCATTTATTACTTTCATATGTGTTCTCTTGTACTTAAAATTTATCGTACGATAAGTAATTTATTAATTTAAGTTTTACGTAAATAAATTTAAAATTTTGCTTCGTTGTAAAATTCAGTAACACAAACTAAGGAGCAGGTGATTAAATAAAAGACATTTCTTAAATACATTTTTAGTTTTTTAATGTTGTTTTGTCGCGTATGTAATGACAATTAGTTAGCTAAGAAAATTTTTAAGTGCGTGCTTTTAAAAACCAACGAACTTTAAAGTTAATATTTAGTTTTTTAAACAGCAATAAATAAATTTAGTTCTGCCTTTGACAACTGTGTGTACTGAGGACGTTTGGAAAATTTTTTAAATATTAACTTTTCGCAAGTCAATAAGAAAGAAGGACATACCAAAAAATCTTTTTTATTTAAATTTTTGTGCATGATTTTATTTCTTAATGGCAAAAGGTTTATAACTACTGGGTGAAACAACCACTATTGTGATACAATACAACAAAAACAGCAAAATCTTTTAGATTGAAATTTTAATTTGTTTGACATCAGCGAGTTTTTGTCGCATTTAAAAATTTGCATTTCCTTTTTTTTATTTTTTTTTGCTCATTACTTATTTAATGAATTTATATACATATTAGGGTATTCATTTAATCGGGCTTTTGCATTAATCGGTTAACCGCTCGATTAATTAACCGAGGTTTTGGTTTAATCGGTTAGTAATCGGTTTATTTTGTTTTTGATCGGTTAACCGGTTAATAAAGTTTTTTCAAAAAATTAAGTAATTTCAATAAATAAAAATGCATAAGTTAATGAAAACCAAACATAACAATTCTTATACTAAAACGAGCAAACAAAAAAATAATTCATAAAAATGTAATATGTATTTTTTAATAAATACCTATTATATATTTATTAAAAATGTAATATGTTTTTTATTATTTATTAGTCCTTTTCCTTTTTCTCTAAACATATAAATTCTTCAGTTATGGCATTAGAGTTTTGTTTTGATTTTTTAAAATTTTTAACACTTCTAATTGTTTCGGTTAATTAGTATGTTAAAAAACTGTTTGTGTTACAATCGAGAGTTTCTTCTGTTGTTACGTCATCATCTGACTGACCTGACAAAGCTCAGCGCCGAACATTCTACAAAAAAGTTTATTTCCGAATTCCTTAGACTCTGTTTTTAACTTTATTTTAAGAATGTATTGCTAGAAGGAAATCTATTGTATGAAAAAATATTTCTAAACACATACCTTTTGTATATGAGATAAAACAAATAACAAAAAAGACAAAAAATATTTTATAATACTACTAAAAATTAAAAACTTTGTTACATCGGTTAATCGGTTAATCGACTGAAATTAACCGGTTTAATCGTTAATCGAAAAAATCCAATTTTAAATTAACCGATCAGTTAATCGGGTAGTAATTAATCGGTTAACCGTCAATCGGATACCCTAATACATATATATATATATTTATATTCCTCTAACTCCCACTGGAGCTAGAGAAGATTCATGAAATAAGTAATGAGAAAAAAATTAAAAATAAAAGGAAATGCAAATTTTGAAATGCTTATTTCGTTATATCAGCTGTTATATATATTATTTATATATTGTTATATATATTGGAAATATATGGCAACCCTCATCCAATGTGTACGTTGTTCTGTTTTTGCTTTTGCTACTTAGCATTTGCATTGTATGTAAAAGTACTCTCACTCTCATTTTAACATTCCTATAGTTAAGACCGTTTTTCTGTTTATTGTTTGTAATAATTCTAAGTGTATATTGAAGTAAATATAATAAAAACTTTATCAAAAAACAATAAAATTATCAGGTTATGGGCCCAGATGCCTAAATTGTGATTGGAATTAGTGAAAAGTGTTTATTTTAAATTAAATAAAAAATACCTAATAACAATAAGAAAAATACAAAAAAGATTAACTATGAGTGCGCCATTGATTCAAATTGAAAAGTTGGACGACAACAACTACGACAGTTGGTCCATACAAATGAAAAGTGTTCTTATTCATAGCGGCTTCTGGAAAATTGTAAGTGGTCAGCTAAAGAATGTTTCCCAAGGTGACGTTAAAGAGAAGTGGGAGTCTGATGATGAGAAGGCACTCGCATCTATATGTTTGGGTGTGAAGACAACACAGTTGGGTTACATAAAGAATTGTAAATCTTCCCATGATGCCTGGACGAAGTTGCAGCAAGTACATATGCCTAGAGGACCATTGCAAAAGGTTGGTTTATACAAAAGGTTGGTGAATCTATCTATGTCTGATGGTGGTAATGTGGTACAACACTTAAATGAGTTTGTTGAAGTTTCTGAGAAATTGGCAGAAAGTGGCATACAAATTCAGGAGGAGTTGTTGGTGATCATGCTGTTATCAAGTTTACCAAAAGAATTTGATAATTTTGTAATTGCGATGGAAACGAGGGATGAATTGCCAAATTTACCGTTACTTAAGCAAAAACTTCTAGAAGAAGGTAAAAGAAGAAAAGAAAAAGACAGTATTATTGAGCAAGCATCATCAAGTTCACAACAACAAGCATTAATAGCAAAATCAACGCACACAAGAAAAGACAAAAAATTTAACAACAAGAAGTTCAAGGGAAAATGTTTTTTGTGTGGTGTGGCAGGTCACTATGCTAATAAATGTGAAAGCAAAAACAAAAACAACAATGCACAGGCAATGACAATGCTGGCTGCAGCAGAAGCGAGCTCGTTAAATTCCAAGAATTGGTATGTCGATAGCGGCGCCACATCACATATGTGCAACAACAAAAAGATGTTTATTCGTTTTCAAGAGCACAACGAAGTTATTGCATTGGCTGGCAATAAACACATAAACGCCAGTGGAAAAGGTGATGTATTAATTTACAATAACAACTTTGAAATTTTACTTCAAAACGTTTTGTTCTCCTCTGAGTTGCAGGCAAATTTTATATCAGTCAATAAAGCCGTCGACTGCGGTCTGTCTGTGATATTCAATTCTGAGAAGGCAGTCATAAAGAGGACAGATGGTACCGTTGTTTTGAAGGCAGAACGTAAAGACAATATGTTTTTGGCAAAAAATTACAATAAAGAAGAGAGAGTTTGTGCTGCTAATAGCATGAATACTGTTTGGCACAACAGGTACGGTCATCTCAATTTCAAAAGCCTATATGATTTGTCAAAGGGACAAATGGTAACGGGAATAAATGCCGACAACAAAAATGATCAGAAAAGCTGTGAAACGTGCATGTTAAGTAAAATACATGTACTGCCGTTTCCCAAAGAAAGTAGTACACACACAAAAGAACTGTTAGAAATTGTTCATTCTGATGTTTGTGGACCGTTTCGAGTAAAGTCTGTTAGCGGCGCCAAATATTTTGTTACATTTATTGACGACAGATCACGCAGAATTTTTGTTTACTTCATAAAGAGTAAAGCTGAAGTTTTTGAGAAATTTAAAGCGTATAAGGCACATGTTGAAAAGCAGACGGGTTGTAAAATAAAAACATTGCGCACAGACAATGGAGGTGAATATGTAAACACGCAGTTTGATTCATTTTTGTCAGCAGAGGGTATAAGTCAGTGATGTCAATTGTGGTTGTATTGCTTTACATTAGTATTAGTAAATAGAGAGACAATCGACGACTAATTGTGTACAATTGTGTACTCTCGTGGACTAAATGAAAGAGCGTAAGAATGCGTGTGAAGAATGTGTGTGAATTAATTTGCACAATTGTGCAAGGCGCTGACATCCCTGGTATAAGTAGACAACTGACGGTGCCATACACGCCGCAACAGAATGGCGTGGCAGAGAGAGCCAATCGTACTCTTATTGAAATGGCAAGATCTATGATGGTTCATGCTAGCGTGAAAGAATATTTATGGGCAGAGGCTGTAAATACCGCAGCATACATAAGAAATAGATGTCCAACAAAACACTTGTCAAGTAAAACACCATATGAAATGTGGTTCGGCAGAAAGCCGAGTGTGCAACATTTTAAAACATTTGGTGCCTATGCAGTTAGCCTTAACAAGTCAGCAAGTAAATCGAAGTTTGAAGCCAAAGGTACACCTTACATTATGGTTGGGTATTCGATGACGTCGAAAGCATACCGTCTATTTGACACAACAACACGCAATGTAGTAGAGCAGCGAGATGTTCTTTTTAATGAGGATTTGCTCAATGTAAAGGCTGGTGACAACAACAATAATAATAACAAACTTAACGCAGATGATTATTTGACTTTGTGTTTTGGTGAGCATGACGTCAGTGCAGCTGTAGTTGACAACAATTGCCAACCTTCTGTGCAAGTAGACGATCATGAGGAGAGTTTTAACACGGCTGATGATGATAGCGATGCTGAAATTATCAACGAGCAACAAATAACTGTTGGACCTGGAAGGCCAAGAATAGTTAGAAGTGGTAAACCTGGCCGTCCTAAAAAGCAGTATAACATTATTAAACAACAAAATAATGATTTATGTATGGCAGTTGAAGAAAGTATACCACAAACGGTTGATGAAGCGCTGTCAAGTGAAAATGCACATAGCTGGGAGAAGGCTATGAAAGATGAGTTTCTGGCTTTAAGGAAAAACAAAACCTGGTCTCTAGCAAAACTACCTGAGGGTCACAAAGCCATTCCATGTAAATGGGTATTCACGTTAAAGCGAAATGTGAATGGAGAAATCGAGCGGTACAAGGCACGCCTAGTTGCTAAGGGTTGTAATCAACGATTTGGAATTGATTTCCAAGAAACATTTTCTCCAGTCGTGCGGTATTCAACCATACGTTTGTTCTTGGCGTTGGCAGTACAAAATAAGATGCACTTACATCAAATTGATGTCAACACTGCATATTTGAACAGTGATCTACAGGATGAAATTTATATGCAACAACCAACACATTTCATCGATGGAGGTTCGCCTAAAAAGGTTTTACGTTTGCACAAAGCTATTTATGGGCTAAAACAAAGTGGCAAAGAATGGAACACTAAATTAGACAGTGTTTTACGTAAGATGAATTTCGTTCCCTGTGACAACGAACCATGTTTATATAGGGCAAAAACAGCAGATGTTCTTGTGCTGATTGCGGTATATGTAGACGATTTAATTATTGGTTGCAGTGACATAGCAGTTGTACGTGAAGTTAAAAACCTAATTGCGCAGAATTTTAAAGTAACCGATAAGGGTGTTTTAAACCATTTTCTGGGAATGGAAGTACAGCGTGAAGGCGAAACAGGTCAAATCAAATTGAGTCAAACTCAATACATACGTGACATTTTGAAGCAATATGGGATGGAAGAAAGCAAATCAGTTGCAGTACCATTAGATCCTGGTTACCAAGTAAATTGCGGTGGTGATTGTGAAAGAGCTAATCAACAAGATTACCAATCACTTATTGGAGCCCTTATGTATCTGGCAATATCTACACGTCCAGATATATTACACTCTGTGTCCAAGATGGCTCAGTGTAATTCTGATCCACACGTTGAGCACTTTACAAAACTAAAGCACATATTGAGATACCTGTCTGGAACAAGAGATTTGCAGATAATATATGATTCTGATGACAGTGGCCTAAAAGGTTTTGTCGATGCTGACTGGGGTGGAAACGCATTGGACAGAAAGTCTTATACAGGCTTTGTATTTTTCTATAATGGATGTCCAATATCTTGGGAGTCAAGAAAGCAGTCTTCAGTCGCTCTAAGCAGTACAGAGGCTGAATATATGGCAGCTTCAGACGCAGCAAAAGAAGCTATTTATTTGAAAAAATTATTGATGGAGCTCAAAGCATGCAGTGAAAATCCTGTCATTTTAAACATCGATAACCAAGGAGCTCAAAAGTTAGCTGAAAACCCGGTTTTTCATAAGCGCAGCAAACACATCGATATAAGATTTCATCACATAAGGGAGCTGGTACAGAATGAAGAGGTGGAACTTATATATTGTCCAACAGCTGATATGACTGCTGACATTTTAACGAAAAACCTACCAAGGGTTAAACATAATTGTTTTGTAAATTTAATTAAATTGAAATAATTAGAAGCAAAACAACATCCACATTGAGGAGGAGTATTGGAAATATATGGCAACCCTCATCCAATGTGTACGTTGTTCTGTTTTTGCTTTTTCTACTTAGCATTTGCATTGTATGTAAAAGTACTCTCACTCTCATTTTAACATTCCTATAGTTAAGACCGTTTTTCTGTTTATTGTTTGTAATAATTCTAAGTGTATATTGAAGTAAATATAATAAAAACTTTATACAAAAACAATAAAATTATCAATATACCCAGTATATAATAATTTACTGGGCTCATTTTGGGACATCCCTTGTAAAATTTATTGGTTTCAAAATTCAAAATTCAGTAGAATTGTAAGAAGTGTTTTTATGTGTTTCTGATTACTCAACACATTATTTTGTAGGCGAAGTTTTTAATGGGTAACACTGTTCTAGAATTGGACAATTTTTTTTTTGTGACAAGCAGGGCAACTGTCGTTTTACCTAGTTTACGTACGCTGAATCTAGTTGTGCTAACCGTTTTTTTAGGTTAGCTCTTGTTTTCGAGATACACATTTTTTTTGAAAATGAAGGAGGTTGCACAACATATCGAGCCCGTACCGCAAAAAAAGCTTAAACGACCAAAACACAATTTTACAGGACAAGGTTTTTTTTTTATTTTATGTCTTAAACATACACAGAAAAAATTATTTTTCCAATTCAAACAAAAAATTTGTAGAATCAAAACATTTTTTGTCTGAAATCGGTCCTACAAACAAATTCGCATATTCAAACAATTTATTTGCATTTCGTTTATTGAAAAAAAACACTGATTTTTTCAAACAAATAATTTAACTGAATCAAACAAATAGTTTACTGAAAATCATATAAATTTCAAACAAATAATTTTGCTGAATCAAACAAAAAAGTTTTTGCACAAGCAATGACGCGCACACAAGCAAGCACTGTAGAAGTAGATGAAGGCAGAGCAGAGCGGCGCCGGCTGGCTTTGAGACACATTTTTTTGTTGGAATAATTTTTGCACCAAGTCTTGTTTGTTCACACAATGTTTTTCTTCTTCACTCACTGTTCTGTATCCTTTCCTTGGCAGCAGACCGACTCGACATGTTTTTCGTCATCATTTTATTTCTTTTATTTGATGTAGGTATTTAACTAAACATTTTTGAAAAATTGAATACGGGATTTTGGTTTTCATTCTTTTTTACCAACTTTGAAACCAACAAAAAATTTATTTTGTTTCTTCTTATGTTGTTGTTGTTTAAAAAGAGTGAAACGTTTATTACCTATTATTGTTTTTGTTGTTTTTTACTACAAACCTCGCCACAATATTTTATCATCTTTCTTATAGTTGTACCTTTTCAAAGCGTCCAAAAATAGACTATGTGTTTTTTTTTTTGTTGTTCTTATATGTCACATAAAGAAGTGTTGCTTACGGTCAAATAAAAAAATGCAAAAACACGACAACAATAAAGAGCGTTAAATATTTCATACAAAATTATGAAAACTAGAAGCCAATAACGCGTTTATTATATTTTTGAATAGTTGTCAACATTTCTGTTGGCTAAAATAAAAATCAAACAAAAATATTAATTGAATCAGTAAAAAAATTTGTAGAAATTAAAAAAAATTTCAAACAAGCGTTTGTTTGAAAATAATTCAGCAATAATTTTTTCTGTGTAGCTATTGTATGAAGGTTGTCGCTTAAGCTAAAATTGTTTTTGCTATAAAATCGTAACGGTACCTTATGTGACCATGATGTTTTAGGAGATGATGCAAGTTTTGCCAATAAAGTCATTTATTAAAAAAATACGAAAATTGAAAATGATGTCGCTTAAGGTATTTTTGCGGTTAGGGCTCGATATATTAGTGTAACTCTCAAAAACGGCTTAGTTTATTGAATAAAAGAACGAAAAAAAAAGATTTTGTTTGCGTAAATTTAAAAGATTGAAAAAAAATACAAATGGGAATACTGACAATCTTAAATTCAATAATGTTAAACAGTTGTGCTTTTTTAATCGCAAAATGTCTGCTAGTACAGAAAATGAACTATTTAACCATTAAATACCTGTAATTGAAATATGTATTTTGTAATTTATTTGTCTTTTGCATCAAAGTTCTAAATAATTTAATTGAATCAGTACCGTTATACTTAGAATTTTATATTGATTTAAAATGTTTGCATCGCAATAGAGTTAAATAAATAAGTTTCGATTAATAATCCTTTTTCTGATGGTCGTCTGTGACGGTCTTAGGTGTTTAAGGTTAAAGAAAAAAAAAAACGTTTGAATCTTTGTAAGTTGTCTGTCTGAACGTTTTACCATGTTCACACGGACAGCAATATTCGTGTTTCGCATGTTTTGCCATACAAAATTTTAAGAGCGAAACAGTTCGTTTCATTTTGAAACATGCTGCGAAACAGAAAAAAATTACTATCATCTCCAATTTTGATAACAATTATCGTTAGTCTATATGAAAAATCACAAAAAAAAAAAAAAAAAATCAAAACAATGAAAAAAAAACAAAATAAAAATTAATAAAGTGATATTTATAAATTAATTATATTAATAAAAGTATTAAATAATTTATTTTTAATTTTTACTTAATTTTATTTTATCTATTTTTAATAAAATTACACTTACAACACACAAAGAAATGTCAAAATGAAATAAGAATGCATTAGAGGTAATCGTCGGATATTTTAAAATGGTTTTAATGAAATAAGGTAATGCTGGCCATACACTACTCAAGTTAAGTACTCAAGTATCATACTGTACAAAGCTTTTGTGTAGTGTATGGCGATGTTTTTTACTTTCACCACAATAGCGGTGAGGGTATTATGCGTTTGTGCTTATGTGTCAAACACCTTAACATATTGGACCTAGACTCACCTTTATCGACTCGGAATCTCGTTAATCTAACGATTTTCGTCCATCCGTCCGTGCGGCTTGCTACCTGTTCATGTCAAATCTTGTGCGCAAAGTACAGGTCGCTATTTTTGATATAATATAATGAAATTAAATATATATATGTAAATTCTTATTTTCATAAGGACCAAACGTAGTGAAAAAAGTGGGAATTTGTTCATAATTTCACATAGTCCCCAAACAAGCTTCTTTCCGGAATCTTATTATGATTTAAGGTATTTAAATAAATTTGCTTTTGTTATAACCTTATTCATTTTACATTGTTTTTTCGCAGTAAACTAAGTTTAAATCAAAACAATCTCCATATTTCCTAAAGTTTGTAAAACTGTACAGAGAAAACGTTCAGTTCAGCGCGGGAAAAAAATTCCAGACAGAGTTCCTAGAATTATGCAAAAAACGCCTGAAATATGGCGTACTTAAAGCAGCAATAGACTCATGAAAGTCGAATCCTACGAAAATTAATAAAAATGTAATAAACAAAATTGAAGGAGGTAAATATTTTGTTTTATGTAAGTACATGTTTTATTTTTCGTTTTTAAATTTTAAATCTAAAATCTAAAATAGCACAGTTTACTTGTATGGTGTGTATAACATGTTGCGTAAACGCAGTGCGAGACTTGAGCCTTGAACTTGTGTAGTGAATGGTGGGCTTAAGCACATATGTGGGCTTTTTTTTGGAAATTGCTTTAGGCTATATTTTTCAAAGGTTTTTGACCAGCAGAGATTTAGATACACGCAGAGAAAACACATTTTTCTTTATGGTCACCTTCATCAAAACTATTTTTGACGGAAAAGTTTTAAACATATATCTTTAACCATATTATTGTTATCTGCAACTCTATTATGGTTAAATTAATTCTCCGTCTAAAAGCCTCTACGATTAGTAATAACAACAGAATGTTGCCCTTGAAAAGAGGAAAATGTTATTGTTCATTTAAGTAGTTTTTTTAATTAAAAATTACATGTTTGCAGGAAATCTTAATATTTTGGTTTTTGTTGGTTTGTTGATGGAGAACTTAGTTAGCCATAATATGGTTGTCGGTGATAATAATATGTTTAAGTAACCATAATAGTGGTATTCACACCGAACTTGTTAATTTGTTACTCGGCAGTTTGTTAATTTGTTAAAGTTACCAACTGTGAACGACCCCCTTTTTAAAACTTTGTTAGTCTGGTAACTTTCGTAGTAAAACAGCTGTTTTGTTGTTCTGACACAATTTATTATTCACGAAAATTGCCACAAATGACTTTTTTTATTATATTTATTTAGAAACTGCAAAAGCTGATTGTGAGTTACCAACTAACAACTATTTTATCAGGGGTGCCGTGTCGTTAATTTGTTTAATGTTAATCCGGTAGCGCGTTAAATATACAAAAACAACATGCGTGTAAAAAAGGACCGATTAACGACTAACAAACTAACAAGCTCGGTATGAATACCACAAATATGTTTAAGATTATCATACTGTGCTTAAAAAATGTTCGTTAAATAGAATTTTGTTGGAGGTTACCATACAAAAAAAAAAACAATTGTTTTCTTTACTTTACTATTTTACTTCTGCAGATTCTTTTATGTTACGTAATAAATGTGTTTTCGTGGCTTACTAAAAATACTAAATTTGGTAAAAGAGAGAGACTTTTGTTAATTATCTTTAAAATCTTTAAATTTAAGATTGATTTTCACTAGAGATTATAAAGATCGCTTCTTAAATAAAGTGCTGTAGTGCTTGTCTGACTTATTGGATTTAAAGAATTTTTATTTTGTCCATACCTTTTCATTTTAAATAGTTCATTAAAATAGGCAATATTCGAAAATAAACAGAACATTATTTAGCGTTCGGATCACACACCCTGGAACGATATCTATTTTTTTAGTGTTTGTTTAGACGAACACAACCCTTAACACAGTTCGTAACTATTTTCAAGAAAGAGCCGATCGAACATTTTATAGTGTTCTGTTCTTCGTTTAAAAACAGAACAATTGTAGTGAAAAATGCGCTAGGCACAACAGAAACGAACGAACATTAATGAGCTGAACCAAACACAATGAAGGTTGGGGTTAAAAAAAAAAAACGAAAGGAATTAAATGTTCTCATCTTTTTGTTAAGTTGGATAAGAAAAGTATTATTTTTGTGTTCATGAGATGACAAACAGGGAAACGTTATTTTTAAATGATTTACTACACAAACACTTTTAGCGTTTGTGTTTTCCACAAATCTAGCGAACCGAACACTAAGGAGCGATATTTAGTGTTCATTTTCGAACACTGAGTGCAGGTAATAGAAAAATTTTCTAAGAATGAGTACTATTTGTTTTTTCTTCTTTTTAATCTCACTAAATAAAAAATAATAAAAAAAAAGTTAATTTATCCACTTTCAATCCTTTTGAATCTTTACATGGCAACGAGCTAATGCCGTTTCACTCTCACAATTTCGTGCCTGCCACAAAGCACTTAGTGTCCACTTCAATTTGTTTATGCATCCATATTCTTTTTACAGCCATCACTTTAAATCGTTTATTATTTCAATTCAATTTGTTTGATTAATTTAAATGGTGCATTTACGCTGCTGATCTTGAAAGTTTTTGGTAATAAAAATCTCAGAACGAAGCAAAAGAAAAAAAAGTCAACTGCATAGAAACACAAATAAACAAAGAACAAAATGAATAATTTCCTACACTACACGAGTGAGATTTAAGCAAATTGTTGCCATTATTTGTTTGTTTTATGCTAATGCTCTTGTTGTTGCTGTTTTTATTTATTTTCTTTTTTTCTGTTTTGTTGTTGCTGTATTTGTTTTGTTTAGAATGATTTGATGTCACAGTGAAATCAAAAAGGAAAACAAACACACTTTCATCTACACTTTGCAGAAACAAGAGCAAAATGAATGAAAACTCAAAAGACACACTTTGAATTAAAAGAGAGAGAAAGTAAGAGAATATTTTCTGTTAACTTAAAGCTCTCTTAATAACATTGTAAAGGAAATAAGCAGACAATACTAGGAATAGTTTCCCTTAGCAAGAGGTTTTTCCCAAAACCAAATAAACAAAAATCAAACAATAACAAAAACAAGAATTTTCAAAGATTTTCCTGCAGCCAACAACAGCTTCTTGCTGTAGATGAAATATTTGCGACAAACAGTTTGTGTCAAAAGCTTAAAGCGAAACGTTGTGGTCGCGTCGGTCTATGAAAATGAAAACGTGTCAAAACGTTACGCCTCGTTTTTTCATTTAAATAATTTCTATTTTCCGTTTTCATTTGGCTGAAAGAAAAAAGTGTTGTATGTTTGTGTGCATCAAAAAAAAAGCAAAAAAAAAAAAAAAAATTAATTAGAAAAAAGCAACAACAAACTACAACGACCTTAATGTCGTTTAAAATTTAAGTTTTAATAAAAAAAAAAAATTTTAAGTGTTTTGAAATTTTAAAAAAGAAAATAAAAATTAGAAAAAAATGTTAATAAATATAAATAAAAAATTTTAAGCAAAAGTGATTTTTTAAAACAAAAAAGAAGAAAAGAAAAAAATATTAAAAATTAGAAAAAAAAAATTTTCAAGGTATAAATTTGTTTAAAAAAATTTTAACATCTTAAAACAACTTACAAAAATGATTATTAAGATTATTAAAAAAAATTAAAAAAATATAAGATTGAAAAAAAAAATTTAATAAAGAAATTTTACACACAACAAAAATGTGTCTGGCTGTTGGCTGAAATGGGTCGTATACAAAACGAAAGAAAAAAAATTGTTCGTAAATAATGTTGAATATTTATTCACAAATTTTTTTTAAGGGGACAGACGTTAACGCATTTAAATGACAGTCTAGGAAATTTTTTTTGTGTTTTTTCATTATTAATTTATAAAAATATTTCTTAATTTTTTTTTGGGTATTTAGTTGAAAATTTTTTAATACATATAAATGAAAGTATTTTTAAACTGCGATCTCGTGCTAAAATCTTTTTATTTTATTTTTCTGTTTTGATTTTTTTTACTTTTTATCAGATTTTTCTTTGTTGCTCTTTGCTAGACTAAAGGGTAGAGCCATAAATTGTATTTTCATTTTATTCAATGAATTCAATTATTTTTTAGTTATTTTATTTCTAAAGGTTGAAAATTTCTAAGAAATTTAATTTGTTCATGCTGTGAATTTGCAATATTGACAGTGTAATATTTGGACTTAATTTTATCCCATACCTGTTGCTGATTGAATATTTTTTTTTGGACTTTTTAAAAATTGACAAAGACTAACTGGCAGCCGCCTTGATTCAAATGCAAATCGATCAGAAATTATGTACTCAGTTAAGGTCAGGCGCCATTTCTGGGTTATGGACCGTTTAGATTTTTAATGTTCTTTACACTTCGTACGAATAAAAATCTCTCCGCTCTAATATCCACAAGTATATTACAGTACCTTTGCTTAATATTTTGATAAGTTTTCCTTACTGTTTTGGGGAACAAAATAAGTGGTTGATGACTGATTATTTTTATTTAAGCTCTAGGTCTTTTTTAAAAAATTTTTAAATTATTTATTTTTTCGATATTTCGCTAACCATCGGTTAGCATCGTCAGGAAATTTTAATTATTAAAATTTATTAAAAAAGACCTAGAGCTTAAATAAAAATTATCAGTTATTAAATTAAAAAAGGTCAAACAAAAAGTTATATATAAGTTGTTGATGTTTCATTTCTTTTGATTTTCTCTAATAAAAAGTTACCGCCCTACTTTTTCATTTTGATCCAAAGTGCAAACGCTGCCTTTGGATTTCTTAAGTCCTATTTGGAATTCTTTAGAAACCATTGGCCACTAAGATTTTATAGATGGTGGACTGGTTGTCGCTGGGGCCACGTTAAGGATCATGGCGTGGCAGAGAGGAAGAACTTTGAAGAGTAAGATTAAAGCCCTAGTCAGCTAATGGAACCGTTTAGTAAAATGTAAAAAACATTTATTTTCTATAGATTTAGACGTTACGGTTAAGTCACATCTTACTGCTAACTATAATCGTTCTAATTGTTTTACATACAACCAAATGAAGCAGCTGATTTGCAACGTTACTGGCGAAAATCCCTGTATGCTTATTCTGTTCATCAGATGCTTTTTTAAGGTGAAGCTTAAGGATAGTTTATGCTCCTTAGTAAAATAGTGAAGCGAACAGTGTTAAGGAAGAAGTAAAAAATGTATTATCTTTTTGATTCCTGTCCTATATTCATCGTTTAATCGTTATTTTTTCCGATCTTTGTATTGTGTAAAATATCAGACATAAACAAATTACGATGAAGTATGTTTTATACCAATCTAGAAGAGAACGCAAGAGTTTTAAGCAGGATTTAAAGAACGCAGTCGAAACCAAAAAATGTCAAACAAAAAACGAAAATTTGTGTACAACTTTTCGCTTTTTGAGTTGGTTTGTCAGCGACTGTTCACTTAAAATGAATCAGAAGTAAAAGCAGCAGTTTTTTTTGTTAATGACAAATGAAGAAGTGAAAGAAATGGCAATTTTTTTACTTTGACTTTTGAAACGCTGGTTTTAAGTTTGTCAGAAATGCTTATGCCCATACAATTAATATGTAGCAAGCCAAAAATAAAAAAAATACACAATAGTTTTATTTTTTATCTCGTTTGTATCGATATCTGTAACACCTTTAAATATTGGACACGCCTTAAAGTATAATCACTTTTGCGTCTATGTAACGATGTCCGTCCATCCGTCCCGCAAGCTGGCTGCACATGTAAACCTTGTGCGTAAAGTACAGTTCGCACTTTGGAGATAAATTGCGTAAATTTTCAATAAGTCGCTCCAACTTGCTCTGTTAAAACTTCTGGTGATGGCAAACGATGGAGAAAGTTATTGTTCACACATCCTATTGGTTTTTGTTCACCCACGTTAACTCCTTTTTAAGAAATCTAGATTCATCCCCCAGAGAATATTAAAGAGTTAATTGTCAATAAGTCGCTCCAACTCGCTCTGTTTAAACTTCTAGTAAAGGCAAATGATAAAGAAACTTATTGTTCACAAATCCTATTTGTTTTTGTTTGCCCACGTTGACTCCTACTCCAGAAATCTGGACTTACCTCATAAACGCATTAACATACGTTTTGTTAAGACACAACAGAATGTGTCTAGTGTTATAAATTTTAAGATTTAACTTCACACATATGTATGCAATTTTGTACATGGGTTCTTATTGTCAGAAGTACCAAGCCTATTTAAACAAGATTTTTGCGCAATACAGTCTTTGTGCCCATAAACCATCTTATTATGTCGTTATTTAGAATAAATTTTGTAGAAAGTTTTTTATTGCAATCTCACGAAATTTTATTGGAATCGGTACATATTTGACCAAAGCTTCCATACAAATACTTCTCCCGAAAACAGCTTATAATGCCCCTACTTACCTGTAAATGTTCGCATTGACATACATTTTGGCGAAAATTACTTTTCCGACAGCTACAATATAGTGAGCAAATATTGTGCTGGGAGGTCAAAAAAACTCCCAATTTAAAGTCGCTTTAAGACGAACGAAACACTTATAGATTTTGATATTTATCTTTAATTTGTAATGTAATTTTGTTTTGTAGGCTCCATGACTACACAGAAAAAATTCTCCAACATTTTTCACCAATTAAAGCATTAATCAAAAACATAATCAGTTTTAATTAAAAATTTAATCAAGTGAATTAAACTTTTAATCAAGTGAATTAAACGTTTAATTAATACTATTAACTGGTTTAATTGATACTATTAATTTGTTTACTGGTGCAAATTTAATTAATTTTTTAATTAATATCACAAATTTTTTAATTAAAATCAATTTTTATTTTTTTCTGTGTACTAATGGGTCCCAAATAGGGTACACTTCTGATATTTTACTGTATTTGCTGTGGTATATGGTTTTCTGATGTCGGTCTTGACCAATGACACTTGTTTTACTTAATTAAGATAAACACAAAGTGATTCTTAAATAGAATTGGTGAAGTAGGCCCTAAGTCTACTTCTACTTCAGCAACAGTTTGTATGAAATTGTAAATTATGTCTATAATGTTTTTATACGTTTTGGATGAAAATTTAACAATATGTTTTGAAAGTAATAATTTAAAAAATTAAAAAAATTTTCGAGACAAAATTTTGCAAAAATTTTTGCTTTCGTTGTGACCACCCAGGGAAAATGTTGCTTCTACTGTGGATCTGGCTTAACTCTTTTTAAAAATTATTAATTTACTTTTAAACAGCAAATTTTGATTTCTTATAATGACTTGTTGCCTAGGAACAGTCATAAAAATGCTTTAATTTTTTTTTAAGTGACTGCTTCACGTGTATTTGTTGCCTTTAGTCCAAAGTGCTATTTATATTCTAATAAGAAGGGCGTTGGCCAGAAGATTTGAAGGGGTTAAATACACTTTTCTGTAGTATAAATATATTAATTTTTTTTAGACACAGACAATGATTGACACATCAAGTGAATCGGAAATTTTAAACTGCCCAAATGTTTTTTCTGTCAAGTAGAAATCTTATTTTTTTGGTGTTGAAATTAAGACACCCTTGAAATCTTTTCACTATTTCATGTTTTCTTCTTTATAAATATTTGTAGCAATTAGAAAACGAAAAAAAAAAATAATTGGTATTGTAATTTAATATCTTGTTATATAAATATAAATATAAATATAAATTATATTATAAATTATATATATAAATAAATTTGTGGAGAAAAAAAAATTTATTTTTTGCCTAAAAATAGGCAATATTTATTAAAATAAATTTTAATTTTTAGGCAACAAAATATTTTTTTTCTCCACAAATTTGTTTTTACCGGCAAAACTGTTGATTATAAAGAAAAACGTTATATGAACGGATTAAAGAAATTGTAATTCTAAATTTTTTTGAGTTTGTTTTAGCAAAATCGGACAAGTGGTTCTCGAGTTATGTTAAACAAAAAAACATCAAGATAAGGAAAAAATTTAAAATGTCATAAAAAAAAACTGACACATACGAACGCCAAACCCTTTGAGGGTTTTACTATACTGACCTAGTACCATCATCCTGACTTGGAATTTCTCACCCCCCAGACAATAATCCCAAAAATGTTCCATAGTGTTATAAGACATGTGTTTTTCCTCTTTTCATTATCGTTGTTGTAGCAGGCATACCCTACAGCATCCGGAGTATGAAGGGTATTATGCGTTTATATTAAATTTTGTAAGGCCTGTAAATTTTTCAAAAAACAATTATAAAGACTTTTTGGTTAAATTAAGAACACGAGCTTCTTTTGACCTATTAAAAATTACGATCCAAGATTTCACTTATGGTGTTTTCTTTTCTACAAAAAAATGTGACATTTTATTTTAAAAAAAATGCAATTTGGTGTCTGTTTCTTAAAAATTTTGCTTTTTTTACTTTTTTAAAATAAAACAAGCCACCCTTTTCGGGAGCAAAATTTTTAAGAAACAGACACCAAATGGCATTTTTTTAAATGAAATGTCACATTTTTTTTTGTAAAAAAGAAAACACCATTAGTATGTGTTTAGACAGCTCATGTCTTATTGACATTATTGCTACTTTATAGGCGAGAAAGACGAGGGGAAAAGAAACGAGTACACAGTTTCATATACTATTAGTACGTTTTGCTTCCTTATTCGGTATTTTTTTTCTATCTTATTCGTTGTAAAGGCTATAAAAAACATGTCGTCAACAAGACATAAATTGTTTGAACGACAATGAAAGTGCCAAGAAGAAAAAGTAGGAATCATGTCAATAAGACATGAGCCGTCTGAACACAACTTAGATCCCTTTGAAATTTTCTCCCGAAATTGCTCAAAATTTTTTTTACAAAATTTTTACCACTCAATATTTGACAAAACCTTCCCTTCAACGACCATTTACGAACAACACCTTTCACTCAATTGACTTTAAATAAATGTTTAATGCTTATGAATCTCGCACTAGCTTACTGGAGTCCCCCAGTAAAAGTTGGAAGCAGATCTGGGACATAGGCATTAAATATGCTAATGCATTGACAGTTTTGTTTAAATTAAACCAGATAAGTGGCAATGCAAGTTTCTTGTGTTACCAGCAACTTTAACACTTTAAATGCACTAATTTGGCACTACATTATTATACAATAGTGCATTATTTTTAAAATACCACGAAATCGTTTGCCAATTTATGCTCGAATAGTGCATTATTATTAAAACACGTAATGAATAGTGCATTTTAATTGCATTATCACTAGAATAGTGAAAGCATCAGTAATGCGCTATTATTGCTTTAGCACTAAGACATATTGTGAAAATCCATCTCAAACAAAACTAGAAAACTTTTTTGATCATATAACACAAATAACCAGGGGCCGTAAACATGTATCCTAAAAATCGAAATATAATTGTTGTTTCTGTTTATTTTTATTTATTTATGGTTTTTCATCAAGTTTCTAAAATTTACTTATGACATTTTAAGGCATCATGTAAATTATTCGTTACACCTTTAAATGAATTTTACACAAAAAATTAAATCAAAATAGCAAAAAAAAGAAAAGTTAAGTAAATGCCAAATTCGTTACGGTCCCAGCTTATTTGTGATATGTGTTCAAAAAATATTTTCAAGTTTCATTTAAGATTGTTGTTTGCAATTTGACAATTCACAAAGTGTTCCATTGTATCATTTTGGTTGTAGTTTTTATAATTTTATAAATGTGACATTTATTACATTATAGCAAATACCACCAATATGACACAATAGAACGATTTGTGAATTGCCAAAATATATATTTAAGCTCTAACGCAATAATAGTGCACTATTCACGTTTACACTTCTCTAGTGATAATACAATAATAGTGCACTACTCATAATGTGTTTTAATAATAATTCAAAGGAAGTGCATTAATTGGCATACACTTAAGTGGTAGTGTTAAAAAAATAATGTAAAGGATATAATGTAGTACATTAAAATTTAATGACACTTGTAGTGGTAATGCGCTTAAATATTTTATTTTACATTTAAGGGCAATGCAAAAGATGTGCAAACCACCCAGGTCAGGTTGGCAGTGAGTTAGTCTATCAGTGCGAGAGCTTTCAATTCCTGCCAAAAAGACTCCGGTCTGTTTCAATTCACGTTATTTTTGATCGTTAAATTAAGTAATTGTATATGTAAAAAAAATATTGGCGATATAAAAATATATCGGCATTTTAACGATGCCGAAAGAACGTTTTTCTTTGTTTTTCGTTTTAAATGTAGTTGTGACAAAAAGAAACAATTTCTTCGCATTTAGTGAAATAGGAAGTAAAATAAAACAAAAGTAGGACAATAGACCCTGTGTTAGAATTCCAAAAAATATCTCCTTTTATATACATCATACTTTGAGATCAATTTATCTCTTATAAAAGTACCCTTGAAATTTAAAAAACTGCGGTTATTTTCAAAAAAATTTAACTGAAAATATTTACCGGTTTAAATTCCATTCGATTTCCAAAACATAACTGATATTTTGGCATCTGAATAAAATTAGTCACTTACTTTAATCATCAGCAAATAAGTTTCATAAATCGCTATAAAAATTCTTTAGAAGGAACTAAAATTTCCACTTCAATAAAAAAATTTTCTTACGGTAAATTTATAGTCGGGCTGCCCCAACTATAACTTTTTTACTTGTTTAAGATAACATTAAATTTCCACAAGACGCGACGTTTTGACGACATTCAGTTTTTCCTCTTTTTGTTTTGGTTTTACATCACGTTGTTATTGCTGTTGTAGTGTCGCTGTTTTCTTATCTAAAAACTAATACACGAAATTGTAAAGAAATTCTCTTGCTCCCAGCCAGCAACCATCAACCATCAGCCAACCAACCATAAACCCAAATACACACAGCAAGACAAATCGATTCGAAGCCTCCGCTTTCAAGTGGTATCCGATTCATGCAAACAGCTGGTCATGTTTGTCTTCAAATTTAAATGAAAATCTAATGAAACCAATCAAAACAGAAAAATTTAATTTTTAAAGTGTATTAAAATAGAAAAAAATTAATAAATACAAAAATGTAAATAAAGAATTTATAAACTAAATAAGTGAAAATAAATATGAGGAAAGAAAATAATAAATACAGGAAATAATTTTTTTTATCACAATCAAATACTAGAAAATCATAAAAGAAATAATAAAAACAACAACTAAAAACATCAAAATTGTTTGGCAACTACAAAAAAAGAAAAAAACATAATTTTCATTTTCAAAAAGTATTAAAAAATAAATTTTAAGAAAATCATAAAATTTTTTACAAATACGTGAAAGAATCGTGTCCTTGTGTAAGTTAGTTGGTCTGCCTAAATACAAG
The DNA here is from genome assembly GCA_963931875.1 of Pollenia griseotomentosa. NCBI lineage: Eukaryota > Metazoa > Arthropoda > Insecta > Diptera > Polleniidae > Pollenia > Pollenia griseotomentosa. The sequence continues at coordinate 40,252,543 of OZ007563.1, read as the reverse complement.
TGTGTTTGTTTGTGTGAAAATATAAATTTTTCTTAAAACAACAAAACAGCAACCTTAAAAAATATTAAAAATAATTATTAACTTATTTATAGTGGTGGCATCTCAGCCATATTGGCATCTTTCATATTTTTTTTTTATTTTTACTCTACACATTTTTTTTTTTTTTGCAAAGAATTTAGTTCAAGTGCCAAATAGATAATAAAATAAAAAAAAAGTGAAAGAAAAATCATTCAAATACACAAGTAAAGGAATAAAAAGATAGGAGAAATTAAATAAATGTCTAGTTTTCCAATAAAAAAAAAATGGAAAAAGTGTGAATAGAAATATCTTTAACTAAAACAAACTACACTGGAAAGAAATTAAAATAATTTTATTAAAAACTTAAGCAAAAATCTGTTTGGGACAAGAGAATTCTAGTAAAAGAAAAAGGTGAGTATTATCTACTTGGAATTTAATTGTTTTAGCTGTGTGAATTATGCTTTTCATGAAGAGAGAGACATGTTCAGCATGAGAAATTTCGATATTGATAACTATGGCTTTACAGCTAAGTATGTCAAACTGTATTGACATATCAGTTCAGTAAGGTTTGGTAGGTCGTCATGAAATGCTTAACACTACAACGATACTTCCAAATTGTGGAAATGTGCTGCGAAAACAATACATCTGTTAGCGAAGTTCACAGAGCACTTTGTCAATTTTACGAAGCCCAGTTTTGGTTAAATAGCTACGCAAACTTGCCGTATTTGGAGCGAAGACAATCTTCCAGCCGTTGCCGAATCACCACTTAATCATTTAAAATTGACTGTTTGGTGCGGTTTACGCACGCAGAGAAAATACATTTTCAATATGGCCACCTCAAGCTTAATTTTTCTTAACGGAAATGTTAAAACATATAACATATAACGTCTAGTTTAACTATATAATTGTTACCGACAACCATATTATGGTTAAATAAGTCCTCCATCACGAAGCCACAACCATATTATGGTTGCCTCTAAACATGTTATGGTTGTATATGACAATAATTTGTTTTTAAGTTAACAATGGTATTTTCCTCTTTTCTAGGAGCAACATGCAACAAACAACCATTCTATTGATATTATTAACCATCTCATGGCCACAGACAACCATAATATGGTTGTGGCTTCTTGATGAAGAGCTGATATTACCATTATATGCTGCCGAGGACAATAATATAGTTTTCGCAAAATATAGTTAGCCTGGAGGTGCCCATTTTGAAATATGTGTCCACGCAGAGAAAAAATATAGTTGAGCATGGTTACGGCAACTACACTCTGTTTATTGTAACAATATATTGTTGTCGTACACAAATAATTGTCATTTTTATTTAATATCAGCAATATCATTGTTACTGTTATACTACATTTACATTAGGCCGAAATCTTGTAGATTTGATTTAAAATCTTCTTCGAAATCTAGTGCGTTTACATTGTACTTTTTTGACATTAGCGAGATTTTGTTTTTATAACACAACAGCTGACTTAAAGTTTTTTCGTTACACACACAAACACAAAAAGAAATATACATTAAAAAATTTGCATTACCTTTTTTTTAATAATCAACGATATTTATTTTATCAATATTATTCGTGTTTTTAATTCTTTTACAATTTTTATAAAAATTTTTAATATTTTTTTCAACAATTTTTGTTTTGTTTTTTTTTAAAATGTCATTTTTTCTTGTGCAGGGAAATATTTTTTAGTGCTATATTGTAAAAACCATAGTTGCATCATTAAGTACTACTAGATTTTGAGTAGATTTCGTCGAAATCTTGTCACGAAGTAGATTTTGTTTTGTATGGGAAATCTAGTCAAAAACAACTAGATTTGGCTCGAAATCTCGTAAGTACTAGATTTTGCGTAGGTGTAAATGTAGTATTAAAACTTCAATGTTTATCGCAATTATAAATTTGTAACAATATATTGTTGTCGTACACAAATAATTGTCATTTTTATTTAATGTCAGCAATATCATTGTTACTGTTTAAACTTCAATGTTTATCGCAATTATAAATTTGAGTATGGTTCACTGCATATTCATTTTTCTAACAACTTAATAATGATAACTTTGAAAACATATTTGGGCTATTCTTAAAATAATTACAAGAAATATATATGACTGCTGTGGGCAAGCGCTTATAATTTTGATTTCTAATGTACAGTTACGACGAAATAATGAACATAGCATTAACATTTTTATTTTGTTTCAAACACAATAATATTTTTTTTTAAACAATTGTTAAATATTATTTAGGACATTAGGACGATATGACTTGATAGCACACCTTGTGAATAGCCCAATTATGATATTTAATAGCCAGAATATCTTAACTTTATATACATGTACTCATAACATGTTTAAGATGCAAACAAAACATCTTTATTGATTGATTGATTCTTTATTAGATAAGACAGTACAACAAGAACGGTGTCTTATGTTACAGTACTTTAGAATTTACTCTTATAATATTTTGTTATCGCCATTTTCAATAGTTTTGTACCAGTTGTGTCGTTTGTCATAAATATGCCATCGAATTATTTGTCAGTGAGAAGTTAAACAATTTTAAGAACAATTAAAAAAAAAAAAAAATAAGTTAAATGAAATAAAAAAAATAAGGATATTAGCGGAGTTTAGTATTAGTCTTGCAATAGTGTAAATACAAAATATAAAATCCAACAACAACACACACAGAGATTTCGTTTAATTTCATAAAAGCGTAACGTTATTTTGCATTTGCTCTTTTGCAAGCCTAATATTGAACACCGCTATTGTATTTACATTAAGAAAAATTGTAAAGTGACACAAAATAAAAAATCGATGCAAAGAAAATTTTAATTTATTTTTTATTTTTATGAAAGTTTTAAAAGGTGCTGTAACATAACATGATTACTTCTAAATTTATTATGATAAAAATGACAATAATACGATTTCTTCTAAATTAATTATGATTAACATGATAAGAATATGATTAAGGGAAAAATATTATGATGTAATATTACGAACATACTCGTTTATAATATGATTTAATAATAATCGTAAAATGTTAACTACAATCATGAATCTCATCTTCTATGTTGCTCTCAAAATATGTTAACCACAACCATGTTTTTTCTTTGCGTTTAGTCACTTAGATCTTCAGGCCAGACTCTCTTGCGGGAGTTATGATTAGCCCTTAGTTTAGACCGAAAAAAAACACGTTAGGTTTGCACACCAATTTACTTCTGATTTTTATTATTCTTTCTTCAATACATTATACTTTAAAACTAAGTTTTACAATTGCAACTTAAGCTATTTTTTTATTATATTTGACAAATGCAACTTAAGCTACAAATAAATTTCACAATTGCAACAAAATACTTTATTTCCTGTTTATTTATTATTTATTTTAATAAATACAATATTTTTATGTTTAACTCGAAAATGCTAAATAAATTCTTAATAATTGTATTTGCAATTTGCAACGTAGCGTCTAGTGCATTGACCCCCATCCAACCCGCAATTTTCGCTTACTACCAATCAGCCCACCGGAGCACCCAGATTTTCTATTAGAATTTGTTTTATTAACAAGAAATAAATTCAACCTAGTAATTCATGTCGAGCATGAAATAATTTTGTTGTGACATTGCAGTTAATGTAATTTTAATCTTAAGGACTAGGGCGTGAAGTTACATGCAAATGGATGTTTTCTCTTGAACGTTTAAATGCTATCGCCTTAGTTATGTATAATAAAATAGGTAAATAAGAGGTTTAAAAAATGGATTTGTTTATAAGGGGGTTATTTTCTAAAACACTTCACCGCATTTGTAAAGTATTTTTATAAAAATTTCCGAAAATCCAGAAAATTGTATATGAAAAATGTCTTAACGCAAGGTGAAGGGACATACAAAATTACCCGCTTAATCTTTCATAAACCTGTTTTTTTTTTTTTTTTTTTTAATAAGTTCTTTTTTGTAGTTTTCCGCAAAAATTGTGATTCGGTTAACACTTTTTGCGGAAAATAGCATCGATTTGTTGGTGCATATTTTTTTCGAGATCAATCAAATGATTTGGTGTTATCAAAAGCAAATAATTTCTAGCACTCAAAGAAAAATTTAATTAAGTAATTTAAAAATGAATAACTTTGCCAAAATTTAAGATTCCTGTCTGTCCCTCGAGTTTGAAGGAATACTTTATCTTAAATGTAAATGTGTAAGCAGAACTAAAAAAAGATTTCTCCTAATTTTTTTTTAAATGTCCCATGCATTTCAGTTAAATTTTCCATTTTATTTCAAATAGATTATATACTTTGTTTAATGCACCGCAGCGAAGGCATAAGACTTATCTTGATATTTAGTTGACCCTTTTCAGTATAAATGGGATTGCTTAACATTAACTTGAGTAATTTTTATATATTATTTTTGTGACGGATCAATACTTCAAATGTATGTTTTTTACTTTAATAAAACAAGATTTTATTTTGCGTTAAAACAAAGGTTTTTTTTTAAATAAAATTATTAAGAGTTAACATTTTTTTGTCTCATTTTATTTATTTTTTTATACCTTTGCTTTGTTTGAAACGAATTCGAAAAATATTCGCGAAATATTCATTTGAACTTGGCGAATTTTAATACAAATTCGAATGTCATAAAAAAAGCCGAATTGACGGCATTTCGCATACGAATGCGAATATTCGTAACATCACTAAAAGGCGCAATAACGGGAAGAGCCCTCGTCAAACACAATAAAAAAATTAAGATTAACACAATGGAAAATTTCATGTCCAGAAAAAGTTAGATGTCAAACGTCAATGATGCTTAAAAAAAAATATATATACATATGTATTTAAAAAAAAAGTGTAAAATCTTTTCGATCTTTATAGCTTTTGAAATTGTTTTATTAACTTTTCTACGAGAAACCTGAAAAAGTATATGAATATTAGATTTTAATAAAACTACAAGTGATTAAAAAAGTTACTATTATCATTTCAAATAAAAATGTAAAAACTTAAACACATCTCCAAAATATAAAATAACACAATTTACTTAATGGAATTGGATATTATCCACTTATCTTAAAATATCTGTTAATTTTGAATTTTTTTTTTTTTATATTTTACGTTAAATCCATAAAAAATACGAATTTCAAAAAATCCTTATTTACAATAACAGATTTGTTAAAATTAAAGAAGTGCCTAACTTTAAAATGTCGCTAAAATGCCAAAACTATTAAGGGCCTTTTTTAGTAATTCCTATTTTTATATTCATGTTTTAATATACATAAACTCATAAAATTATTACAGTAACTAATTGTTGGTTATTAAATTCGTTTTCCGTACTGTTAAAATTATATAAAAACATACAAGTTATTTTACGAAAAATTTTACTTTTTAACATTTATGTTGTTATTCAAAAAACAAACTACCAAAAAATAATGATTTTCCGTATTTATTTTTTTATGTAGTTTGATTTTTGTTAGTTAAAAGATATTTTTTAAAAGTAAAAACTATTTAATTTAAAGAAATATGCAGTTTAATAAATAAAAAATTTAAAAATTAATGTAAAAATCATTTGTTTTAAATCAAATGTAAATGATCAGTTTTTAAAATAAATTTTTAGTTGTTTAAAATGAATATCCGTTTGAATTTAACTACATAATATTTTGAGTGTACATTTTTAGTTTTCATATAATTTTTATTTGACATGAAAAACGAATTTTAAAGATAAATTAATATTTAAATGGAATTGGTGAAATAGGTCCTAAAGGTAAAAAAATCCTCTATAAAAAAATCAATTAAAAAAACGCTGAAAGCAAACATCACAAAATTGAATAAATTTAACAGTCGGATAAATAAACAAAGATCTAAAATATTTTTTAAATTGAGTTAATCTCTTTAAAATGGCGAATATTAAAGAAAATTAAACAACTATCTAAAAATTACTAACAATGAAATTAAAAGAAACAAAAAACATAAAAAATACTAAAAATAAAATTCTCAAGGAAAAAAAACAACTCAGTTAACCCTAGCTAGGGCTACCTTCTTGGTATGGCCAGACCACAATTTTTTTTGCTTGCAATATTTTTCAAATAAAACAAAAATCAAATAAAAAAACAAAAACGTTAATTTTATAAATGACTAGCTTAACCCGGTGCGCTTCGCTACACTGCTTAAACCACTTCTTCAGTTGAGAGATATTTAATATATGCATCCTATGGAAGGTTTTCCCCCTGCGCCTTCCCGCTTTATTTTTATTTTCAAAAGTGTAGTATACCATAGGAGTGACTTCTACTAAGTTTGAACATTCTTACTATAACAGTTCTTAAGATATGTGATATTAAACATTGGCGTCCTATGGGGGGTTACATTTCCCCGCTGCTATCTTACTTCAATTTTGGGGTTCAGCAGATCATACTACAAAAAGTTTAATAAAAAGAGTGCAGCGGCTCTAAATTATATTTCTATCTATGAGGGGTACTGCTCCTCCTCTGTCCATTTCTATATTGAAATTTTAAGTTTGCCATAATAGTAGCTTTAACCACGTTTGAAGACTCTCCCTTTAATAGTTCTTGAGTTGAGAGATATTTAATATATGCATCCTATGGAAGGTATTTCCCCCCTGCGCCTTCTCGCTTTATTTTTATTTTCAAAAGTGTAGTATACCATAAGTGTGACTTCTACAAAGTTTGAACATTCTAACTTTAATAGTTTTTAAGATATCCGATATTAAACATTGGCGTCCTATGGGGGGTAACACTTCCCCCGCTGCTATTGTGTTTAAATTTTGGGGCTCAGAACATCCTACTACCAAAAGTTCAACAAATTGCTTGCAGCGGCTCTTATTAATATTGCTATCTATGAGGGGTACTGCTCCTCCTCTGTCTACCCCGCCCATTTTTATATTGAAATTTATAGTTTACCATAGTAGTAGCTGTAACCATGTTTGAAGACTCTCCCTTTAATAGTTCTTCTGTTGAGCGATATTTAATTTATGCATCCTATGGAAGATATTTCCCCCCTGCGCCTTCCCGCTTAATTTTTATTTTCAAAAGTGTTGTATACCATAAGAGAGACTTCTGCAAAGTTTGAACATTCTCACTATAAAAGTTCTTAAGATATGCGATATTAACCATTGGCGTCCTATGGTGGGTACCACTTCCCCCGCTGCTATTTTATTTCAGTTTTGGGGCTCAGAAGATCCTACTACCAAGAGTTCAACAAAATGCGTGCAGTGGCTCTTATAAATATTTCTATATATGAGGGGTACTGCCCCTCCCCCGTCTACCCCGCCCATTTGTATATTGAAATTTATAGTTTACTATAATAATAGCTTTAACCACTTTTGAAGACTCTCCCTTTAATAATTCTTTAGTTGAGCGATATTTAATATATGCATCCTATGGGAGGTATTTCCCCCCCTGCGCCTACCCGCTTTATTGTTATTTTCAAAAGTGTTGTATACCATAAGAGTGACTTCTAGAAAGTTTGAACATTCTCACTATTACAGTTCTTTAGATATGCGATGTTAAACATTGGCGTCCTATGGGGGATTCCACTTCCCCCGCTGCTATTTTATTTTAATTTTGGGGCTCAGAAGATCTTACTACCAAAAGTTCTGCATAATGCGTGCAGCGGATCTTAATATATGCGATAATTAATATTGGCATCCTATGGGGGATACCAATTCCCCTGCCCTTATCGAAAAAATAAGTAGCCTATTTTATTTTTAGGGCACTCGTGATGTATCTGTAAAAATTTCAGGAAAATCGGTTCAGTAGTTTAGGAGTCTATAAGCCAACAAACAAACAAACAAACAAACAAACACACATACAAACATTTTTCATTTTTATATATATAGATAGAAGATATGTCATCGTGCAGACTTGCAATTTTAAAAAATTCTGCTTTGAAATTGCATAAGGGTCCAGATTATAAAATTATAGTTTTGGAATTTTTGTATTTTTATTTCGTGTTTCCTCTTCTTCTTTTTGTATTTTGTATATAAATACAAATACACCTACAGCCAACTTCACTACTTTCTAAATCGTCGAAAAGTTTAACTTTAATTAAAGTTAATTTTATTGCGGAATTTCGTCACGTTTTTGAGTTACGCGAATATATGTTGTGCAACCTTCTCCATTTTCGAAGTAACGGTATATCTCGAAAACAAGAGCTAACCTTAAAAAAAAAAAACGGCAAGCACCACTAGATTCAGCGTAACCGAATTAGGTCAACTAGCACAGTGTAAATAATAAACATTTTAACGTTTTTGATTTTAATAAATTATTTTATATTAAATCTCTCAGTGTAGGTATTCAAATATTTTCTTTTCACACTGCATTTAATGTTGGTGTTAATAAAAAAAGTCTATGTGTGAAAAAGTGTGCGTGGCTGTGACCTCCACAATTTGTAAGAAATATGTTGGGAAAATACAAAAAAAAAAATCTTTCCACCTGCTGCCATAGAAAAGCGCCACCAACATTCAAGAATAAAAAAAACTATTTTAGCATCCATTCATTCGGTTCAAGTTGGACAAGTTGAAACTATACATTTATTTTATTTTTTTTAGTAATAGCAGCAGAACAACAACAAAATATACAACAACAAAATATACAACAACAACAAGAGCAACATTAAAACTGAAACATTTTTTAGTATATAGACCATTGAAAAGACCTTGTACACATTTTCTAGGAAAATGAATGTACCGGCTAAAAACATTTAGCCCACATTTTGTATTCTCAACTTATTTTGAATGAAAAAAGTTTTCTTTTTTGTGTGTTTTTGTTAAATGCGTTTTGTGCTTTTTGTTGTTTGTTCTATCCAGTTCTACCAGTGGTGGCATGAACTCAAAAGTATTTCAATTTTAATGTATGACTATTTTTATGGTTGACATACAATTACAAACAATACTTGTAGAAAATTGTAAGCAAATAAATACATGAGTTTTCTTTAAAAAATGAACGCCTTAAGGTGTTTGCGTGTTTTTTTTTATATAGTAAACAAAAACAATACGTAAATAATTTTGAAGTAAATACCTTAAGAGTGTTAAAATGAAAAGTTTTAGTTTTCTTTTTAAATTAAATATTTATGGTAAATTAAACAAAATAAACAAAAAAGAATTCTAAACATTAACACCCATTAAATGTTGATTGAAAATTAAATAATAAAAACTCGCTAGAATTCTGTATTCGGCTGTGTCCAATCATTGATCCCCTACAACAGAAGTCAGAGCTCAAATCAATAGTTAAAAAAAAATAGATGCTTGTTACTTCTTTTTTTTATTGAATCTTTCTTTTCGAAAATTACAATATGTATTCAAAGCTTAATCCTAATTCTTATTTGTATTTGTTAGCCATTACCAATGTAACCGCTAATTAGTTGCATTCAAGTGTCAAAAAAGCCAGCTAGGCTTAAAGTGTCGGATTTTCAGCCTCCGGTGACCTTCGAACTTTATTAGATCCCGAGCGAGGTAGTTGGGATGGACCATTAGTTTATCTATGTATTTAACTGAATATACTTTTTTATTTCTTCCTGGATGGTAGCGATGTTGGATGGTTGTTACTGCGTTACGAAATGAGATTACTGTTTATGGTGTTATATTCGTTAAAGCATTTCGTTGATCTGTGTTCAAATATGCAGCGAACTTAAAAAATTTTATACTATAATTCTGCTTAAAAAGAAAATTATTTGTTAAGAGTGTGACAATGCCGAGATTTTTTATGTGCTTTACCCTTTTACAACTAGTTATGTAGCGTATAAAAATAACAATAGTTAGTTTTTGGTCATTAGCCATAATTCAACCGTGTTCTATATGACCAGCGGAAAATTTGGGTCAAATGGTCCAACGGACTGGTCCTGAGAGTTGTGAAAATTTAAGAGGTACAAAGAGAAAGAACTCATGACCAGTGAAAGGAGAACCAATCATGTAACTGGTTTATGAAGAACCGGTGGTGACACATTTTTTGGGACTTTTACAAATTTGGTTCTTGAATTTAATTCTAGAGGACTTCTTTTATTGAAAAAATACAACATTTTATTGAAATAAAACTGCATCGTAGTAACTGACATTAAACACGTCTATTGAGAAAAGATCTGTGACTGGTCAAATGGTGTCAATTGACACCCTCCAATGACAACCCCATGTAAAAGGGATAGGTCTTATTCATAAAAAGTGTTTAAACTAGAACCGGTCTCTACCACCAAAGAGCTATCACGGGACTACTTTGGTGTCAGTTCGCTTCCCTCTAGGGTGGTTCCGAATAAAGCAAATGTTTTTAAGAAAATTCTTACTTTTATCATACTTTTATTACCAAAAACCATATTATAATATATCAATCCTTTATAAATCGAGCACAACCATGTTATAGTTGGCTTCAATAACTTAAAGCTTTCCATAATCTGTATACAGTCACACCTCAAAGTTAACAAGAATTGTTTATTTTTTCTTAAAAATGTTTACAAGTCAAATCTTTAACAATCACGAAAATTTGCGCAGACTGGTCGATTCTGGCCAAACATTTGTTTTTAATATTAATAAAATTTTGATGACAGATTATAGAACACATTTCAAAATATACAACTCATTTCTTAATTTGGCTCTTGGATAACTATTTTACTATAAATACTGAAGCAAAGTAGATAATTTTCTTCTTACAAATTTAAGGTTCTTAAAGTTGATTTTTGTACTTTGAAATAGAAGTAAGCTATGATTTTTCCTTTTAAGTTTTCTTTGTAAATAAGCACGTTATGTTTAAACCGTATTAGCAATTAATCATTCCATGTGATAATTGTGATTTTGTGCGCGTTATTTTTTTCGATAAGTGAAGTTATTGCGAGTTACTTTAAAAATAAATAAAACCTAAAGTAAGCCACATTTTAAGAGACCATAACAAAATAGGTGGGGCTAGGGGGTTAAGTGATAATTATATCTAGTACGTACTGTTAAGTATCAAAAGTAAGTACTATACATTTCAGCTGCCACCACCTGCCACCCCAGTAATCAGATCATTTTAAGATAAAAGTGATTATATGGGTGCTCATCGCCCAGCCCAAACAACTTAAGTCAGACACTTGAAATTGTGTATGTAGACTCCCCTCCCAACGTGTAAATAAAAAAAGTAGAGACTTTTGGAAATTCAATTCATAAGGGGTTGAAAACGGGTAAAACCAGTAACATTATATCTCGTGATCTAACAGAGGTAGACGTAAAATTCAAAAAATATCATTATTGAATCGAAAATTAAATTGTCATGTGCTTGGTAGTTTTTTGAAATTTGCACATTTTGGGTATAAAAAGGGCAAAATTATAATTTTGCTACTTTTTTCGTAAACAATTTATCTTCTTAAGTAATAAAAATTGAAATAACAACATTTAAATTGTTTTCTCTTCTCTTTAAAAGCTCTCATACAAAGTCTGGTACCTTTTGGAAATTTATACTGAAAGTATTGGCAAATTTCATCTTTTTACTGAACGAACAGATAATTAATAGGTACCTTTCCCAACCCACTTCAACACCCACCCACCTTAAACGGAAAAATATATACCATTTATGTGGTATTTCCAAAAGAAATTGTGCAAAATGGTATGTTCCAGTTGAAGGTTGCTAAACAATCCCAGCCCCCCCCCCCCCCCCTCACCCATCACACAAGAGCTCAAGTCGGATTCACGTCTGAATTATGTAAAGATATATATACATAAGTTTACATATTATAACCATATATAATCATATCTACTTTTATTTGCTCAGGTAGACCAAAAGATGGGGACAGGAGATTACCATATATGGATATTCCACAAACTATTAATATACAAATGATCATATTTTTACACCTCTAGAGCCTTTTTTAATTTTGTTCGATACTTTTGGGTCGTCAATGATTACCTGTATGTACGTGTCCAAAATATCCAAAAACCTGCTATTCTTAAGATGGATTCCAAATTTCAGCCATTTACGTCAAGAAATAAAGAAGTTATGGATTTTTGGCCGGAATTGACCACAGTGCATTGTCTTCTTTACCATTTGTGAAACTCAATTTGATTAAAAAATGTTAACCATGTTTTTGAAGCCGGTTTTGGCCTCTCCTGAACATTTTTGATCTTTGAGTTGTGACGGCTTATGACTTAGTGTGCGATATATATAAAACTGTAACGTTACTTACCCACTGTCTGATTCATTGTCGCACAACCTAACAAGTTGAAATTTGGGCCCATGCACTAATGCGAGATTTTTCAAATTCGAATGATTAAGGGGTAAAAATTCCTTAATTCGTTAACCTCATACCTTCTCAACTAAAAGAGGTACAAACAAATTTGATAATTGCCGTTGTTCATTGACCCTATAAAGCTAAACCTTCTTCTTTACCGTTAAAAACTAAACTTCGCCTGTGAGGCGGCTTTTTTAAAAAAAAATGAAGAGCTTTTCTAATTCTTGATATATTTTTTCTTATTTCAAAACAGCTTTTATATAAACTTCGGTATTTTTTATTATAAAACATAAAATAGTTCATATTTTTTTTTTTTGTATAAGCCAATAAAATGCTCACTAAAACACACTTCAAGCTTTTTTTTTAAAACAGATCGTTTCAAAAAATATATACATATGGGGGTTTTCATGTCAAGTGACCCAATTTTTAAATCGATGTCTTCCGACTTGGATTTCATAACAATCAATGCATACACAAAACAAACTTGTATAATATTGATCATGCAACACCGTCATAGAAAAGGTAAAAACATATAAATATTTAGGTGTATACGTGGACGAAAACTTTAAGTGGCTAACTTATGTGCAAAAACTTTGAAAAAAGTTAAAAAAGACAGCTTACAGCCTCTTTTACCTAAGTCACTGTACCCCATTCACAGTCCTAAAACAAGCATACTTCTCTTTGGCCGAATCATACTTAAGGCTTGGTATAACAGCATGGGGAAGCTCTACGTAATGTAGCAGTCTACAGCAAACACAAAACCAAATTTGAAAAATTCTATTAAAAAACAAACAACACAACCAACAAATACAGTATTCCATGATATATAGTGACACAAACAATATGCACTCAAATCGAAACACACTTGTAATCCCAACACTCGTAAACAACACACTCGTAAACATCACACTAGCAAACAACCCTGCCGTCAAATGAGTAGCTAACTACAAAAAAACCCAACTTTAAGTTAGCTTGTATAGACTAACTTAAAGCCAACTACTACGCAATGCAAAATTTACATTAACCAAAGTGTATACAAACACTGTGTTGTATATTTTAAGTAGAGAGAGCCAAGTCGTTACCAAAAAAATCAACGTTGTTATTGATGTTATGTTATGACAATTTAATCTCATATTTACGCTCTTAATTGAGTAATGGCAAAAAACATAGTTTTTTTATTCAAAAACTAGACTGCCCCTGTAGGCTAGCTGGTAGTGAGCAAGTCTATCAGCGCCGAGGTTGCGGGATCGATTCCCGCCAGCGACTCTGGTTAAAAAAAAAGTTGAATAAAAACAACTTTGATTAATAAAATAAAATAAAAGAAATAAAAGAAAATAAAATAAAAAAATAAAATTTTTTTATTTTTTTGAAAGTATTCATCCAATGAATAACATTCATAGATCGGCCTTAACTTAAACTAACTTAACTTAAAGCTAACTTAAAGTATTGAGTTTATAGCTAGCTACAAAAAGTTAACTTAAAGTTAATTGAAAGTAATGCAGAGTCGGACAATCGACTACTTCCTAGGACATCGCAATGTTAAAATAGTTAGTAAATTACATATAAAATAAATCCAAGTGTCAACCACCACTAGTTGAAAAATAGTTAGCTTTCAGTTAATTTAAAGTTAACTGAATGTCCGACAGGGAACATACTCCAAAACAACACTACCGTAAACAACACACCGATAAACAACTCACATCAATCGTAAATAATAACCACGGTATCAACGGCCCACATGATAACAACACAAACGTCAGCAACAACCAAAACGATAAGTTCACTCATGTTAACAATAACCAACATGTAAACAACAACACAAACGTAAACAATAACTCACAAGCAAATAACACTATACACGTAATTAACACTCACGTAAACGTCAACCTTAATGATGACTATCCTCATATAATCAACAACAATATAAGCATTAACAATATTAACGATTACAGCAACCCACATGTCAACAACAACACACAAAACTTCAATAACAATACACACGGCAACAAAAACCAAAACGTAAACGGCAACAACACTCACGTTTTCAATAACATGAACGTGAACAACAATAGCGCAAGCAACAACACATACGACACAACACCACCACAAATAGCAGGAACAGGAGAACAAAAAGAGTATGGAATATAGCAACAACATTAGAAGTTCTAAATATCAGAAGCCTTTATAATATAACACTGATAAATGAATTCTGCAACGACTCTAAAAACCTTAAACCTATAGACCATACTTACAACACAAGAAGATATAAAGTAGAACGATTCCACAACAATTATGGCAAAAACTGTCTAAGCCCCGTATTTATAAACGTTTATTAAATTAAACAAACGTTTATTAAGGAAGATTTTCATAGAAAATTTGTTTTGTAAACCTTTATTAAATTTAAAATTTTTTGTAAATACGGGGGTTAGTGTTTAACTTTCAACTCTGTTTAACAAATTACCCACTAACTTACTTAATCTACCAAACACAAGCCAAAGGAAAAATTATTATACTGCCACAGTCATTGAATTATTGTTATGTATTATTATCTCTTTTTCATTTATACTGCAACATGGCTTCGCGGGAATATACTATAAGTAAAATATAAATAATTTCAAAACGTAGATAAATAATTGAATTAAAAAAAGGCTCAAATCAAAATAATACCTTTTTTATGAAAACATAGCATGCATTTTTATTTAAATTTTTGTATTAACTCAAAAAACTATATTTTTCTTAATATAAAGGTAGACACTACACTATTACGAAAATAACCTCAAATGTGGTTTTCGAGATGAAAGAGTAATCGAAATTCGTTAAAATTTTAACAGCAGATTCATATTAATGGTATTCACACCGAGCTTGTTAGTTTGTTAGTCGTTAATCGTTACTTTTTTACACGCATGTTGTTTTTGTATATTTAACGCGCTACCGGATTAACATTTAACAAATTAACGACACAGTACCCCTGATAAAATAGTTGTTAGTTGGTAACTCACAATCAGCTGTTGCAGTTTCTAAACAAATATGTATAATAAAAAAGTCATTTGTGATACCTTTCCAAAAAAATATTTGTGTTTTGGCAATTTTCGTGTACATTGAGAGTAAGTTTGTTAATGAAATGAGTTTTTTTTATTTTATTTTAATAAATCATAAACTGTATAGACTTATAGACTAACAAAGTTTTAAAAAGAGGGTCGTTCACAGTTGGTAACTTTAACAAATTAACAAACTACCGAGTAACAAATTAACAAGTTCGGTGTGAATACCACTATGGATTGATATTGATTGATATTGTTAAATGATTTCTTACAAAAAGTGAAATTTTAAAAATGTTGAGTTAATGTCCTCTTATTGATCAAGTGCGTAATGTTTATTAAGGAAAATTTTCTTATCTTTGTTTTGTTAGCCTTTATAAAATTAAAAAAAATTGTATGAAGACCCCAATTCACATTTTTCTTACAGCTACTACTAGGTTTCATACAAAATTTCATCATTTTATTTACGCTTTGCGTCGTACATAAAAATTATTTTAGTCCTTTTTTCCTCCATAGCAATTTGAAGTAAACACTCGCATGCACTAATATCCTTGGTAGACAGTAATTGCACAATGACCTTTTCCTTAACTTTATTTGTGGTTCTGAGTTTGTTTCCTGGTCCTTGGAAGTATGAGTTTAATAAGACCATATAATCAGAAAAATTACTTTCAAGCTAAACCTCGCCTCTCTGGCTACACGAAGAACCAAATTGCTATACATGCGGTATTTTAAAAACCTAGAAACAAAAACTGTGCCATATAAATACGTCCACGAAACAAAGGGAAACGTTAATGAAGTTGTAGCTTAAATGCTTATATACCTTTTTTATTGAGTCAATATTCGATTTATTAACATAATTATCTTTCTGTTTACATATACACAATTTAACTTACCCAATTTATAATACTACTACATACAACATTCAACGTAAACATAAATGTACATGTATAAGCAAAATGTAAACAAATTTTGACAACTTTAAGGAATAAACATCTGGCTTTTGCGCAGACCTAATAAATGGGCCTTTGTTTTGTTGTAATTTCAATTGAAAAATGTCAAAAAACACTTTGTTTAGTAAGTTGTGTTTTGCATACTAAACACACTTAGGATGATTGTTCGCAAACATAAGAAGTATAAAACATTTAAGAAAATTATTTAATCATAATGACTGTTACCGACAAAATTTTAATTCTTACGTCAGTGAAAACATACACCAAATGGGCAAATGTAAATCTATCGATAACTTTAATTACAACCGTGAAGACACACTAAGCTTTATAACACCTTAAAATATATATATTGTTGTATATGAAAATGATTTATTGGATACATAAAGGGAAATCACGATGGGTAGTGCAAAGTGTGCAAACGATGCAAATGCGTGCAAAAATACATACATTTGCACAATACAACAACAAAATGTACGTATTTGCAATTTGCTCTATTTTACTTCGTTTGCACTAAAAAAACCATCAGCAAGATTAGTAGTGCATATTTGCTCCGTTGCAAACAAATGTAAACAATAACATTTGATATATTAAGTGCCATATTGTTTTTAAGGAAACTTATAATTTGAACAATTTCGTGGTTTTTAATACAAATTAGAGAATTAAACTTAAATTAATTAACAAGAAAACATATATTTTAATTTGCTTGTGTATAATTCTTAACAAATTCACATTTTTTACAGTGCTGCCAGAAGTTTTTAGTGTGGCCAGAATAAATTTTTAGAAAAATAGCACATTTGCACAAAAAATAAAAGTGGTAAGCTCACGATCAATCATAATATGCACTGCAAATTTACACAATGCAAATTTGCACAATGACCATCGTGATTACCCTTATAATTTTTTAAATCACGTTTTGTAGGCAGGTATTGCAAAACCTTATTAAGCACTATTGTAATGATTTGAAACTTATTATTGAAAACTAAGGTAATATAAGAATTAAAATAAAATTTAAAAACATGAATTAATAAAGAGTTCGCTTTCAGAATTTTAAAGCGACATTCTAGTTTTCTATTAAAACTTTGTTTTTTATTTTACAATGCGGTTGCCGTAATAAAAGATCTTATTAAAGTGACTAATATTTTTGAATTTTCTGCAATCAAACAAAATGCTTGAGTGACTTTATCGAACCATTATATTTTGGTGGGTGAATTAGAAACACTAGAATAATTTTCAAAATTATAAGCTAAATCAAATTGGGTAAAATATGTACCAAGGAAAATATTATGACGAATGTTAATGCAATTTATAATTTCATTTTTAAATTAAGTTAGAAATAAAGCAAAAATATTTCTTTAAAAATATTACCACATTCTCTTCTATGTCGACTCAAAATGCCCACTCTCCTTCCTTTCCTTAAATTATTGCATATGCCGTTTAATTAAAACGTCATTTTATTCACCATCAAAATTTCCCAACATTGTGTGCGATGTTTGTTGTCAGTTCAAATATAAAAGTTAATCGAATAAATAATTTAAAAGCTTAGAAGACATGTTGTGTAATAAATACTTTTTGTGGTTTAATTTACTTTTATCTGAGTCTACAATTTTTACATAAAAAGCTCATCTATTTTAACAAACATGTAGCCATACTTCTACTCACTCTCTCAAATATTAATAAATATGCGTTGTTGTCAGTTTGTGTGAGTGTAGTATTTTAGCATGTCATTCTACTCATCATCATGTACAAAATACATTAACAATTAAAGGAATAGACAAGACTACAAGCAGGCAAAAAAAAAAAAAAAGAATATATCATAGATAAAACCACAATAATATAAAAAGAAAAGAAACAATAACAAGTGGTTTTTATTTGTGGTTAAGACCATGAGTAATTGTCTTTAAAGAAAAAAAAAACTAAATAAACAATAACAAAAAGTTTCATTTACATACAATTACATCAGGGATGCATAATTGGAATTTCCAAATTGTACTAACATGTTCGTAAAATTTTGTACTTTTCGTACTCCAATTGTACAAACATTTTTTTTTTTTTTTTGTATTTTAAAATTATGCACATAAAAAATAATACAAATGGGGGATTTCATGTCACCCAATTTGACCAATTTTTTAAATCCATGTCTTCCGATTTGGATGACATAAGCTTTTTTTTCAGCAAAAAAAAAAAAAAAAAAAAAATAAAATAAAAAAAATCTTAAAATTTATGACCGACCACAATTAATTTTTTTCTTTAACATACTTGTCCTTTATAGTCCCATACAAATACTGCGTTTTATTAAAATGTTAAATTAACTAAAATTTTCGTATTTTGACAGATTTTAATCATTTATGGATTGTTTTGTTTTCAACTTCGTTTTTTAGATGTCTTGAGAAAATTTCGAAATGTTGCTTAAAAAATATTTTTTTCCCACAAAATTATGTTTCTAAAACGACTGAGCAAGTAAGAAAAAAGTAAGCTTTACCTAAAAGAAATTTTATTGCGGAATTTTGGTATTTTTTGGTTAGTTCATTAAACTTAACCATTTTTGAGTTACACGAATATATGTTGTCCAACCTCCTCCATTTTCGGAAAAAACGGTATATCTCGATAACAAGAGCTAACCTGAAAAAACGGTTAGCACTATTGTATTCAGCGTACCCGAACTAAAAAAGTGTGTTATTCTAGCACAGTGTTTTTGGTGTTAATTTTACTAATAACTTATTTATGGGCAACCATAATATGGTTGTGTCTTCTAGATTTAATACAATAAAATGGTTTAATTAGCCATGCTTACAAATTTTCTTAAAAGATAGTATTGTAAGAGGTGACTATAATTGTTTAATCTGCACAAATTTTTATTATTTCTCATAAATGAGAAATATTTAATTTATTATTCTTTTTCATTCATGAGTATGAAGAATAGAAACAGTTTGCTTTTGTTTATTCATATAAGAGATGTTTTTTTATTTTTCATATTCATGAGTAAAAATAAGCAACCACATTTTGAAACGTTCAACACACTCAGGAATGAACAATGAGTGACTGTTTTCCTACTCTAGTTTTAATTAGTCCTCTTTGCTCGAAAGATACTAAAATTCAAAATAATTGCTTTTAAAATGTAAACAATTTTGATTTACAATATTGTCCTAAGATTATACCCAGTATGCAGTATTTTGCGTCTACACTTTTCTGAATAATTTTCAAATTTGTATTAAAACATGTGAACTTACAACACAAAATTATCAAGTCTACATTTTGCGTTTCAATTTTTTAAATTATAAAACTAATTTGTTTTCGTTTTTGTTTGACTCTATAAACTATACAAATTTATATAAATACGGGAACAATTTTTTTGTCGTTGATTTTTAAGTATCTTATCGCCCATCGATTTTAATGAAACATATATTGTTTTTAAGGTATTTTTGTATAGATGATATAAATTTTCAGGATTAAAGGGTTTAAAAAGTGTTTAAAATTTGCTTGCAAACACACGCACATACATGTATAAATAGTAGTTGAGTTTTTTGTTATTCTCTCAAAATGTGTTTTTCCTTGCATTATACTTGAAAACACACATGTATAAAGGACGGCTGTGCTCTATGCTGTTTTCCCATAATGTTTTTGTTTTCATTTTGTATTAGGACAGGGTTACCGTTAGACATTTTGAAAAATAAAGTCGCGCAAAAACGTCGTTTAAGAAAATAAAAGTCGGAAACTTTTTTAATGACTTTTAACGAAGATCTGTGTTTTTATTTTTTACTCTGATAAGATTTCATGAAAATTTTAATTTCAAAAGATTTTGTTATTCGTGCTTAATTCCCAGTTTTTATTATTAATAAAAACACTTGCAATTTATTGTTGATGGGATAAGCTATTCCTATGCGCATTTCACTGGTTGCTTAGGCCAGATCATCAGGAAACTTCATCCATAAAAATTTTTTTTGAAAAACTAAAGATATTAAACCAAATAAAACTGTTAAGCGTATAAGACTTATAGCAACAGTTCTACTTGTAATATTATCAAAGTTTAAACAAAACACATCAACAATAAACAGTGGGTTTATCTCATCTTACATTCCCCACTACAATTAGTTGAAATTCTCTCAACATTAATTGTAGTTGTAAGTAGGTTAAGAAACACAAAATAAAAACAACAACAACTTTACAAAATATGTTATCAATTAAGTGTTTTTTAGGCCGTGCACTTGCCTGTTTATTATCAAAAAGTAAAGTTTCATGATATATTTTTTTTTCTACATTTTTGCAATTAAAGTGTTTGAAAAGCGTTTTAATTTATCTTGCAGATACACGTACAAAGATGGGTGAATAGTGCATTTTTCCGTTTTCTTAAAATGAGTTCGTTTTTAATGTATAACTCACGGGGTCTCTCAAAAGTAAATGTCAAGTGGTCGAATTTCGACCACCGGGCGATCCTTGTGTACAATAAATCTGTTGATGCTAGTTTGAACGTAATTCAAACGTTATTAAATCAAATTTTTTCAAACAATTTAATAATCGAATTTTCATTAACTAATTTAGACGTCTGCTTTGTGTGTAATTTTACACGAAATAAAATAAAAACTGCTAATGATCTTTAGATAAAAGAAACAATTGTGACAGTTTACGAATTCTTAAACTTAGAGCTAATGAATGCAGTTTACGAGACAATGAAAGAGAGACCAGAAAATACACTGACATTAGTTTTTGATATGCAAAAAGTTCAAATGTTGCCAGAATATCCTTTTTAAGGACCTTACAACTCTTGTCAACTAGGTTTTAACAATTTTCAATTGTGGGCGTTGATGTCAAAAATCCATAATTTAATTTTTTGTTAAATAAAACGTACTTTTTTCTTTTTTTTTGAACAAAACGTACTTTTTTTAATTTTTAACAAAACGTACTGTGCCCGACCTTAAGGGGTATGGTATCAAAGATCTTATTATAGAAGTATTAAAAATAATATATATGTAACACATTTCGAGTATTTCGTTATATTTCAATAAAAATCAATTGTGAAAATTAACTGTGTTTACTGCCGGTTTTAAGAAAATTAAAACAAGTGAGTGAGTGAGAATTTATGTTGAAAACAACAATAAAAAAAAATATTTGTTTTTGTTTTTAATAAAGGGTGGTTAAATTGTAAGGGCCGATGTTGAATGTGAACCACACCTAAACGCCAAGTTTTTTTCCGAACTTTATTTGACATTTCTCTATTTCAGACTTACTCAATTTGAACCATGGAGAGATACACAATCCAACAACGTGTTAAAGTTATCCAGACTTATTATGAAAATGGATGATAAATTTCGAAGAAAATCATCTTCAGGCACATTTTCACCTCAGTGGATTTGTCGATAAGCAGAATTTCCGCATTTGGGCGAATAATAATCCAAGAGTGATTGTCGAAAACCAATGCACCCACAAAGAGTGACTGTTTGGTGCGGTTTATGGGCTGGCGGCATCATCGGGCCGTATTTTTTCCAAAATGAGGCCGGTCAGGCAGTTACTGTGAATGGTGTTCGCTATCGTGAAATGATAACGAACTTTTTATGGCCCGAATTGGTAGATATGGATGTGTACGATATGTGGTTTTAGCAGAACGGTGCCACTTGCCACACAGCTAACGAAACAATGGCTCTTTTGCGCAACAATTTCAATGGCCGTGTTATCTCACGTAATGGCGATGTCAATTGGCCGCCAAGATCATGTGATTTGACACCGTTGGACTTTTTTCTTTGGGGTTATTTGAAAGAAAAGGTGTACGTCGATAAGCCAGCAACAATTCAAGAGCTAAAGGATGAGATAATTCGGCACATTAACGGCATAGAACCTCCATTATGCCTCAGGGTCATCGAAAATTTGGACCATCGGATGGAGGTGTGCCGCCGTGGTCGCGGCGCCCATTTGGCCGATATTTTGTTCCATACATAATTCAGTAATACCAATATATCATAATAAAATAAAATTACAATAATTTCCTAAATAGTTTGTGTTTTATTCAAAATCAACATCGGCCCTTGAAATTTAACCACCCTTTATAATTTCTCACTTACTCACTTATTTTAATTTTCTAAAAACAGGCAGTTGAACTTGTTTTCATAATATTTATTACATAAGAAAATACGCTTCATACCAATTTTGTATAGAACTTGATGATATCGATGATATTTTATTTTCTATAAAAATACTTTTATATATATTTTTTTTTTCTTAAAAAAAAAAAATATAAAAAACGACAACTAAAAAAAAAAAAATAAAAAAAATTCAAACTAAAAAAAATTTTTCTTAATACATTTAATATTTAAAGAAGAACATGAAGTTCTTTTCTGAATTTTTTTAAACCACAAGCGTCGCGTCAATATGTCTGTGCCACATGTTTCACATAGTGTGAAACAGATCTTTATTTTTAACAATATTTTCACTATGAAACAAAAACTAAATTCAAATTATTTGATGTGAAATAAAAAATTGTCTTCTCTTAATGGTTTAATTGGTTCAATAAAATGTCTGAAGAAACTTGACATCTTTTTATAAATCGTTAATTTTAATTATTAAATAAAAATTCTAATGTTGACACATTTAAAATTAGATAATTTGTCATTCTTAAATCTTCTTTTCTTATTATAGGAAGAAGTTTGTATCCATTATATTTTCGTATTTTATTTCCATATTCTTTATTTGCCGATGGTCATAAATTTTCAATTATTACCATCTAAATAAAAACCAATAAAAATGGATGAAGAAGATAAAGACAAAAAATTATTACCTTTTTTTTGTTTTCTTTTGGAATCATAAAAGAAGATTATCTGTCTAATTAATTGTTTTGTGCGTTGAATAACTATAAATATCGCATACAAATGGCCAATTTCATTTAAATATCAATTCATATTCAAATATAGTTTTTTATATACTTTCATTTTTATTTGATATGAAAAACGAGTTTTAAACATTTATTGATATATAGATAAATTGGTGAAATCGGCCATAAATCATATATAGGCACAACTCAATGTTCAAAAATGAACAGGAGAAGCAGAAAACTGGCGTTAAAAACATGCTTGCAAATTTTTAATCAAATTGAGTTCCAGAAATGTTTAACAAGAAAAATCAAGGAAGACAGTGATGCAAACGACATTTTCGTTGTCCCTTTAGTTTTGATTTGTGAAGTGGTTTATGAAAAAAATATCCGTTTTTTTTATTAATTTTGAGTTGTGCCTGTTTATGATTTAGTGAGCGATATGTATGAAAATGGGACTGAAAAAGCTAAAAAAATTTACGTTGCATATTTTTTGATCCAACAATTAAAAAAAACTTGAAGAAATTTTACTGTAAACAAACAGCTAAAAAATTCCCTAATTCATATTTGAATAGCTAAGCCACTTAATAGCTGAATTGGCAACACTGACGCAAACCATCAACTACTTCTTTTCGTAAAAAATTTCTTTATTTATTTATTTATTTGTTTATGCATTTACCACGAAAATAAAACAAACACAATTTAATAATACGAATGAATTAAATTTTTTTGAGGAATCCATCAATCAATTATTTTTGCTTTTAAAATTGTTTAACAGACTGTGTAAATATTGATGCAAAGAAATGTCAAAAGATATGCGATAAAAATAGAACTAAAAAGACATTCAAATGGAAGCAACAACCAAAATATTTGATTATAAATTTGTATGAAAAAAAAACTTTGTGCAAAAACCCATGAAAATGTTTTTGTGGGAGTAGGTGTGTGTGTTCGTTTATTGGTTCTTTGCTGTTGTTTTGTTTTTATAGATAAAATACATTTACTACATCAGTTAATGGAAACACAATTTATGTTTAGTGGTTTAAATAACTCAAACGTATGATTAATATTAAATGTAAAGTTCCTTCAAATAAATATTAATCATACGTCATCGATTTATTGAGGTATGTTTTTGGGTTATTAGGAACTTAAACTTGAGGCATTTAGAAGGGATTCGTTTTAGAGCGATTTTGCTTCTGTAAATAATTTTGTTTATATCTTAAAATATTTAAAGACTCGTAGGCAAAAGTTTATGGTAATTAATTTTCTAATTAGCAAATTGCTGTTTGTAGAATTTATAAATTACACATCCGCAAACCTAAATTTATAGTTGCCATAGCAAAAGCAATCATCTTAAATTGCTTATTAAATAGGATTTTGTGGAAAAAAGCAGTATATAAATCAGTGAAGATATTATTGATTATTCAAAATCAGATATTTAGCAGGAGTATTTTGGCATTTAATTAACATCCTTAAGGATTTAATTAAGCTAATGTCGTAAACAAATACGTAAATGTTATACAGCTTAATATTTATGACCGCCAATAAATTGCTTTACGGTGTATTAAACTATAATTAAAGTTAAAAAAATTCTCGGTTTTTTGTTCTTTATATTATAATGAGTTGGATAAAGTTAATTTGTTGTTTTCTAAGAAAATTTAACGGAATGGAATTGAAATGTTGTATTAGAAACATCCCTAAGCTCTTCAAGCTATAAATGTTAAGTTTGAAAGAGTATATAACTAGTTTGTAAAGATCTTAAGCATTCATTTTTTTTAATTTTTCTTTTTTTTTTAGGCGAAGGATGTTGTAAATCACGTGCGGTATATAAGGGTTTCTACACCCTTTGCCTACAAAACTTAAGGTCATGCCTGTGAACCCGAAAGTCAAAATCCAGTGTTAAGACTTAAATGATAATTAAATTATGGGTGGTCCAACCATAATGCACGATGTTAATTGTAAGTCATACCTTAACGTAACGTTTTTGCCCAACTTAATTTGACATTTCTTTGTTTCCGTGTTTGACAAATTGAACTATGGAGAGGTACGCAAAGCGGTCTGCAGGAAATGTGAAAGCGGCTGTGTTTGCTCGCCCAGTTCATTTTGCGGAAAACATTGCTGCTGTTCGCGGTAGTATGGCAGAAGAGCCGTCATCTCACGAACGTCACTGGACGATATGTGGTTCCAACGGGAAAGTGCCACTTGCCACATAGCGAACGACAGAACAGCTCTTTTCTGCGAGAAATTCAATGGCCGTTTTATCGCACGTCGTGACGATGTTTATTGGCCGTCACGATCATGTTTTTTGACACCGTTAGACTTCTTTCTTTGGGGATATTTAAAAGATAAGGTGTACGTCAATATGGCGAGCATTTGGGTGATTTTTTGTTTCGCACATAATTGTCATGACTCCTTGTATAACTAACAAAAATATAAAGTGGGTTCTCTGAGAACTTGTTGTTTTATTTACAATTAACATCGTGCGTTTTGGTTGGACCACCCTTTAGTAGAAATGTTAATAAGGGATATCTTTGAATTAACGTTAGATTAACGTTATTTGCAGTTTCAAAAGTAAACGTAAATAAAACACATATAAACTATTTTTTTCATGATATTTCTTTTTTATTATAACGTTCGAACGTTGACATTATGTGTGAAACACTATATCAATTAAATGACCACCATGCGAAGTGTTGCAAGCATTCTACAAAACTGGTAATTCTGGCACAGCCACATATCGTGCAAGCAATTGGCAAACTTGTGAAGAAATTTAAAGAGACTGGAGCGGTTACAGATATTGTAAGGCCAGTGCATCATCGTTTCGCTCGTTCCGCTGAAAATATCGCTGCTGTAAGTGAAAGTGTTGCCGAAGACCCGAATGTGTCGATTCCTCGTCGTTCTCAGGAATTAAGACTGTATGGTCGTATAATAACCGACTTTTTTTTGCCTGCTATTGAAGAATGCGACTTGGAGAATAAGTGGTTTCAACAAGACGGTGCCACATGCCACACAACTCGAGCGAATATGGCTTAATTGCAAGAGACATTTCCTGGCCGTGTAATTTCTCGTCGTGGTGATATCAACTGGCCACCAAGATCATGTGATTTGACACCATTATACTTTTTTTTTGTGGGGCTACGCGAAAGCCCGTGTTTATGCAGATAAACCTTTAACTCTTGAGCACTTAAGAACCAACATTCGTCAAGTTATGGCTGAGATACCGCCCAATATGTGCCAAAAAATGGTCCAAAATTACCTCAAAAGAATCAATGCTTGCAACACTTCGCTTGGTGGTCATTTAAATGATATAGTGTTTCACATATAATGTCAACGTTTAAACTTTATAATAAAAAAAGAAATACATATCATGAAAAAAATATTTTATATGTGTTTTATAAACGTTTACTTTTGAAATCGCAAAATGGATAACTCGTTATTTAATAACGCGATCTAAAAATACCACTATTTTCGGCAACAGGCGGTGCAAGATGCCTTACAGCCCCGTAAACAATTCTTTTACTGTATAACTACTATCCTGGTTGTGTACTCCCCAGCAAAAACTTTACTAACAATCCTACTTTTAATGACTTCCAGCATTCATTACTTTGTAGCTTTATTCGCCACTTTTTGGATTATTAGTTATATATAAAATAATAACTTTATTATTATATCTTAAATATACATTACAAAAAAAATTAATATAATTATACGATTTTAAATAAATATTTAATTCAATTTTCAGTATATTCCGTTAATATTTGTTAGACTATGTAATTTAAACAATAAATTTTATGTTAATTCCATGGAAAATCCAAAAATCAATCAAATGTATGTAACTATATACATAAATGTGTTTCAAAATTACCCTCACAGTATATTTTTGTTATTAGAACATTAGTAGTTATATAGATCTAATGTAAGCGATATTTTTTGAACAACATAATATTTACATTACACACATTTGTATTACGGTGTTAGAGTAATAAATGTTTTTGTGCAGCAAAACTATTAAATGTTTTTTTTTTTTTACATTTCGAAAAATGTATTATTGTGTACACTTTCATGCATATCAGAGCAATTTTAATTAGTGTGTTTTAACCTTTTTGAATTAATTTGCAATAACTTATTTTTGGCCTCTTTTTGTAACTATATATTTTTATAAAAAATTTGAGTATAAAAATACATATTATTTTTTAGGTTATAATTGGCCAAATGCTCCACAGGGAGCTAAAGGAAATAAGAAGAAGAAGAATTGGCCAAATTATAAAGGATTACTTTTGGGACATCTCGAACAAAAATAATTACTTTTTCTAGTAGAAAAGTAAGTAGTCGTCTCGTCAAATTCTCATTATTTTTTAGCTTATTTTGTAAGCAAAGTTTTTGCTGGGTCTCTTATTGCTGTGATCAGACTTATACAAGTTAATCTTAAGATTAACCAGTATTAGATTTCTTTTTAAAAGGTTTTTAAGGTCAAAGATCTATAAAATGAAGAGGAAAACTTAATTAATTAAATTAAAAAAAATTAAAACTGAGCTACACAATGGTAATGGAAAATTCATACAAAAGAGTGCATATGAGCCAGTATAGCAACAAAGGCTATTTGCTCGATGCATTGTTTTTATATAAACAAACCTTCACTACCCAGTAAAAACTTCGCCTACTTTTTACAATGAATAGCTTTTTTCACTCATTATATCGTCTTTCTTCTATAACTACTTCTATAACCACTTTCTTCTGGATGTTAATTTTTAGAACATCCCTTGTAAAATTCATTGGTTCTTTCAGTAGAATTGTAAGTAGTGCTTTTATGTTTTTCTGATTACTCAACACATTATTTTGTAAGCGAAGTTTTTACTGGGTATGTTATTTCTAAATTTTATAAAAAAAAAAAATATTTTTGATAATTTAGTCAGGTTCATTGAATTTAATTTTTATACTTTTTTTATGAAGGTATTTTAAAATAAATTAAAATTTATTGAAAGTTTTCACTCTTGACTGAACTGGGAATCGAGCCCAGTTTTTCACGGACAGGTTGTCCTTACATATTTCAATTGTAACCACACAATCTCTACCGTTTAACACTCAGCGCCATTGACGATGGCTGGCCGTCAATAGTCAATCATCAGTTTTTAAGCCAAATGGTATTTTAACTTTGGTAAATCAAAATTTGTTTTGCATGATTATCTTTTTTAATTGATTTACATATTGATAATAAATAATTTAATGAAAATTAAATTCAATGAACTTTAGCCTGATTAAAAATCAAAAATTTGTATTAAAAACTATAAACAGTCCAATAAATACCGATAAATTTTCATAACAGTTCCTTTTTATAAGCATTTTATAAACCTGTCCAAGTATTTATAACTCACGCCGATATTCTTCGGAATAATAACAGTTTTTCTTTAATATTTATTTTATCGAAAAAACTTTTTATATAAAAAGTTCTCTAAGTTTCCAAAAGAAAAATAACAAATAAAACGTCGAAAATTGGTTTAATTTTTGCTTATCAGATTAAGTTTTTATTATAATTTACACTTTTCCATTCATTTCATTGTTACAACAATTTAATAATGAAAATCATCTAAATAATTTGCTTTAAGGGTGAAATGTATAAAATTCTATTTAAATATCTTCTAAAGCTCGGTCAAATTATGTTTACCATTAATATTTTCTTTATGCGTAATTCTTTTTTATTATCGCCTCGTTCTTTGCAACTATCTTCCTTTTTATTTTATTTTTATTTTAATACTTAAATCTCTAAGGCAGAATTAAGAAAATTGCGTTTCCTCCTTTTTCACATTTTGAAGGATGTTCTTACTGTGTAGCTGTACATAAAAAGCATGATTAGTTTATGATGTAGTTGGCAGCAAAACTTATTTTTTGAAAAAAATAAAAGTTTGTAATGTTTAAGTTGCTCTTAGTACCGGGTGACAAGCAGTGCGTTTATGAATCGGCCCCGTTTATAAAGCAACCACACGGGCCCCTAGAAGGGTTCTCAATTAGTAGTCAGACTGGAACCGAGATTCCATGGGCTACTAACTCCATCCATACCAGATAGGATCTCTGCTTAGCCGCGATTTCAAGAGATCTCTCAATTTTAAACTCAGCTAATTGCACTTCCCTTTCCCGGGGGATGTCCCCCTACATACCCCAGGATGTGATAACGGTACAGTAGACGCTCGCAAATTAGAACCGCTTTGTTTTTGAGGCAGTTCTAATTTCTGAATTATTCTAATTTCTGGACGTTTTTATTTCGAATAAAAAATAAAAATTACTTAAATTTTTTTTAATTCAATTTTATTTGATAAAAACAAGAAAACAAAACGTAATTCACTCCAATACATTAAATGCATTTTTTAAAATTAAAAATACCGAGTCGTTTCTTATATTTGGAAAACTATCCATTGCTTCCACGGAATGCATTTTCATCTTTGATTGAAGATGTCGTAACATTAATATTCCCTTCAAACCCTTTGTCACGCTTTTCTAATATTTTGACCTTCGTTTCCAATGATAAAGTGTTTTTTTTACGTTTATTTGACATTTCGAATGATACACTTTCACTTTTTAATAGAGACTTCCAAAATATGTACACATGTTTCGAATTTCACAAATAAACTAGCCACAAATATATATAAATGCGACAAAAAAACAACAAATAAGGAAACACATCTAAAATTTGGTAATTCCCCTTTTTAGTTTTACATGTTCAAACAGAATAAAAATAAATTGCGAATTTCTTGTGTTCAAATAACAAAAAAAAAACAAAACGCTCTGAAATTAGAACTATAAATTCGAATTTTAGAGCGTTTAATGTATTGCAAACACTGATTCTAATTTCTGGACGTTCGAATTACTGAAAGCTCTAATTTGTGAGCGTCTACTGTACCATGAAAAATTAACCTTTTAAGCATGGACGTTTTTTTCTAATAAAAGCTTGGGCATGGGATCTTACAGAGCCCAATATATGACAGATAATAAATTGTACAACATTACTTGTTGCAACAACTCATCCGTACAAAATTTAAAAAGAAATTACTATTGCTCCAGTTTGGTTGTATGGCATGTGTTTTGATTACGTTTTAATGCCACTTGTTTGCGTCAGTATGCCCTGCTTAAAAACATTTTGAGCTTAATACAGTATATTATAATAATATTATTGCCGTATTTTATTTAGGCTTTTAAAAGTTTAATCAATACAATCTGGGAATTTATTTCTCATGGTAAGTAACATTTATTATAAAAGATTTCTGTATGACGTGCTTAATTCCCAATTTCTCATATTTGATAAATGCACTGACATTTATTGTTGAGGGAAAGCTAGCTTCTATGCGCATTTCATTGGTTGCTTAGGCCAGATCTTCAGGAAACCTTTTCCAAAAGTTTTAGAAAAGCTAAAAATATTATACAATTAAAACCTTAAAGCGAATAAGAATTATAAACACTCAAAGTCTTACTTGTAACAATATCAAAATTTAAACAAAACACCAACAATAAACAGTGAGTTTATCTTTTCTTACATCCCCCTACAATTGGTTGGCTTTTTTCCGACTCGAAAAAAAAATTAAAGAACAAATTGCTTATTATATAAATTTTCATATTAAAGTATAAAAGCTTTTTAAAATTATAATTTGACTTAGAATACACATTCGAATAATATGAAAATTTTAATTTTAATCAATATTTCTTATTTTAGAGGCAATTGAAGAAATGTTATGAAACAAATCTCTTTAAAATATTAATTGGATTTTATTTAGCTAACAAAACTTGAGGAGTTAATCCATAATGAAACAATTCTCTATCAAAAAAATGATTATGTACATATGTAACTATATATATGTAGATTTATTTTATTGATTGTATAATTTTACATTACACAATTGTGTAATGATTGAATTTTATGAGTTCGGTTAGATAATAAACTATCTACATAATCATAGGTTGACAAAATTAACTATAATATATCAAATTTATTATTTATAATTCAAGAGGAAAAATGAGAGACAGTAGAAACCCAATAAAAAATTGAGCTTCAAACGAAGCAGGTTTGTAACGGAGAAATGTAAGAGTTTTGCTTACCATCTGGCTTACGGAAGGCATGCATTTTATATGATGAGTTCCCACTTTGAAGCAATACATTTTTGACAAAAAAAAGCGATATATTCAATGCATATAAAAACTGTTGAAAGTAGCTTTCAGCTTTACAGACTAAATGCTTTTTACAGTTATTTTTTAGTATTCTCCCTTACAAACCTGCTTCGTAGCAAGGGAATGGCGTTGCACTTGAAATGTTATTGTTTCTTTTATAAAACTTGTTAAGAGTTCCTTCACTTACTTTACTGCATCTCTGTACGTGTTATTGTGTAGCACATAATTGTGCACTTGTTTTTATAAATGTACCATTAGTGCTTCGCAAAATGATAAATTTTTTTATTGGGGATACCAAAGCATATTTGCAAGGATAGTCAGAGAATAAAAAGGGAAAAATGTTTTATTATTTTATATAAAACTAGCTTAACCAAGTGCGTTTCGCTACTCCCATTGAAATAAAATTAGTAAAATTTATTAAAAGCAGATCCTGTGTATTGATACCGAAGGAATTTGTACTACAAACAGAAATCTTTAGTGTCTTTGTATGGGGGCCATTCTCATACTTATTTTATTGAACCCGCCTTTTACAGAAATAATATATTAACATATATCTCAGCTAATACCGTCGACTTTTGGCAAATGTTGTGTATTTATCACGAAGCCATTTGTAATAAGTTTGGACAGTTTTTCTCTTACCGTTCTTTAGATAAACGAAAATCAATTTTATTTTTGCCACGCCCCCTTATTGACAATTGTTGTACATGAATAACCAAACTATTTGTACCGAATAAGTTAACTATAGTTATTACGGACTCCAGATGTACGAAAACCTATATTGTGTTTGTATGGGAGGTGCCAGGGCCATTTATCCAATCACATTAAAGTTTTGACAAATTTGTGTATTTACAACCCATTCATGTATATCAAATTAGGACGATTTCAATTTAGGACGAAGTGGCTAAGCAAAGCACTTTTAATAAAAATGTTTTTGTAAAAGACTTTCGATTAAGAATATATCAAAGCAAATAGCTGCATATAAGGTTTTTGCAAAAAACAAATATCACCTGATTTATGGGCAGTCAAATTTGACATTTGCAAGCACCGTTCAGAGTGCAGCATTAAAAGTGTAATTTTGATATAAATTAAAACGATTTTTTAATAGTTATAAAACAAAATGAAAAAAATCGTGCATAATATGGAGACGAGAGGAGATAATTAATTAAAAGTAATTAAGTAATTAAAAAAACCAAACAATTTTGGTGGACGTCATTGCAGTTGTTAACAAGACGTGAAATTCTAACTTAACCTCAAATAGATGACTTTTTCCAAAAACATAAACTTCGCATAAGCTTTTGATAATATTGGCCGTGGACTGCCGTGTTTTATTTATTTTTTTTTTTTTTGATGAAAAGTGCTAAGAAAAGAATTCTGATTTTTTTTTTATTTTACGTTGCGATTTTTTGATTTTTATAATTTTCTTTCCGACAGCCTCAGCTTAAACTATAGCGAACTTTCTAATGTTTTGATTTGTGAAAAAAATTAAAAGAAAAATACTGATGCTGTTTACAATGTTATTATCGGTGAAATTGATTTAAATAAAGTTTCAAAAAAAGAATTGGCTTCGTTAAAGAAAAATTTACAAGCTTTTTGTATAATCTTATCTTTAAGTCGGCACAAGGCTCACGAAAAAATTAACGACTTTTTCAAGCAAAAACGAAACGGATTTTGTCTGCATGGCTTGTACGCCATTTTATTGGCACCTTGCCTGTTTTCATCGTGCCGAATTTCAAAAAAATGTATCCTTTAGTTTTCGAGGTATTCAGTTTTTTTTACTATTTTTCAACCCTAAAAATTTCGACTATATATAAAATCAAAAACCCCAGCGTTCCTTCCAATTAAAAACTCTCAAATTCCAAATTTCACCCATATCGGTCCAAAACTTTGGCTGAAATTATTTTTAGCCTAAAAAGTAGGTCAAATTACCTAGTGTGCATTGTCTGACACAATTCTATTATAAGAAATAACAAGAGAGTCCCAATAATTTGTAACTTAAGCAGTGAAGGGCACTTTTGCAAATCCTATGTACGCGTGCATAGCAATAAAAATGCTGCTTGTGTGACGTCGACACATGTACACTATAAACTACTTCGTGTGGCCTGTGACAATGTACGTTCGGCTGTTGCTTTGTTGTTATTTCTTCAAAGTTATTTCAATCAGTTGCAGATCTGCACTTGTTGATAAGTGCCATTCGTTTTCTGCTGTCTCCCACACAGGTATAAATGTGACAGAATGTGTGTGCCCTTCACTGAACTAATGTTATCTCTGAATGAAGACTTGAGTGTAACTCTATTCTTTTCAATTGCTAACTGTCGATATAAAGCTCGAATATTTTGTAGGCAATCGGATTCAGTTGTAAAAAAAAAACGATTTCTTGAGCTACTACACATGACTCTGCATCCCAAAAGTATTGAAGGCACGGTCACCACCACACCTAGTCAAAATTTTGATAAGTCTACGAGAAATGGGCTTCAAAGTGTTTGTGAGATTTTTTTAATAGAATCCGAGGGGTATAGGCCTTTGTCCAACCTAAGCTGTGGTTCTGCTCAAGAAAAAATTTATTCTCAAACTTAAAGAAAAAACTTAATACTTAAGTTTTCAAATGAGTTCTTTCAGATCTGAGGTTCTTTTTTTCACTGCGGCGGATTTGCGGATGCGACGGATATGCCAAATCTTCAATCTTCGTAAAAGGTAAGAATACTTTGTTTTTTAATCAAAGATCTTAATAATATAAATTTTTACAGCCGTATTCATAAAAACTTATTGATGATTGATTGACCGTTTTTAAGCAAAAATTGCTAAAGTTGTATTCATAAACGAAAAATAGTCTATTGAACCTTTAATAAACCATTCATAAAGTAATAACATTTATTGTTGGATTTGCCCTTCTTTAAACCAAAATAAAATGAAATTTTAAAAGGTGTTTGCATTTTATGATATTATGTTTGTGAACTATGTTGAAAAATAATGACAAAAATGTTTTATTTATTACAACGGACATGTTAAATACATTTTACTAATTTTTTTTATTTTAGACAGCCAGTTTAAAGTTATATTGATAATTATTTAAAAAAAATGTATATGATTTAAATGAATATGTTCAGGGGCAAATGCAGATATTCTCTTTAATTATTTATTAAATTATTGAAACTAGTTGTTTTTTTGTTTAAAACAACAAATTATTGTTGAAAATTATATAAAAAAAATAAAATAAACAAATCATTATAATAGTGATGTAAATAAAAAGTAAACAAACTTTTTATTCGATTACTTTCTTATCGTGTATTTAAAAAAGGTTCAAACTAAAGTTTTTATGATACCTTTCGGAAACATTTTGTTCAGAAACTAAAATAATATGTAGTTTTATTTGATAAGAATAATTTTGAAGGTCTACAATTAAAAAAAATTATAAAAAAAATTTAAATATAGAATATCATGTAAACCGAATAGAAGTTTCGTGTATCACTAACAATAAAATGGCAGCCAAATATAAAGAAAGTTGCCATTCTTAAACAGAAAATCGCTGCAAACAGTTAATAGTAATAAAGCTGTTATTGTACGTTTATGAATACAAATTTTTATAAGAGGTTTATAAGACAAAAAGCGTTTGATAGTTATTACATACTATAAGCTTAAAATAAGAACTTTTTATAAATATGGCTGTAAATATTTATAGTCTGCTTTTTTATAAAAAAATTATAAATTTTTTTAAAATTTTACCATGAATTCAGATTCAATTCGTTGTTATTTGATAATCTCTTACACTGTTATTTTGTATAAAAAAAATTAGTCTGCACTTTACGGAAACAAACAAGAATGTTAAAACGTTTTGCATTTTATGTATGCCCGAAGTGTCGTATTATCCGCTTAGAAATTGTAGATTTCTTTGCACCTTTTATATTGAAATCTCCAAAATTGTATTGCTTTATTCAATATTCCATCAGCGAAGTTTTGATTAAAGATTACTTCTATGGTAGCGTCCACTAAAATTCGCTTTCGCCTATTGCAGGCTTGAAAAACAATAATAACAACCACAGCAACTACGGAAACAAGGCCAGCAACAAATAAAAAAAAAATTGTCCTTAAATGCTTCTTCTTTGACACGCAAAAATTGTTTATCTTGACCAAAAAACTTGTCGACAAATTTATGAAAAATGCCAACAACAGCAACAATAATAATAAAAAAAATTTTGCCAAAAAATAGCAGAAAAAGAAAAGTCTCCGCGCGTTTAGAAACAAATTTTCGCTCATTTTGACGACATTGCTACTATTTTAGTTTGTGTAGTTGTTGTTGTTGCTGCTGTCAATGTTTGTTGCCATCAACGGTGACAACGATGTTGGCCTTCATTCTTAGTTAAGCTTTTTCTATTGAAAAATTTGTTTTTTTTTTTTTTGGTTTGGTTCTTGTTCGTTGCTTTCTCGACCAAATATTAAATAGCTCAATAGCAGCATTAATTACAAATACAACAATAATTTCTCCCAAGAACATGGTCTTACAGAGTGTTTATGGAAAACTAAAAAAAGGGGAAAAGAAAATAATAACATAAAAAAAAAAAATTTAAGAAACAAAAAAACAAGAGTACAAGATTAAAAATTTTTTTGCTATTTCTGTTGTTGTTATTCAGCTTGTTTTTCTTCTTAAGATTATTGTATTAAACTGTGTGTGTGTGTACGTTAGTGTTCTAGTCTATATGAAAGTGTATGTCTATATATGTTTGTATGTTATTTTTTCCTTCTATGAAAAGTGAAAGTTGTCGTTTATCTCTTTTGGACCTCTTAAAGCGGAGACAATAATAATGCTGCTGCGTATAAATGATAATAATGATAAATGTCAAGACGAAGCAGATTTAGCAACGACTATGACAAAAAAAAAAAATTTATTTATTTGTAACAATTTATTAAAAAAATAACAAGAAATATAAACAAAATAAACCAGATGTGAAACGAACAATAAAACTAAAAACAGTCTTAACTATAACAGTGACAACTTAACAAATACTTTTACACAATGCACACATGTAATCCGAACACAAACAAATCCATTAAAACCTACCAAACAACCAACCATCACTTTTGTTTACAAATTCTAATGGCTTACAAGTATAATAATTATTTTTTATGGGGCTAATTTAATCAAGGTGATATTTAAGGCGTTTATGTAAAAGTTCCAAGACTTTATTATCAAAGGTCTTTGTGGTTTAACTCTGAAGGTTAATAATCGAGTAATTAATGCCAAAAACAAATTGAGTTAAGTGTCTTGGGCTACAAGCAATTAGGTAAACAAATAAAATGCCTGTCTGGTTTTAAAATATAGAACTTAAACCTAATTTAGCTATTGTAATGGTCTGTATCAAATGTCGTTTTAATGAAGGTTTGCCTAATCAATCATCAGACTATATGATGACATGTCAAATAGATGATGGTTTAAGAGACTAAAAGTTTGTAGGGCTATCTATTATCAAGTTATGAATACTTTCCTTAGACTTGGGAAAATTTATTTCAAAAGTCTTTGTTAAGTTCAGGTATTTTATTGTGTTTAGCACAATCGACGTAACAAGTGCGATTAAAAATATTTAAAAATTAATAAAAGCTTACAAGTAGGGTTGCCAGACGGGCATGATTGTGAAGCTTTTTCAATACGTGTCAAAAATCATGAAAAAATGTAATCTATCAAGCTTAACCGGAATTTTTAAATCTTTTCTATTAAACTGTCAAGAAAAATCAAGAGAATTAAACTATTATTAATCGTTTAGTTTATATTTGGCCTGCACTTAAAATCCCAGCGGTAAACTATTGGAGGCCTTTATTAATAAGGCATTCTGTAAGACCTTCCTAGACCTTTTTATGAAGATCCAGTACTCATGCTCGCTTTCCTTCTCAGGAAGGTCTTATGGAAGGCTTACGTACTCCCTTCTACATACATAGGCCTACAATGAGACCTGCTGAAGAAGGCCCATAATCAGGCCTGCTGAAGAAGCGAACGCAGAAGGCATTGGCTGGCTAGGACATCGTGTGTAAGAAAATGTATTAGTATGGAATGGGGTAGTAAGGCCTTGTGTCGAAGAAATAAGGGCTTCGAAAGGCCTGCTTACTAATTCTTTTTACCGCTAGGAAGAAATTTTCAGAAAAAAGCAGGAAAACAGTTTCCGTTAAGAGCTATGGGAATTTGTATCCCAAGAAATATTAGATTTTTAATTGCTTAATGAAGAATGTTTAACATATTAATTTCATGCAACAATATTGGCCTTAGACAATAATTTTGGATTGAAATAATACTTAATTTTAATTACAAACTATTCCGGACTGTACACAATTTAAATATATATAACAAC